>CM033752.1:44431344-44637784 GCA_019671005.1 Hibiscus mutabilis | reverse complement strand
TCATCATTCATCCATATATCATACCTGCCGAGCAAGGTGACAAGTATTAAGGGATTTGGCAATAATGGGCCAGAGCTCCCCTCCAATTGAATCCCATACAGGGTCCCTGAAGGATGAAATTGGGAGCACAACAATATCACCAAGTCGTTCCCACCTGAATTAGTCAAAAATGTTAAAATATTGGGAGGATATTGCATCCACATTTACACATAGAAAACAGAAGCAAGCAACTGCCACTCTATATCTAACTACATAAATTTCACATAACTGAAACTGGCAAAGAACAAACAAAATGAAGTAGTGAAACAAACCTGTTTGGTAGCTGCTCCAGAAGTTCATCTGATAACCCCCTTTGCCTAATCAAAGA
This sequence comes from Hibiscus mutabilis, assembly GCA_019671005.1. NCBI lineage: Eukaryota > Viridiplantae > Streptophyta > Magnoliopsida > Malvales > Malvaceae > Hibiscus > Hibiscus mutabilis. The sequence continues at coordinate 44,637,417 of CM033752.1, read as the reverse complement.
GGCAACAGCTTCAGTCATTATTTTTAGGGGAGATTTGGAAGCTTTTCTTTTTTGAACAACCTCATCTGGCAACTTAATAGCACCGAATTCCTTAAGAATGTCCAAAGCTGCTGAGGAGGACATCTCATTTAAGTGAAAACTTTCAGCTTTAAATGTTTTAGTTGGATGATGGTCACCCGAACCTTCAAATTTGTCTTCTAGGAATATAGCACAAAACTTCTCTGTCACAGGGAAAGAGATAAATAAACCATCCTCTTGTACATAAACTTTCCTCTCTTGATCTAACCATCCAAACTTCTTCAATATGTCCTTTCCTAACTTTGCATGTCTTTTTTCAAGTTTTACAACCCAACTTGAGGCGCCTGTAAGTCCTTCTGGTTCTCAACATTTAAGCTTTGTGTTTCAGGACATTGAGTTGAACCAGTTCCAACATGTGGAGCTTGAAAAAGAAAATTCCCATTTCCTATCACACCTTCCTCTTGCTTATTAACTTGATTTTCTCCATGCCTTGGAGAATTGTCATGATCATCTAGAGATAATAAAGGAAGCAAGTTGATTTTCATAGGCTCGCTAAACTTGGTTCCAAATGCATAGCAAGCTGCTCCGCCCCCAACCATAATAAGATCATCATGAACAACATTGGCTGTGCAACGCACAAACAGTTCTTTATCCATTGAACTGAGGGTCACATGCTTCCAGACCAGGCTTCGTGTATCTAGTAATGCCAAGTCTTGACAATGTTGCCTTACAGGACAACCTCCAATTATTCCAATATAATATTTGTAGACAAACATGGAATGGGAGAACCTAGCATGTGGACTTCTTCCACCTACCTTTTCTACTTTCCATGAACATGTCAGAATATCAAAACTGTACAAGTCCCCAAGAGCCTCCCCATAGTACCCTCCAAACATGAATATCTTAGATCCATATGCTACCATTGAGTGAGAATGACGGGCACATGGCCATTCACCATGGGCCACCAATTCTTCCCATTGCAATGTATTGGTGTCAAGAACGTGCAGGATGAAGAGATTGTATCATTATTAAGTCCACCAAAGACATAAATCTTTGATCCTACAGCTGCTGCTGCATGCCGATGCCTGTGGAAGACACATATAGACAACAAATTAAGAGCTAAAATAAAATGAAATGTGGGCCGAGTTGGGGAAAAGCAATAGTAGATGAGGACATTAATACACATTCATAGCATTGAAGGAGGGATTTTGCATTTCTAAAACATATTTCAACCAATGAAAACAAGAGGTGGAACAAGAAGATGAGTACCTGGGAGGAAAAGCACTGCCAGTACAATCTAGCAGCCTCCACTCATTCTTTACCGTATTGAGAACCCATACCTCGCTCAGTATTGTAGTAGGATCAGCCCTGCCTCCAATAACAAACATGCAATCTCCTACTAAAGAAGCTGTGTGACCCAGGCGAGGAGATGGACGGCTGACCACATTAATTTCTTTCAATGTCCCATGGAATGGATCAAGAAGAAAAGAATCATTTCTTCTTGCATGTCTTCCACTGCCCCCAAAGCCACCAAATATAAGAACTTTAATTTCATCCGTGTTCTCTAAGCTACAAGCCGAATGGCCCCAAAGGAACAGCCTCTCTATGGGTTCACCAGAAATTACCATCTGACTAATAGATAAACTGCAACTGGGAATTACCTCAGTCTCCCCCAATGATTCACGAGAAAAACTTGCTTTCTCACTAGGAACAATGTCCTGCTAGCACATAAATGAAATAGCTCAAAAATTAAAGACTCGAGCATAAATGCAAATTTTCATTATAATCACAAAGCTCAAGGGTCCATTAAATAATTGCAAAAATCATAAAAACAACGAACATTTAGAACAAAAATTACCAACTTGAGCATCTCCAAAACTTCTCTCGAGACCATCTTGACCTTCATTACAATCGCCACCATTTTCACTACACTTTGAAACATCCCCGTTCTTCAATGCTTCTTCCTGAATCTTTAGAAAAGCTCTAAGGAACCCATCAGTTCTCTTCCAATTAGCTTCCATTTTCTCATTAGCAACCCCGACAAGGAACCTCACGTAATCTTCAGGCACCATAATCTTCTGGGTATCCCCAAAGGCACCTCCATCCGTATCGAGCACCGTATCCCCACTATCACTCTCTTGCTGGCGCTTGTAATTCCGGACTCCCTGAACCCACAAGCAATCGCCAAAGAGACCAAACTCTGAGCTGAATTCAAGTCTCTGCACTCAACAGCAACGATGAGAGGCTCGAACCGGAAGACCAACTCACTGTCTTGAGTCAACTTGGTCGAGTCAGAGAAGAGGAGGGAGATGACTGAGTCGGGATCCGCCGTGTCGTGGGTGATGAAGAGCCAGGTGCCTCCTCGGGCTTTCTTCTTGGTGGGATTACTTGAGCTGGGATCGGGTCTGGGTTGGGAAAGGATAGAGATGCGGCCGGAGCAGGAGCTGGTGGTGAAGTAAGAAAGGTGGTTGTTGAGGGCGTTGATGAGAGGAATGATGGGTGTGTCTAAAGATCCTTTCGGAGATTTGTCTGCTTCATTGGAGCTCAGTGACGCTAGCGTCGATGCCTTCCTCTTGTCAAAGTCCATTTTTTTTTCTTTCTTTCTTTCGGCTCCAAAAACCCTTTGCTAAACCTTTTGATTCACGAGGGCAGGGGTAACCAACAAGAGATTTTCGTCAAATTAAGGGCTTTTAACTTTATGCTGTACTAGTCTAATTTACAGGGCTTTCATGCCGCTCGTGTTTTCCAGTTTTGATTCATTAAACTCAGACCCATAAGCTTCTTGGGTTTGCTAAGCTTCATCAAATTCAGATCAGCTGTTGATAGTTGATTTTTTTTGATAAATTTTAATTTTAATTTTATATAAAAATAAAAAAAATTAAAAATAAAAATACTCTTGTTGAATTTAAAATTTATACTTTAAAAAATATAAAAAATAAAAATAAATAATTTAATCAATCAGTTAAATATGCTCATACAATAATTTAACAAATTGCAAATTTTGAATAGTACAAAGGAGACAATCGACACAGGACAAACTAAATAACAATAATGAAAGATAAACTATGGCCAAAAGATAATGGCCAGGTGGCATGTTACAATTTGACGTGTCAATGTCTTGGTCGATATTGATTCTAATTCCAATCTATGGTTCTCCCTACATCTCCTCTCGGTATCTCACCCTTACACGAACTAAGAGGCAGAGCCTCTCAAAACCTATTTTTAGTACTTCCAAAATATTCACAGATCTTTAGAACATGGTTTGTCATGGGATATTCTTGTCTACAACCGATCTTGTCAGAACAAACATTTCATGCTACATCCCACCGTTGGATTAACTAATAATCCAAGTCCGCTGTCATCAATCCTTTAAAAATCATATCCCACCGTAGCATTTACCATTTTAAAACTCTAGTCTTTATATGGCTGAGATTCTAGGGTCTTTTGATGCTGGGTTTTATCATCTGTCTGCTCACTTCCGTCTTATTTCTGTTTCTGTATAATTTAAAATTTTGGATTTTTATATTTCTTTTTGATGTTCACGGTTGTTGATAGGGATCTAAAATATTGAATGAATCAATTAGCTATAGATCTCAGTGAAGCAAAAAATTTCCATCGAAGCAAAAGTTCAACTGCAAACATTCTATTCTGTGTTCTGACAACTTATCCATGGAAGTGTCTTTGCAATTGCAAAGACCATTGAGATACAAAGCTGTGCTTAGCCACAGGACTGACTGTTTCAAGATCAATTCCTTGCCTTTTGCTAGAACTGTACTGGTAAACTTTCTATCTTTTTCTTATTCTTCTTCTTTTTTGCTTGTTGGGTTTGATTTTGAGTACAAGGTTTGGGTTTTTAGGTGTATCCGTTTGTTGGTTTCTTTCCTTAATTGAAATGATAAGTGGCAGTACTAAATATTCGTCTTTGGTGGTTTTGTTCACTATGTCGGGTTATTGCATTTCTCTTTTGTTTCATATACAAAATGATTGCTTTCCCGTTGTGTTTAGCTGAGCATTTTATTTTCAGTTTATTAACGATTATCCGTAGAAATCTTGTTTCTTTTTCATAGTACAACTGGTTCTGGTAGTGTTATGTCTGTTGTTTATCTTTTATTGTTGTATGCTTATTGTTGTATTGATTATTGATGTCAGTTCACTCCGTGGCGAAATGAGTGCCTTGCTGGAAGGGTTTCGCATAGAGTTACTGCCAGTGCAGCAGGTTAGTTGTTGCTAAGTGATGTGCTGTGGGTTCAAATTAACATTTGTTGATAATCAATCTTTGATTTATTTTTTATTGAAAATTTGGAACTTTCTATAGATTTTTCAAAGAGGAGACGAAGAAGACTGTCTTCCGGTTCATCTCCAAAGGGCTTCACCCCGAAAACACAAGCAGGAACAAGTGACAAGAAGAGGGATCAAAAGAATAATGATGAGGAGGAGGAGGATTCAAGCATTCCGACATCGAGAGAGTCTGCAGAGCCTAACAAGATGGAAATTGAATCAAAAGCTGAAGAAGAATCGACCATTGAGCTTTCTCAGAAGAATAAGGTAGATGAAGGTGAAAAGGAAGAGCCAAAAGAGGATGTAACATCATCTGGCAAAGAGTTAGCTGTTGCCAAAAGCAACTTGAATGCAGAAAATGGAAGTGTAAGTAATTTTGTTGAAGATGTTGTGGGGTTACAGAAGAAAGAAGTAATTTTGGAAAATGATACTGTAAGTACATCAAGAGATATAACTTCTGAAGGAAAGCAATTGGATGGCACAATAACTGATGACACTGTCACTGAAGGAAATCAGTTGGATGGTACAATAATTGATGACACTGTTGCTGAAGGGAAGCATTTCGACGGTACAATAGCTGGTGACACTGTTACCAAAGGAAAGCATTTGGATGGCAGAAAGACTGATTACAATGATATTGTAAAGGATGAAAGTGTTGAGCCTGATGAAAAAACAGTTGAAGATGTTTCGGAAAAACTGAAGTTGGAGATGGAGGAAAACTTGCGTAAACAGGAAATTGAGGTGCTTGCGGAGGAAAACTTCTTGAAGGGGAACAAAATTTTTGTTTATCCTCCGATTGTAAGGCCCGATGAAGACATAGAAGTGTTCTTTAATAGGAGCTTATCCCCTTTAAATGATGAGCCAGATATTCTAATCATGGGAGCCTTCAATAGCTGGCGATGGAGATCCTTCACTATAAGGTTGAATGAGACTCATCTCAAAGCGGATTGGTGGTCATGCCAGATTCATGTTCCGAAGGAAGCTTACAAGATGGATTTTGTGTTATTTAATGGGCAGAATTTGTACGACAATAATGATAAAAAAGATTTCTGCATAACCGTGGAGGGTGGAATGGATGAGTTTGCATTTGAAGATTTCTTGCTTGAGGAGAAAAGAAGGGAACTAGAGAAACTTGCAAAAGAGCAAGAAGAAAAGGAAAGGCAAGAAGAAGAGCAAAGAAGAATAGAAGCAGAGAAGGCAGCAAACGAAGCAGACAGAGCACAAGCAAAGATGGAGACTCAAAAGAGGCGAGAAATATTGGAACAATTGATGAAAAATGCCGCAATATCAGTTGATAACATTTGGTTCATAGAGCCTGACGAGTTCAAAGGGGAAGACAAGGTTAAGTTATATTATAACAAAACTTCAGGCCCTCTTGCTTATGCCAATGAACTTTGGATTCATGGAGGGCATAATAATTGGAATGATGGATTAACAATTGTTGAAAAGCTTGTCAGATCAGAGAGAGGGGGTGGTGATTGGTGGTATGCAGAAGGTATGTTTGACAAGTTATCTTTTATTTAATTTGTAGTTAGTACTGTGTATGATATTAAAGGTGATCTCGTATAAGTCTAAAATTTAGAATCAATCTCGAGTCTCGACGTTTGCTAGACTTTATTCTGGACACTTTTCCAGTTTATAGAAAATGCTACAAAACGTTGCTTGAGGTAGAATATATTGGATATCTATGATGTTGAGAACAAAGTGATTGTTATGGCCATGAGCATGCTTGCTTGATTGCATGACGATTTTGTTGGTGAATATTAGTTTTAGTTCTACCTAGTCTCTTGTAAATATTATCTAATAGTAGTTAAGTTGTACAGAAACTCTAACTTAATTATTCTAGATAAAGTTTAACTAGTGAGGAATCCTACTTGGTGTATAACTCGATGTACTCAGTTTATTAAACAGACTTCTATGTAAATTAAGAAAATACAAAAACAGAGAAACGGATTCTCTTCTCTGAAAATTCCCTTTTCTACATGGTATCAAATTTAGGTTAGTTGATCCTACCTAAACAACCCTAAAATAAAAACCATGGTTACACCAGAAACCTCTGAAAGGAGTATATCTTTTCTTGTTGATTGTACCTCTACAAATTGGGTTGTGGACTCTGGTGTGTCAGACCATATGACAGGGAATATTCATATTTTCCACAAACTCAACAATGAGAAGTCTACAACGTCAGTGAGAACAGCAGATGGCTCACTTTCAGTTATTGCAAGAAGTGGTTCTGTTAAACTTAGTGACGATATTCTCTTGCCTAATGTGCTTTATGTCCCTCAACTTGCTTGCAACCTTCTATCTGTTAGCAAATTATCTGCTAATCTCCAATGTGATGTTAAGTTTAATTTGAATGGTTGTGAATTTCAGGCAAAGGGTTCGGGGACAGTGATTGGCACTACTAGGCTGAGTAATGGACTCTACATCTTTCATGGCCTCTCTACACATAAACAAGTTAATTCAAGCTGCTGCCTTAATTCTACTTTATCCTATTCTGTTTCTTCTAGTGATATTATGTTATGGCACTTTTGATTAGGTCATCTCAACTTTCATTATATGGCTAATTTGTTTCCTCAGTTATTTGCTAATAAAAATTCGAAGTTCTTTGCTTGTGAAATATGCCAAATTGCTAAACACACTAGACAAACTTACTTTCCTTCTAAATCTACATAGTGACATTTGGGGCCCTTCTAAGGTTAAAAGTTATACTTGGACATATTTGTTGAAAGAAAAATCAGAGGCTGAGAATGTCTTTAGAGCCCTCCATAGGATGATAGAAAACCAGTTCCAAAGTACTATTAAAATTCTAACAACTGATAATGGCAGTGAGTATTTCACCAAAACATTAGGTTCATATTTCAAAGAAAAGGGATTTTGCATATTAGTTCCTGTGTCAATACCCCTAAACAGAATGAGGTGGCTGAGCAAAAAAATAGTCATCTTTTAGAAGTTGCTAGATTATTGTTGTTTTCTACTAGTGTACCAAAACATTTTTTTTGGGGGGGGGAGGCCATTCTTACTGCAACCTGCTTAATCAGTAGGATGCCAAGTAAAACTTTGAAATTTAAAATCCCAAGAGATGTTCTTCTTGCTTCCTTTCCTCATTTCAAGCCAATGTCACCTCATGTTCCTTTTCGAGTGTTTGAGTGTGTTTCTTTTGTTCACGTCCATTCTCCATCTAGGGGTAAACTTGATCTTAGGTCTCTTAAATGTATTTTCCTAGGCTATTCCTTGAGTCAAAAGGGCTACAAATGTTACTCACCCACTACCAAGAAAATTTACAACTCCATGGATGTTACATTCTTTGAAAACAGACCTTATTTCTCTAAGTCTGAAATTCAGGGGAGACTTTACAGGAATTTCAGTCCCATGACAGTACTTTACAAGAATTTCAGTCCCATGACAATTTCCATATCATTCCTTGTTTACCTCCACAACCTGACCTTGGTAAATCACAGCAGGATATTCAGCCTTCTCAAACATCCATTTTACAGCCAATACATTCCCCAAAACCAATAGACATACCCTCACCAAGTTCTAAAACTCCTAGCACCTTTACTGCCCCAATTGAAACACCTACATCCTTACCAAAAACACCTCAAAAAACCTTGACTCCACAGCTTGAGAGTAAACAACTGAGTGTTTATCAAAGGAGAAAGAGGCATGTTTCAGAAACTATTACTCATCCTAGCATTTGCCGAGAATTGGAACTGGATTTTGTTGCCCATGAAAATTTGGAAGGTAATAATGCTCCTCAAACTTTTGTTCCTACTGTTGACACTGTAGACCTCCCTATTGCTAAAAGAAAGGGTGTTAGAAAATGTACAAACCATCCTATTGAAAGGTTTGTAGCTTATGGAAAACTAATGCCTTCTTTGAGAGCTTTTACAGCTAAAATTGATAGTATGAAGATCCCAAAAACAGTGGAAGAAGCACTACATGATCCAAGGTGGAGAAAAGCAGTAGAAGAAGAGATTAAAGTTCTTCAGACTAATCAAACTTGGAGTTTGGTTGAGCTGCCACAAGGGAAGAAAATTATTGGCTGCTAGTGGGTATTCACTGTAAAATACAATTCAGATGGTAGTGTTGAGAGATTCAAAGCTCGGCTGGTAGCTAAAGGGTTCACACAATCTTATGGGATAGACTACCAAGAAACTTTTGCACCTATAGCTAAACTGAATACAATCAGAGTAATTACTTTCCTTAGCTGTAAATAAGGATTGGAAATTACATCAACTGGAGATCAAGAATGCATTCTTGAATGGGAATCTTGAGGAGGAAGTGTATATGCAAATTTCCTCTAGTATGGAGGACAAGTCAAAACAGAATGTGGTATGCAAGTTGCACAAGCCTCTATATGGCTTGAAACAGTCACCAAGGGCTTGGTCAACAGGTTCACGGGCTGTTGTGAAGAATGGCTACAAGCAGTGTCAAGCAAATCACACATTGTTTGTAAAGCTTACACCCGAGAAACAACCAACTTTTTTAATTGTTTATGTCGACGATATAATAATTGCTGAAAGTGACAGTGAAGAAATAGAGAGACTGAAGAAGTTCTTGGGTAGTGAATTTGAAACTAAAGACATAGGGAGTCTCAGATATTTTTTGGGAATGGAGGTTGCAAGCTCCAAGGATGGAATTGTGATTAATCAGAGGAAATATATCCTCGATTTACTTTCTGAAGCTGGGATGTTAGGTTGCAAGTCAGTAGACACCCCCAATAGATTGTAATTTGAAGCTGAGGAAGGATGATTTAGGGGATCCTGTGAATAAGGAATTATACCAGAGGCTAGTAGGGAAGCTAATCTACCTCTCTCTCACAAGGCCAGATATAGCTTATTCAGTAAGTATAATAAGTCAACATATGAGCAATCCTAGAGAAGAACACATGGAGGCAGCCAATAGAGTTTTGAGGTACTTGAAATTTACCCCTAGATTTGGACTGATTTTTAGAAAAAATGAAGATACTTCAGTAAAGATATACACTGATTCCAGCTGGGCAGGGGAATTAACTGATCGAAAAATCAGTAAGTGGGTATTGTTCTTTTGTTTGGGGTAACTTGATTACTTGGAGAAGTAAGAAATAGCCTGTAGTCTCTCAGAGCAGTGTGGAGGCAGAATATAGGGCTATGGCACTTGGAATTTGTGAGGGGATTTGACTAAAAAGACTTATCAGAACTGGCAGTAGATAACACACAAATTTTTGAGTTGTTTAGTGATAGCCAGTATGCTATTAGCATAGCAAAAAACCCAGTTCATCATGATAGAACCAAGCATGTGGAGATTGACAGGCATTTTATTTCAAAAAAGGTTAATAATGGACTTGCAAAGCTCCATTTTGTTCCAACCAAAGATCAACTAGCTGATGTTTTCACCAAGGCACTACCACGAGCAACCTTTGTTGAATTCACATCCAAGCTAGGAGTCTATACTATCTACTCACCAGCTTGAGGGGGAGTGTCGGTGAATATTAGAGTTTTAGTTCTACCAAGACTCCTGTAAATATTATCTAATAGCAGTTAAGTTGTACTTTAACTTTAACTTAATTATCCTAAATAGAGTTTAACTAGTGAGGAATCCTACTTGATGTATAACTCGATGTACTCGATCTATTAAACAGACTTCTATGTAAATTAAGAAAATACAAAACCAGAGAAACGGATTCTCTTCTCTGGAAATTCCCTTTTCTACAGATTTTTGTTTGCATTAAATCATATATTGCTTGCTGCTCCTATTTTGGGTTTCTTTAATGTCTTGATTTGGTAGGCTAGAGAACCATTTCATTCCTTTTAAAATGTAGTTGTTTTATCAGTCACTGATTGGACTTGTTGCATTGTTGATTGGGATCATACTTTGTAATTAGGGGACATTTCTGGGCTGTTTATCATATGATTGAGATTGAATTGTTTTGCAGTTGTTATACCTGATCGAGCCCTCGTGTTAGATTGGGTATTTGCTGATGGACCACCAAAGGTTGCCACTATATATGATAACAACTATTGTCAAGATTTCCATGCTATTGTCCCCAAAAACATTCCTGAAGAGCTGTTCTGGGTTGAGGAAGAACACCAAATGTTTAGGAAGCTTCAAGAAGAGAGGAAACTAAGAGAGGAGGCCATACGTGCAAAGGTTAGTTTCCATAAAATGATATTCTGAATAATAGCAATCAATTTCAGCAGTATTGAACGCGGTGAATATTCAAATATTACTCTATTAAAGATTTAATGTTCATGGCAAGATGCAGAAAGGTTAGGATAGTTAAATTTAAAAACATTGTAGTAAAAGATAAAGGTTTTTGTTCATTGACTATGAATGCAAAGCCAGATCTGATTGCTTGGGTTATTTACTGCTGGCTTCTTTTTGACGCTTTTTCCTTGTGACAAAAATGTGTATAAAGATCAAGTTTTTTCTTCATTTACTGTGATGGCAGAGACAGAGATCTGATTGATTTGGTTATTTACTGCTGGCATCTTTTTGACCCTTTCTTTGTTTCTCCTACAACAAAAATGTTTATTTTGGACCATTGTCAGAATGTAAAGGTTGCTACTGGAAATACATTTTCTGCATATTAATTGACTGGTATTACTTTTCTTGTGTTCCACTCCTCCAGTAGAAGGAAAATGATAAAAAGGTTTATTTATGTATTTATTTTATTCATTTATCTCGATTGTATTTACTGATTTATTTTTGTTTTCTTCTGTTGTCTTAGGCTGAAAAAACAACACGTTTGAAAGCTGAAATGAAGGAAAGAACATTGAAGAGATTTCTGCTTTCCCAGAAACATATAGTTTATACCGAGCCTCTTGATGTCCATGCAGGAAGCACCGTTACAGTTTTTTACAATCCTGCTAACACTGTACTTAATGGAAAACAAGAAGTATGGTTCAGATGTTCATTTAATCGCTGGACTCACCGTATGGGTCCATTACCACCTCAGAGAATGTTGCCTGCAGATAATAGTTCTCATGTAAAAGCAATTGGTAAATGCAGTCAACTTTCTTGGGATTTTGAATTATGCAGATCTGCTTTCAATTCCAGTTATAGCTTTGTCTATTTAAGATGGAGAATGAAGCTTGTCTTTATGTGTCTTTGCAGTCAAGGTTCCATTGGATGCATATATGATGGACTTTGTATTCTCCGAGAGGGAAGATGGTGGAACTTTTGACAACAAAGATGGTATGGATTACCATATACCTGTTTTGGGAGGAATTGTGAAAGAGCCACCTATGCACATTGTGCATATTGCTGTTGAGATGGCCCCCATTGCAAAGGTAAGTTTTGGACATTGAGGGAGTTGACACTTTCGGAAACTTTTTCATTACCCTGATTTGTCATGGTTTTTCTAGATTATTTTGGCTTATGAGTCCATTCAAATTCTTTCTCATAATGAAGAGAAAATTCTTTAAGATGACATACACTGGTGAAAAGTATTCCGGAAATGAACCCATTAGGGGGAGAGGATGCTGCGCCTCTTACAGAAATTGGACAATACATTTATCTGGGCTCTTGACCTGATATAAGCCATATAACTGAATTTGATAGAGCATTTCGTATAAGTGAATTTTGTAGAATATTAATCTCCATTTGTGGTCATATCTGTAGTAAAAATCTCAGTTGATTCCCTTAATAACATTGCAGGTTGGAGGTCTTGGTGATGTTGTTACTAGTCTCTCTCGTGCTGTTCAAGATTTAAACCACAATGTGAACATCATTCTTCCAAAGTATGACTGCTTGAAACTTAACCATGTAAGCTTCATTGCTGTTTCTTTAGCAAGATTTTTGTTTCCTTCTCGATTGTTTTCATTTGTTTTAATTCTTGCTTACTTGTCATGCTGCTTGTACGCTTGCACGTTATGTTAGCAATTGTGCATTATTAACTGGCTGAGGTGCACTTTTCCTTTAATAAGATATTGGTGCAAAATTGTTGCATGCACTTCTCTTATTGGATTTTTTATTTAAAAAATGAGTGGCATTTTAAAAAAAATGTTTTGTATCATTTAATCTACTTCTCATTGTTATTCATATCCTAATAATCAGAAAAAGAAAAAGAAAAAAAAAAAACATTCATTGCTTTTCATTTTTTGTTAAAGTTGTCTTTTAGTAATTTCAGATCTGTCAAATGGATATTTTATGATGCAGGTGAAGGACTTGCATTACCAAAGAAGCTTTTTTGGGGTGACACTGAAGTTAAAGTTTGGTTTGGTAAAGTGGAAAGCATTTCAGTTTATTTTCTGGAGCCACAAAATGGGTAATTTTAATAATCCCCATGCACCTTTAAGAATTAAAATGTTTCATTTTAATAAGCAAACTACAACCATAAAGAATGCTTTGGTGTATTGTTGCCTGCAGAATTGTCTGGAAAGGTTGTGTTTATGGTTGCAATAATGATGCAGAGAGGTTTGGCTTCTTTTGTCATGCTGCTCTTGAATTTCTACACCAAGGTGGACTTCAGCCTGTAAGTTTAGACCAACTTATATTTATGCTTAATTTTTTTAGGTACATTTGATAATTTGGGGATGTGGTGGGGGGAATGCTCGGGTTTGAAAGCTCTAATGCCACGCAAGTTCTTGCCACTGGACCAACATTTTGATGGCGTTCTGCTTAACTAGTTAAATGCACATACATGGCAGTATATCATGCAAACCTCCTACATGCATGTCGTTATTTTTTAGCTATTATCAATACCCTTCTTGTTTGTTGTTCATCTCTATAGGCTCTACAATTCATTCATAGAAGAATTTTATGGGTACACCATTGTCTTTCTTGAATGTGTGGACAGAAAGGAAATTCCAAAGATTAACCATTTTAGTGTGCTTAACTCTTGGCAGGATATCATCCATTGCCACGACTGGTCTAGTGCCCCAGTTGCATGGCTATTTAAGGACCATTACATGCATTATGGTCTTAGCAAAACTCGGGTTGTCTTCACTATACATAACCTTGAATTTGGAGCACACTTCATTGCGAAAGCTATGCAATATGCAGACAAGGCTACAACTGTATGTACCTAAATTTCCTTATAGCTAATGTAGTTTACTTAATGTAGTAGCTCTATACATGTCTAGATATTCTTATATATAGTGTATGTATGATCAATTACACATGGATTTTTACTATATTTTGGTTCTTTTGGTTGTCTAGTTTCTCTTTATCTAAAGTAAATGTTCTAAATTAAAGGTATATAGTGTGGTCAATTTAGGACCATATCCTTGGGGCACCTCCATACCAATAAGCATTAGCTTTCTCCATTTTCATTTGAAGATATATAACTAACAGTTAAGTGGTTCAGAATTTAATCTTTTTTTCAAAGAAAATTTTCATCGTCTTTACTTTTTCTCTTTGAATTTGAATTGTTTTTGTAAAGATGATCTAGTATAATTCACTAGATATAGAATATACTGATCTAGTGATGCATCTGTAATAAAAATTTTTTTCTGATGCTTCCAATCCATTCAAATTATAATTTTCTATTTTACGTTGTATCAATCCATGCTATGGTATCTCAGACAAGATATTTGATGGTCTTTTACCTTTCATGTTTCTATGATGATGTCTTAGTGCTTATTCATATTATGCAGGTATCACACACCTACGCAAAGGAGGTTGCTGGAAATCCTGCAGTTGCTCCTAATCTTCACAAGTTCCATGGAATATTAAATGGAATTGACTTAGATATTTGGGATCCATACAATGATAATTTCCTTCCTGTAAGTAGATATGCCATTATTTAATAAATAAATCTCCTATGAACTTTTCCCCAAACCTTAATGAATGAAAAAGGGAACTGTTACGCATCTGTGTATGGACAAGAGCCACAAGACCTCCAGAGCATTTCTTTTATGCTTTTGTCCTATTTTTGCAATTATTATTGTTCTTAATGTGAGATGCTGGTCGTTTCAGATACCTTACACTTCAGAAAATGTTGTTGAAGGCAAACAAGCTGCCAAGGAAGCCTTGCAGCAAAGGCTTGGTTTGAAGAAATCTGATCTTCCTGTGGTTGGAATTATTTCTCGCTTAACTCACCAGAAAGGAATCCATCTTATCAAGCATGCAATTTGGCGCACCTTAGAACGCAATGGACAGGTTCCCCCTCTCCCTCTCTCCTTTCACCATCCCCTGCATGAACTCATGTACAATTACACACAATTTGGTCTGTATCAGCCTGAGCTTCTTGGTAGTGACATTGATGTGATACTCCCTAGGACTTTCCTTGCCCATTCTTTTTCTTGCATTCTTAACATGAGAGTGTGCTTGCATAATGCAGTTGAGAAATCATGTTTTCTGATGTATTCTGAATGAATGTATAAACAAGGAAGTTTAGTGCCTCTTGTGTGCCTCCTTCACTGTATATTTGTACTTAATGCATCTTAATAAGTGCATGATGGAATTTCTGGTGGCAGGTTGTATTGCTTGGCTCAGCTCCTGATCCTCGCATCCAAAACGATTTCGTGAATTTGGCCAATCAGCTGCATTCAACTCATGGGGATCGAGCTCGCCTTGTTTTGACCTATGATGAACCTCTTTCTCACTTGGTTTGCACTATCAAAGTTTACTCCATTTATTATTATTCTTTGAAGGAGCATACTTATATTTTGCTTTATAATATGACCCTATCAGTTTAAATCTGTTCTTTATTTTTTTTTGACTATTTTTACAGATATATGCTGGTGCTGATTTCATTCTGGTTCCCTCTATTTTTGAGCCTTGTGGACTGACACAACTGACAGCAATGAGATATGGTTCCATACCCGTTGTTCGTAAAACAGGAGGTGCGTACTCATCTCAAGTCCGTAATGTTGATACTTCTGAATGATATTCTTCTACACCTTGATTACTGAGATGTGTTGATATGTTGGATGAACTATTACAGCGGGTATTGAAGTTTATGACCAATATGAGTTACAGACATCAAGATTTCTCTTATGTTCTACAAATTCATCTGATTTCATTTAATTTTTTTTTTTTCTTGGATGGGAAATGGAGACGTTATATTATATGAATCTTATTTGGCTTCTGTTCTTGGGAATTAGATCATCTCAAAGTGTATTGACTTTGTGTTTCCTTTGCTTGTTTCAAGGACTGTATGATACTGTATTTGATGTTGACCACGATAAAGCTAGAGCCGAAGCACAAGGTCTTGAACCCAACGGATTTAATTTCGATGGAGCTGATAGTGCTGGAGTTGATTATGCCCTCGATAGGTGAGTTTCTCAGCACTGTTGTAAGTGCACTTGTTCATCCATTCCTTCGTTGTCATTTAGTTTCCGGAGTTCCATAATTCACAGGAAGACATAGCATTTGCTGCATTGTTCTCTCGTTTCCTCCTGTTCATACTCACCCCTCTGTTTTGAGTATATATATGATTGATTCGAGTTGTTCGTTTTATTACTGAATCATCTACAATCTAGGGCAATCTCTGCTTGGTACGATGGCCGGGACTGGTTTCACTCATTGTGCAAGAGGGTGATGGAGCAAGACTGGTCTTGGAACCGGCCTGCGCTTGATTATATGGAGTTGTACCACGCGGCAAAGAAGTACTAAAAGCCGATTAAAGCAAAGATGCAAATGATTACCATCTCCAATAGCTTGTAAATATCTCCAATAGCTTGTAAATTGTTTAGTGATGCCCATCTTTTGCTGCCATAGTTTTAGCCCTAAAAAAATCATTCCATTTTTTGTGTATCATAAAGCAACAGGCTCTTCAAAATAAGGGGAAAAAAAGAGAGAAGGAAATATGAATCATTCTCCAGAGCTACAAATTCTTTCGACTGTTGTTCATTATGTTATATGAAATGATAAAATAACGTAGAAAAACACAAATATGGTTGAAAACTAATGATTTTTGAATATGCAATTTTATGGTGATGATTAACAATGAAGTGGTTGAATTTATTTATTTATTTCTAAAGCGATGAAACGTTAACATTACTAAATGGTTTTTAAGTACTAATTTTGGTAAGGGTACACTGATTTTAGACCATCATGAATCGGTTCAATCCGTTTATTTAATTAAAACAATCAATTAAACATTAAAAAAAATTATTTAAATTTTTTGAAATAGGTTTATAACTTATTGTTGAAATATAACTAAAATATTAATAAGAGTTTTAACCACTATTATGTAAAACTTTAAATTTTACACCTAAAAATAACCATTTAATAAAAAAAACCTAAATTTTTACTAAAATTTTTTTTCTTTTTAAAAATCTTTATATTTTAAACCTTTAATTTTAATATTAATTTACACTTTATCTATTAATCCTAAATTAATATAAAACTAAAAAAATTCCTAAGAAGATCCTATCTCATATAAACAATTTTTGGTTTAAACACGGGTTTAAACAACAAGGGTAATATAGTTAGCCTTTTTTATAGTTAAAATCTTGAACTATAACCATAAACCTAGCTTTAACAAAATCTCTAAACGGTTTCGTTTCAAAAGATAAGCAAGGCAGGGCACGCATTAGACTCCTTGTACGTGGGGCAATCTAATTTTCACATAGATAATAATATAATAAACGATTTACCATCAATTATTAGATATGACTATTTTTACTAAAAATTTTTAATCGGTTTTTTCACACAAAATTTATTTTTTGACTTTTTATATAATGTTTAGGTGTATTTTTAACGTTTAGGGATGTGTTTAAATTTTTTAGTTTTTAAAAACGGTAATTTGGTTAGAATTTAAAAATTTAAAAACTATAAATTCAATGGGATTTAACCCTAAATTTTTGAATTAAAAATAACATTCTAAACACTAAACCAAAAATTAATATCTCTAAATTATTTTTAGTTTTCACAATATATATTAATAATTCAAAATCGATATTAATTCAATTTATTTTATTATATAAATAATATAAATATATTATAAATAATATTAATATACATATAATTTATATTAATATATTAATATATATATAAACTAATTTATAGTTTATTTAGATTAAACTTTTTAAAAAAATATATTAGGAATTTAAAATATATAAATTTAAATTTATTATAAAAAATAAAAATTTAATTTTCAAAAACAAAAAAATTAAAATTTAAAAAAGACCTAAACTCAAAAAAAAATTTTACCTATAAACCTAAAACCCTAAATTATAAATCCTAAACTCTAAAACCATAATAATCCATTAAAAACTAAAATGAATTTTATTTGTTGTTTGATTTTAAATTTTGGATTTTTTCTAAAATAAATTTTAAAATAAATTTTTTTAAATCAATTTTTTATTCTTTTTATAATAATATATTATTTGTTTAAATTTTAAATTATTTGTCAAATTTGAATAAATATAATAAATAAATAAAATTTATCGATTAAAAATTTTCTAATTTTGTTGGATTTTTTTATAGTATATATTATAGATTTTAAAAATTAGTCTTTTAGTTTTTATAAAAATATATTTATATATTTAAATTTATTTATAATATATAAAACTTTAAATCTTTTTACGCTAAATTAAGATTTTTATATTATGAATGTAACAATATATTTAAATTATTTTCTAGAATAATTTTTTATAATTTAAACTTTTTGGAATTTAATTATTAATTTAAAAATAAATTTTATTGTTAAATTAGCAGTCCACAGGAGGTTGAGCCTGATTTTAAAGGTTGTAAGTTCAAATACGACTAAATTTTTTCAAATTTAAACAAACAAGTCACGCATTAGATTCCTTGACGGTATCCAATCTAATAGGGGAAAATAGTACTAAAAATCAGTAAATTTTAAATCTTGGTTTCGTGTTGGGCTCGAATGCAAGTAGTAGACCCTTAGAAGGTTTCCTTGTTGCCTTCCTTCTATAAATTTTAAATTTTCGTATAAATTTCTTTGCTTGAAATCGACCCTTTCTTCTCCATCGATCGAAAATCAATCAAGTTTTTTTTATTGAAACCCTAATTTCTCAAAGCCTCCCCCTTTTCTTGTCTGGTATTCATTTTCTTCTAATGTTATTTGTGGACAGTTTTGACTTTGATATGTTTTCTCTTTTTATTCTCTCTAATTTAGAAAAAAAATGATTTTTGTTGTTGATGTTACGATGTTTGAAATTTGCAGTGGCTAATCAGATGTCGAGTCCTGCAACGGCGAAAAGTTCCTTCAAGCTTGAGCATCCATTGGGTTAGTTTCGTTGATCCCTGTTTTTTCCTGGTCTGTCTCTTCATTTTTCGTATAAGAACTTTATTGAAATTATGCTTGGTTGAATTTTTGTTGTTTTAAAATTTAATTTGGGTGTTCTTTGTTTTTATGTTTGGGGATTAGATTTCTGATTTGTTTCTTCACTGTTTATACTTAAATTTGTTTATTAAACCCTGGTTCAATTGGGGTTAGAGATGTTATAAAGTTTCCATATACAGATATTCCTATACATCTGTTTCCTTTCTTAGACAAAATAATATGTTCTTTGTTAAAGGGTAATATGTATATGTTGAAAAGAGCAAAACATGCAAGTTGTCTGTTTGCTACACTTTTGCTTATGTTTGTCTGTAATTCATTTCCATGTCTGCTGTATCTTCTTGTTTTGCATTTCTATGATGTTTCTGTCATTGCTTGTAATGATATCTGATTGCAAAATGTAAGTATTTTTTCATTATTTATTCAAGACTTGGATTTTTATCTTTGCTTCTTGGGCCCTTTTGAAGCTTTTTCTCAGCATTACTTAGCAAACCATCTCTTTCCTTTTCATTATTTTTTTTCTTTTTCTCTCTTATTTCTGCATAATTTATAGAAATAGTTCTTTGTCTGATCTCTTTTGAATACTGCTGTATATGCTGCTCTTGTTCTCTAATCTGATTAAGATAATAGAATTTTCTTTATACTCTGTCAACCTTTTCTAAAATTCCAATTTTTCAGAAAGGAGGCAGGATGAAGTTGCTCGCATCAGGGCGAAATATCCCGACAGAATTCCTGTAAGAATATTTAAGTTACTATCTTCCTGTCTTTTGAACATTTTTAATCCTGCATTGTTCTTTTAAAATTCATCTCTGCTTATGGGCAACCATGCAGGTTATTGTTGAGAAGGCTGAAAACAGTGAGGTTCCTGATATTGATAAAAAGAAGTTAGTTGCATTTGTCCTTATTAAAGTTGACATTGCTTTTATAGTAATAGAATTATAACATCACTTTATCTTTGTAGTTTTTGTTTTCCGGATGCTATTATTCTGATATTGGTGTACATCTAAAGTGAATTATTATATTGAGCATGGAAACATCAATGCTTCCCAATTTGAGTTATTCAATCTGTTATTTACCAAACTTTACCTGATAACCTTTTTTGTCCTTTTTCTTTAAGTTCTTTTTGATTTTTGGATTTAGGTATCTTGTTCCTGCTGATTTAACTGTGGGTCAATTTGTCTACGTTGTCCGTAAAAGGATTAAGCTTAGTGCCGAGAAAGCTATATTTGTTTTTGTGAAGAACACCCTCCCTCCTACTGGTGAGTGATGATATATTAGCTTCAAGTGTTATAACCTATTGCAATTGTGAGGCTTAATTCTTTTTATTTGGTTACAGCTGCCTTGATATCTGCACTTTATGAGGAAAACAAGGATGAAGATGGTTTTCTTTATATGACCTACAGTGGAGAAAACACATTTGGTTCCCCTTTACTTCAAGTCAATCATAATGCTATCAGTCTATGTAAATAGCTAGAAAGGAAGGTGTAAATTCTCAGTGATTCCACAATTAGGCCAATGCTTTGTTCTTGACATTGACAGTTCTATAACTGTCTGAACTTCCTATTGTTTAACTTTATCAGTGATTTCCAGTTGTAAATTTACACTAGTTTTAAGTAAGATTCATGAATGCTTATGAAAGTTCTTATATTTTGGGAGAAAAATTTATTTGATATGATTCTTTCATCTCATCTCCCATGAACGTTATCCAGTCTTTTTCTATAGTGATTGTTGGGTATGGCCATTGAAGTTCCTCGATGAAACTTTTTTTTATGCTTTAAGTTTGCCATTAAATTGGAGATTATTAGTCCCTCAAATGAATTGAGAAATACATCAAAGTTCAAAGCCTTGGCAATTACAAATCTTTAACAAAATTCTGTTCTAGTGGACTTTTTTAATGTTCATTTGGAGGAACTCTTTTTCTGGCATTTACTCTTTACCCATGTTAAGCCCTTGGCAACCCCAAGCTTGAATTTCTTGGCCACTGTTTTAAAGCCACCTTTTCCTTTGGGTTTCTCGGTGTCCTCTTTCTTAGCTGTGGCGTCCTCATCTTCCATGGCACCAATTCCTCCAGTACCCCATTGATCAGCCCAGCTTGGTGCCTCACTCGCCATCGATCCTTGTTATCCTTCAAAGTCGGAGCAAAAACAAGTTTGTGAAACCAATATCCAATTATCATAACCTTGTTTTAAATGCAACAAAGTGTAAGAAAAGAGAAATATATTAAATCATTGCAAGCCAAATCTGTGCTTGAATCATTGAAACATAGATCCTTTGTTGGAGTACAAACATGATTTCAAAAGCTTCTTTCTCATTTCGTGTATATTAAGCTTAGCCTATATCATATATGTTGTAATCATACTTTGATTCGAAAAAACAATAAGAGCTTAAAAACAGAATATAAATAGGATCTAAAACAAGCATTTTTGCAGAAGTAGGTTAGGAGATTATGTATCCTCCCTATGAAATCTATGATGAGATTTGAGTATTTGTTTTGAATAACAGAAATGATAAAAAGCAATACGTAAAACAGAGACAAGGGTATGGAAGAGAAGAGATTAGTACGCACCTGGTGCTGCTGGTGATGATTGACGGTGGCTGCCGTGCCCGAAAACAAGTTGATAACAGCAGCAGCAGATGAACAATAATGAGATTTCTCTGCTCAAGAACCTTTAAAAACGTAAGAGAGAAAGGACCACTAGGAGGAGATGGCTTTGTCCCCTTTGTTTTTTTTTTAGGACTTGCCAACTCACTTGTTCCCACCATCTGAAGCAAACTCCATGTAGCATCTTTCATTCCTGTTTCTTTTTTTTAATTATTACAAATAATGCATGTTGGTGATTATAATATTTGATGTCAAAGCTCTTTCTTTATTGGTGATATTCAAATACTAACATTTGTATTCCCTTTTATTTTATTTGATGCCATGTTTACCTAATAATGGCATCTATAAAGAGTGCTTTTTTTTTTATTTTTTTTTCCTGGGAAAAAGGAAAAAGACATAAATCTGTGTCCCAACCCATTTTTTTCCTGATTAGAACCAAATGGCAGAGCATAAAGTTAAAAGTAAGAAACGAAATTTCATCTTTATTTGACCCAATGAGAGTGCAGTGCCGTTGGTTATTTGATCTCCCTTTTTTATATTAATCATTAATCATTCGAACCTATCCTTCACCACTCGAACAATGAGTGGAACTGAATAACAAATGAAATTAGTAGTTGTTTGACACCGACTGTTGTATGTTGAAAGATTTCAAGATTGGTATAGGGCCATTTTCAAGAGTAGAAATGAGTTGGGTGAAATATCCTGCTGGTTTGGCAGCCAACTCCATTGATCTGCCCAGCTAAGTGCTCGATGACTTTGTTACATCTAACTGCCATGAAATGCTGAATGTGGATGCCACAATCATTAAAAAAAAGCAGCATATGATTTGGGCTTGGCTTTACTAAGTCCTGCTTTTCCAGTTGTCGATGGATGCCACAATCATACATAAAGCAAGGCGTGGCAATGCCACAAATATATTCGAGGTAAGAAATCTTTTCTTACGTGTGAAAACAACCTAACAGCTTAAAACAGTAACAAATAGATAAGGGAATTAGGTAAGGTTCAAATCTTGTTGATTGTCCCACAAGTTCTTTAGTTGATGCCGTAATACTACGAGTTTGATGTGGGAAATTGTTTTTCACAAAAACAAGTACTTCCAGGGGCACCAGAAGGTGGAATTATGGAGGTTCGCACAGTTTGTAAGATGCAACTGTTCTAATTACTACACTTACCTGGAAGTCAGCATTTAACCTGTCTACTTTGATCTGAAAGTTTTACCGTCTTGTCCCACAAGTTCTTTAGTTGATGTGGGAAAATGTTTTTCAGCAATTACTTTACGTACGTCGGTTTCTGTATGTACCCTCAGTGGTGGTTACTGTTGAGTGTGCGGGAAGGTCCCCTTCTTTGTTCATGCACTGGAATTCTGCATGTACCTTGTAATTCTGTTGGATCTGTTGAAGATAAAGAAACATCAAAATCTGATTTCTTTCTTTATCATCCAACCAAAACTAAAATTGCTTGGGAAATCATTTTCAAAGCATGCCTTTAGGTTACTTATTACAAGATTATACATTAGATGCGCTCATTATTACCATTTTTCTAATGATGTTTCTTTGAGATGGTACAAAATTTCATCAACTACCCATTTTACAAAGATGAACATTAAAAATACGGCAGATCAAAGGTTAGAATTATAATAAAATAAACATTCTGATCAAATTCAGTCCAAAACGGATTCTAATTTCTTAACAGACGATAATTTTTTTAATATTTACACAGAAAATTGCAAGTTGAAATCTAACCAAACTAACATGGCGCAATTCATTTTATCAATATGTATCATTACATTTCAGTTTGATTTCTTCAATTTACTAGACTTGTCATCAACACTAGTCCAAGTATATCCACTAGGAATAGCAAAAGGATCTGCAAGTTGTGCCGTTGAAGAAGAACCACGTTGCTGCTGCTGATGTTTGCTCATGGACACCGATCGATCATTGCTTTGCCTGAACCATGCCGTCGATAACCATGGATTATTTTTATTATCTGAATTCGGGTCCTCTGCCGCTTGGCCTCTTCCTCCACCATGGGAAAAAAGGCTAGGACTTGAGAGCGGAGTGTAGAATTGATCAGTTGTTGATCGGAGTTCAAAAATTTTGTGAAGGTTATCACCACCCTTACTGTTGGGACGACCGGAATTGCAAGCTGCCCCCACGCCAAACAAATAATTTATCAAGTTCTTCACCCAAAGTGATAAAACCAATCAGAAAACAACTAAGAACCACCTTGTCCGAAAATCACCCAAGTGAAAAAAAAAAAAAAAAAACCTCCTCGTATTCTAAATAGGATTACAATTCAAACGGGGATTAGACAGTTTAACGGTTGGAGTTGAACTACACCTTTATATTGGATTGGTCCACCTGATTCCTTGGACATCCATGATCATGACACGTCATCATTCATGGTCGTCCAAATGACGTGGATGGATATTGGCCGTGGAACATGATCTAACCAGAAAAAAGGGTAAAAAAAGGGCCCCACGAAGAAAGCCTTGTTGTCTGTGGAGAAAAAGAAACCTCGGAGAAATGGCACAGCACAGAACTTAAAAACACGCTTTCGTTTCCTTTAGATTTTAGGAATGGCGCTGCAGCAGAAGCCGGGCCATTGCTTGCTTGCCCTAACGCATTAAAAGACACAAAAGAGACACCCTCCTAGGGAGACACACATCCACGTCCGACCCCATATTAAAAAAAAAAAAAAAATTATTAAAACTAACAACAATTTATCCTTATCTTGACCGGAAATGTTCCCGGCGGGAATTTGGTGGTCAAAGCTCTCGCATCCTTCGAACAGCTTTCACCTTGTTAGCCAAAATGTCAAGTAACAGTAATAACTCTTCTGTCTTTAATGGGAACTGTTCCGTTAACCAAACGGACGGTCGTAAACTTCGCACATATTCTTTCTCCTTCGTTTGAGGAGGTGGCACAGCCGTTGTCATCGGAAAAGTCACTGATCTTCTAGGAGGCGCAGCCGCGGCCGCTGCTGAAGAAGGGAAAACAACATCCACACTCTTACGACCAACTGAAATCCACTCTCTGTCTTCTCTGACAAAGCTACTGTGCCTTCTACTATCAGGCATGGCGAAATTTGGATTTTCACAAACCAGAAAACCGTCCTCGTCTTCGTCAAGCTCTAAAGGTAACACTTGTTCACTTCCCGGGCTGTCGTTCAGGGAACTTGCGACTTTTCGTGACCTGGAGCTGAAAATCACGCTATGCACTTCGTAAACTTTAGCTTTCCGTTCACCGACGCTCTCTATTTTCTCTTGACGTCTCCAGTTAGTTCTTCCTACGAGTTCAGCTCTGGTTACGTCCATGCTGGGTCGGTACACGCTTGTTTGGGAACAAAACCCAGTAATCTCGGATTCACTCATCTGAACTCCGGCATTTTCGAATGCGTCGAAGATTTTACCATCGTCATGGTTTATTACTAGCAATGAACCGCAGGGGATGTTGTGGTGATGATCGCCGTCGCCAAGAAATAGAAAGCTTTGATCAGCTCGTTGGATTTTAAGCCGTCGAAGCCGGCCAATGACGTATCTGCTCGGAGATTGCCTTCGCGTTTCAAGATTTTGTAAGTATCTGAAGGTGATTTTCCCGACGAACGGAATTACAGAGCTTTCGAAGTGGAATGAGATTTCCATGTAGAAGTCCCGCATTCGGCGGAGGACGACAATTACGCGAGGTAAACGGCGGCGCCATTTGCACCAGGCAGAGCGGTGGTGGAGTTTCAGGAGAACCATTGCAATTTCAGAGTTCTGGCGACAGATAGCTTCCTGGAGTGGATTCCATCCTGCAGCGTTCTGGAGGGACACTTCAGCGCCAGCAGCTGCGAGTGTTCTGGCTGCTACGGAGTCGCTTAGGCGGACAGCGAGATGGAGTGGAGTTTCACGGAAGGGTACGTCACGGCTGTCAATAACAGCGGAAATCTGGTCGGCTAAGCGCTCTTGACTCAGTGAGTCGGATTCGGAGTGGATGTGAGCAGGATCAGCTAGCTTTGGTAGAGTGGAAACCAGACGAGTCAAACTAAAATGATCGCCCAAAACGACGGCGTAGTGTCCAGGACTGTGCTTATAATCCTCTGGTTTGATAGATGGAAACCGCGTCATCATAGACGCTGATGATGATCGGGACATTTTCCGTTCCAATTTTCTTCACTGCACCTATTTGATTTCACGAATCTTATTTTTACCGAAGCCTTTTCTGAATCGAGTAAACGAGCTAGGAAAGAAAGTGAAGTCGTGTTTCTGTTCATGGCAAAATGATTTTATGGGACAGCGTGCAAAGAGAAGGACAGGGACGGCTTACACGCAATCTAGGACCAGACCAACTCAACGTCCCCCTCCTTTTCCTTTTGTTTTTCAATGATGTTATTCTGCAGCTGCAGTGCACGATAACGATCTTGCTCCTTACCCTTTTTATTTTAGGATTTATATTTGGGCGATTCTATTTTCAAAATTAATAAAACTAGTAAAAGAGGATTTGGAACAACATCCCATCAGCTTAATCATTTGGACAATAATTCTTTAAAACTCTGATGTTTTTATTGATATTTGACTACATTTCTTAATTCTTCTTTCCCTTAATATTTTTTTTGGGATATTTTGTATAATATGGGTGAAAGCAAATAACAAAGCAACGCGATTAGATGGATTTTCTTCTTTTTATGGTTTGATTGGCCACTTGTAAATTATTGAGACATATCTATACAGAGAGCATTGATTTGGTTGTAGTGAAGAAGAGAATGAGGGATCGGTGGAAAGTGGACACAGTAGAATTCTGAAGAAATTGACTCCAAAAACAAATTAGTGAGTGAGTGGAATGCAATAATGATTTGATGGGGGGTAGGAAACATAAAAGAAAAGAGAGAGAGAGTCGTGAAATAGGCTTCTGTCGTCACCGAGTGCAGCTATGAACAGGGAGGGACTAGTATCACCATCTCACTCCCCTTTCTGTTTTCCAGAATTTCTTTCTTACCTATCAAGAAAGCTACTATTAGTCATCTGTTTGGAACAAATTTTAGTGGCAAAACAAGAATGGAGAACCCAGAAATGGAAGAATATTCATATAACCAAAAAGAGGGGGGGATTCAAGAATATTCAACAATTTTGATGTTTTCCGGGAAAATAATGGACAGGGGAATCTGAAAGTTGAAAGCCAAAATGAAAAAAATAATAATACAAGGTTGATAATCATCTCATGGAAACAAAGAAAATGGCTCAAAAGCTCAAGTTGAGCTCCTGCAGATAATAACTTAAATTTTGTTCATCATATCCCATGTCACCCCTTCATGACATTGTGATTCCTTCTTGTTCAGCTAAATTAAAAAGGCCTCGTATGGCGTCCTCTGGCCCGGCCACAGAGGAGAGCGTTCCGTGGGATCGGCAATTCGTCTCTCCATGAATTTGCAGGTGAGTAAACCCTGAGATAAAACTGCTGCCCTAGGTATTGTCTGGCCCAGTCCTCAGACCTTATATTCCACATCCCTACGTTGTCAAGAGCCACGTAGATGGCGGTCCATGACCTCGGATACACCTGCGAATGCATTCACGCAAACATATCAACAAAACCGGCTTCTTCGAGCCGATGCAACGATTCATCGCGTTTGAAGCACATGGACGGAAACATAATGATCTATATATTGCATATGCGTACCTGAGTGGTGCTGCGGGATACTGTGTCTCTCAAATTGTAGCTTTTTCTACTGGCAGGTGTCCATTGCCCTCCTTCCATCCTGATTCATTTCCAACATTTTTTTAACAAATTTGGTCATACATACAAACATGAACCTAGAGAACAAACATCAAAAAGAACTTTACCCTACAACAAAGAAGGAATAACCATCGATATGCCATGACTGCACGGTGTTCTCCCAGTTTTGAAATACAATTTCGACATATTCTCGGAAGTTGGCTGCCATGACAGAAGTCTGAAAGTAGGCATTATTTCCCGAAGGAGGCCATGTTGGAATGCTTCCGAGGTTGAAGACTCCCGGAATCTTGAAGTAATCTGCTAGTTTTAGTGGAGTATCTGCTGGAACATACGAAACACCATTGACAGCATACCTCTGCTTTCCATTAATATAAGGAGCAGAGTTTGAGAGCATGATGGTGCGGCTTGGGGTGATCATTCCATAGTGGTAGGAGCCTTGGGGATTAGGTCTAGGTCCACTCGCTGTCAGGTTCCGTCTGGTACAAGGATAAAACTTATCAGCTAAATGCATGTTTATTGATTAGTATTATAGCTTCCGGAAAGGACATAATTAATAAAGTACCGTATGGATCTCGCCTGCATGACCGATGGAGCAATTTGAATTGTGGGAGCCCCAGGAACTGGACCAGAAACTCCCTTATTAGAATTGCTATAGTGAAGAACGGCAGTTGTTGTGAGCACGCGACGAGTGAAGCGGGAAGAGGCAACAACATAGTAATCCTGCGGCACCTGATTTGCAGTGACCAAGAAAGAACACGACTGCCCAAGATGGATATCAAAAGAACTGTACATGTTCTGAATTGTATGAGATCCTTCTACTTCTATGAGCTTCAGCATGTGCCCTTGGATCCTGAAGTTAATTGAAACTGCAGTCCCAACATTTGATACCCTAAACCTGTATGTCCTACCCGGATCAACCGTGAATGTGTATCCATTCCACCCTCGACCATTAATAATAAGCCCGTCAGGGAAGGGAAGGTTATGACCACTGTCCAAGAAACGTCTCAATACCTGAACAGTATATTGGAAGCAATAAGACAAAGAAGGCGAAATCGGAATAACAATTAAGGTTCAAGTAACTCTTCTAGGATACAGATTTCTTACATAGTGATTTCTCTTATACCAGTCCCCAGCCAGTACCCAAAAATCCCCAGCAGGAGCGGGATAAGGTACTGGGATCTTAGGGCGGCTCCATACTCTGATGCTACCGTATCCTCCAGCAGCCTTATGGAATAAAAGTGACGGGAAATAGAAAAAGCTACCAATCTGATCTTTCACTTGGAGAACATAAGTGAAGTTTTTCCCGGTCTAATTGGACAATTTGTGCCTAGCGCGCCATCCTGCCATGAGTTCCTCCACTGCCGCACTCCATTCCTGAAGAAACAAAAACAGGAGATGACATCATATTTCAGATCAACTGCAGCATCCAGAAGCTCTTTCTGTTTATTTCATAGACACAAAAGAGAAAGCATTTCAATCTAGATTCCTTTAGGCCATAAATGTATATAGTTCTAACTTCTAAGTTCTTATCACCAATGTAACATAATTATGAAAAGTAATAATAAACATTTGGCTTGATCTTGCAATATGCAAAGAATCCATGCGCCGAGCCTTAATTTAATGCTCAACATGTAAGTACTAAAGTAGGTTGGATAGTTAAGAAATGTTACACCATTTTGAGAACTAGGTCGAAGCCCGTAGTCTCATGCTGGTCTGCCTAAATATGCTCAAAGGACAGTAGGGCACCTTTTTTTCTAATGATGGGCAAGCACAGCTCACATGCGTTTAAATATTTTATTGTAACCAGTTATGACATAATTAATTATACATCCATTTTTAATATAGTAGGTGTGGAGTGTTAGAATTCAAATCCAACTTGAAGACAACATGTGGCAACATTGAAAGATCCTTATTAATTAAGGATGTAAATTAAAAACAAAGTTTGAATTCAAAAATTGTGTAGAAGCTTCATGACATGTGTAGAAATTGGAAACCAAGTGTTGGCAACATCTTAAAGTTTGGAAGATTCAAGATAACCTTAGCAACCAAGGAAATGGTGATGATCTGGTAACATGTGAAAAATCTCATGAAGATCAAGACTACAAGTTTATTGAAGATTATAGCGGGAGCTAGAAGATTCAAGAAAGTATTTAAGCAATGGTAAGGGGTACGGCAACAAGTGGCATCAATCCTATAAAGATCTAGAACCATGACATTCACTAGAAATGTCTAGGATTAACTATATTATTTTATTAGTTCCTAGAAACTTCATTATGTCTCCCCTTTAGGAACACTATAAATAGGAGTAGGATTATAAGTTTGTGTGTGTGGGCAAGTACAAGTACAAGTATGAATGAGTGAGTGTGCAAAAACTTGCGTGTTGTCCAGAGCAGTAATTATTGAGTAAAGCTGAGCAAAGCTTTGTAAGATATAAGTGTTTGTAAACTAGCCGAGATGGTTGTGTCAAAAATACTTGTACTTGTATATTGATTTGTATTAATAATATCGTGAGTTATAAAGTTTATCCCCTGTGCCCATCCTGAACGCTTTTTAAACAAGTGGTATCCCAACATTTTAAGTCTAAACCTGAGTTTGAGCTTACGACATCAAGTAAGTTGTATCCATTCCACCCTCGACAAATGAATAACATCAGGGATAGAAAATTATGACCACCTCCAAGAAACGTCTCAAGGTCACAAAGGAGAGAAAAATACTTGAAAAAGACAATGATTATGAATTACAAAATAATGTTTCACTTTTCATTTGCTTGCAAAGAATCCAGATTTCTCATAGTGATTTCTCTATCGATACAAAGTATCATTTTATTCGAGAACAAGTGAAGAACAAAAATATGGAGCTAGTCTATTGCGGGATTAAGATCAACTTGGGATCTTTTTTTACTGAAGCCATTAAAAACCGATTTATTTCATAGACTCAAAGATAAGCTTGGTATGAAAATTTGGATTTGAGGGGAAGTGTTAAATTCAAATCCAACTTGAAGACAACTGTAGAACATTGAAAGATCCTTATTAATTAAGGATGGAAATTAGAAACAAAGTTTGAATTCAAAAATTGTGTAGAAGCTTCATGACATGAGAAATTAGAAACCACTGTTGACAACATCTTGATTCCTGAAGATTCAAAAACCTTAGAACTAAGAAATGGTGATTTCAGAACATGTGCAGCATCTCAGAAGATCAAGACTACAAGTTTACATAAAGATTATGGGATAAGCTAGAAGATTCAAGAGCTCCTAGTATTTAAGCAATGGTAAAAGGAATAAACATTTGGCATCAATCCTATAAAGATCTAGAACCATACAACATTCACTAGAAATGTCTAGGATTAACTATATTATTTTATTAGTTCTTAGAAACTTCATTATGTCGGTTTAGGAACACTATAAATAGAAGTAGGATTATAAGTTTGTGTGTGTGGGCAAGTACAAGTACAAGTATGAATGAGTGAGTGTGTGCATAAAACTTGCAACAACAAGTAATTATTGAGTGAAGCTTAGCAAAGCTTTGTGAGATATAAGTGTTTGTAAACTAGCCGCATCTAGAGTTGTGTTAAAAATACTTGTACTTGTATATTGATTTGTATTAATAATATCGTGAGTTATAAAGTTTATTGTGTGCCCACCAACGCTTCCAACATGGAGATCCAAAACCTTTGGTATTCAGAGTGAGATCTGAGTATAGCATTTATTTATCCAACACGAATATTAAAAAAAATTAAGATTCGAAATAACATAGAAAGTTACCATACCCCGTAATCTCAGAAAAGATGAGATTTTTAATCATTTAACCATGCTCGGACCATATTGTTGGAGTTATTTTAGGATATATGTTAACCAACAGAACCAAAATGTCAAAAGTAACTCTGGCTTTTCGACCCCACTATTTATTTCTATATGGACTTCCATATAAAAGGATCAAGATTCAAGGATAAGGCATTTTAGAAATGATATTATTATCTTCTGAAGCTAAAAGTTTAGAGCAAAATTTTCAACCAATGGAAACAAAAAGGCATTTGCTTGGAACAATAAGCAGCATATTGAGCAAATGTCAATCTTTCCAAGATTACACATTTAATTCATTCCTTGTAAATGCTGAAGTAAAATAAAGAGAAAGAAATAATGGAATGGCAGTAAGTTTACCAAGAGATGAGGAACGGTTCATTTAAGTAGTTATAAACACTGATAATGAGGTTGTCATTAGTAACTGCATCGATGTGAGGCCCTGGAAACTGCCCATTTATTAAGATCCCCTGCATCACATTTTAACAAAAAACAAAAATCAAGCATTTCCCAAATGTCAAATCATAGAACAAAAACCAGAAAAGAGAAGAAAAATGTACCTGTTGCTTAACACCAAGAGGGTAAACATCACCGTACGTGACTTTCCAAGTGAAAAACCGATAAGGGTTTTCTCCATTGACGCCAAGAAACAAAATGCAAGCAATGAAATAGCAGACAAGAAGTTTGTTGTCTCCCATTTGTTTTGTTTTTGCTTTTCTAATTAAGAATACAAAAACTGTTCAAAAACAGGGAACAACAATGCTTTGTTTTGAAAAAATGTTGTATAACAAACACAGATCTGGAAAGAGTTGAGTCTTTAAGGCACCATTTTTGTACTTTTCTCCAAATCTGTGTTTTTTCCCTATTTTTTTTTTTTTTTTTTTACTTTTAGTATGGGGTGAAGGGAGAAGCAGAGCTTTGTTTTGTATGCATATGCGAAGGGAAAAATAAATAGATTTTAGAAGATTACATTGCATTTACATATTAGGCCTTGGCTGTCATTGGGTTCAAATGGAAATACGGTCGAATCTAGGAAAACGCGTGGTCCCCAGTTCAATCATGGCTATTAATCATCACGTGGGTTCATGTTGAAGTGTTCAGACAGGTTGTAGGCTTGTGGCCGCTTGATGTTTGACGGTTCGTGATTTGGATTTTAGTTTTTGAGAGCTGATCATATGCAAACTTGGAAAACTAATCTAAGCTCGTGATCATATGCAAACATTGTAAGTAAAGCCTGTCAAGCCACAAGACACGGGTCAACCACAATCACGTGCAAGCCTGGCATCCACCCAAAACTTTCATGTGACCCTGTCCGAATTTGCTAACAATGACTTGTGATCCATCTTCCATTTTCCACAGGCATTGCACGATTAACAGAGTATGGGCAAAAGAAATAATCATTATTAGGAAAAGGTCGTACAAAGGAGGATACCAGATTAGTAATTAGATTCAGGGACCTATTTCTTCTCTTTTTGCGGTTCATGTACGAGGGAGGGCCTTGGAAGAATGGCAAAAGATTGGGGAAGAGTTCGGATCATGGTGTGGTTTTCTTGGCTGGTTTTCAAGGCGTTCTGATGAGGTGGTCGGAGTGTCTCATTTTCAGTCACGGCAGTGTTTTCTAGGAGTAGTTCCAATATGTTTTATTTGCTCTTTAGGGGGTCCCGATGTGAGTTTATACAGCTCCGATGGCGGGTCTGGTCTGGCCGATGGTAGGGCTGTGTACATCGACGAGGGGTCCGACATAGTGTCTAGGCGTGGCACAAACTCGTGATGGCTTGGCATGTTCATCCCGCACCCAAGGGTCTGTAAGCAGAGCGTTGATCGGACACCATGGTGGTGCAGATGGAAAGTGTCCCCATTTCAGACAACTCAATGTTCATTGGGAGCAGTCCGATCATGTTTTTTTATCTCTTTAGGGGGTAGTGATCCGCGACCCCCCCGACCCTCACACCGAGGGGGCGGCCCTCAGCACCCCTGGTGCTCAAGGAAGGCCATTGGGTGCTAGCGGTCTCGTCCCTTTGTCCTAGCACAGTGGCCGAAAGAACCACCGCCGCGGCAGTGGCTGCCGGAGAACTTGACATGGTGGATTTTAATTTTTCTGATGAGAGTTTCCTTTGTTGCCGTAAGAGATTAGACCCAATGGGGGCCTTTTGGGAGGGTAGACTCCTCAAATTCCGGCCTGTGAGCCTTTTAAAATTCGAGGAAAAAAATTTCGGCGACTGGAATTTTATCTCCGAGGAGTCCATGAAGAAGATGATATTGTGGAGGGAAAATGCCTCTCGGCTTAAGCTTTCCCGCCCTTTGTCAAGGCTGTCGCACGCAACATTTGACTTTTGCAGCCTTACCATACAAAAGGTACTGTTTTTTTTATATTCAAGCTACTTAGGGATTCTGTCGTACTGTCAGGGCCTGCCCCTAGGGCTGGTGCTGACTTTGCGGGTGCGGGCTACTATTCCTCTGCGGCTCGGTCAGGCCTAGGCAGTGGGGCCAGGTTTGTCTTTGCTGGTCCTGGGAAAACCAAAGCTGCGATGATGGCTGCCGAAAAATATGGTACGATGGAACTTAAAGTCTCCGATCTTTGGCCTCCAGTGGGTGTGAAGTGTATGGCTTGGTGTCCGGGATATTGGCTTTTTGATGGTATATGGTGGTTGGAATTTGACGGCACGGTGGTAATAGAAATTTTCGAGGGCTGGTTTATTTTATACGGTGAACCAATGAGGAAGATAATCTCGTGCGGAAATGGTCCATCCAAAAATTTACTTTCCCACCCAAAGTCAAGCATGGTTCACACGGCAGGTTGGTATGTCAGTGTCTCGTGTCCCAATGGTTCACCCAGATTGCCCGTTTTAGGATATAATCTTTTTGCAGCTCGATCAGGCTTAGGCAGCGGGGCTAATGTTGACTCTGCGGGTGCAGGCTACTGTTCCTCTGCGGCTCGGTCAGGCCTAGCTTGTGGGGCCAGTGCTGACTTTGCTGGATCTGGAAATTATTTTTCTAGCCATATTTGCTGGCTGCTGGAAGATCTACCTAATTGGGATTTCCTTGGTATTTTCAAAAAAGTGAAAGGCTATTGGGCATTTAATGTAAAACTTTATTTGTCCCTTATTGATTGGAGATCGGACAAGGGAAGGAAGAAATTTTATGTGGTTGCCTCTTTCCTTGGGGATTTGTTACTGACCTAAAACCTTACCTTGGTCAAGTTTCTCTATTTCTCCTTGCTTGAGCATCAGACATTCTTTGTGGCCATGGAAGATATGCCTCTCGAGCTGGTTAAACAACTAGAAGGGCTCAAATTCACCAAGGAAGAGCTGACTGTCACGGATGAAATCGATAACTTAGGATTGGAACCAGTTGAAGGTGAGGAGAAATGGCTCGTGGAGAAGCTTGTCTCACCACAGATTGTGGATGGTCCGAAGCTTATTAGAGTGTACTTCTCGGTTCGGAAGGAACACCCATCAGAGGAAGCCACTTCACTCGGACCAAATATGTTCTTATTCAAATTCAAGAGGGTTGAAGACAAGGACTTTGTACTCGGAAGATGTCCTTGGACTTTCGATGGGGAACTCCTTGCTATCAAACAGTTTGATAGGTTGCTTAGCCTAAGGGAGTATGATTTCAACCCTCTCTCGATATGGATTCGTATCTATGATGTTCTTTTGGGCTTCATGAATAGTAAGGTTAGGGAGCTGTGGGCAATAAATTTGGAAAATGCATTACGACAGATTTACGGGATGATGAATGATGCATCGGTGAGTACATACGGATTAGGGTCGAACTGGATTGTAGCAAACCACTCAAGAGATGTACGGTATTAGGTAAGAACATAAAACGGGTCAACCCCGAATTTGCTTGGCTAAGTATGAGAGGCTCCCAAAGTTTTGTTTCTTTTGTGGCATTATTGGCCATGAATATCATCTTTGCTCGGTCCTCCCTGCTGGAAGCAACCACAAGTTCCAGTGTGGTGATTGGCTTCGAGTGGAATCCCCCAAGCCAAACAACCTTGCTTGCAAGAAATCTCGACCGGGAATTGTATTTGTAACAAACAGCGAAGACTCAGCATCGGACGGGAAAGGCAGAGACAAAACTATTGAAGGAAGTGGGGAAAATGATAATAGAATAGCGGTGAAGGAAAAAGGGAATAGGAAGCCGATGGTGCAAACGAGTCAAAGAAAAATAGCTCGGTGTATGCCCGGGACCGATCCAAACACCTCACCATAATGGAGCCTAACCCAAGAGTGCAAAGCGATCTTTGCAAGGGAAGCTGGAAGGCAGTAGCTCGAAGATTGCAAAGAAAGCTAAGTCGATGACTTGCCCACCCCCGGATGAAGTTGAACATGGACTAAAGGTGGTGTCCCCTCTCAAGGCACCTATATCGGTGGAGGCTGGTTCACAGCCCCGCCAGGAGCAATGAAGACCCTATGTTGGAACTGTCAGGGCTTGGGAAACCCCGAGACAGTTCAAACCTTGTTAAGGTTCGTGACCTTGAATGATCTCGACTTAGTCTTTATTAGCGAAACTAGACTCTTCAAGAATAAAGTAGATGGTGTTCGTAGAAGATTAAACATGGTTGGTTGTATTGATGTTGAGAAAAATGATGGATGTAGTGGATTGCTTTTGTTATAGAATGAAGGTGTAGATTTTAGCCTCCTATCCTTTTCAAAATCCCACATTGATGTTGAAGTTGCACTTGGGACTGTTAAAACCTGATTCACGGGTATGTATGGCACATATGATCGCACAAGGAAGCATGTAGATTGGGAATTGCTAGACAAACTCAAAGGGGAATCCCAATTACCGTGGCTCCTAGGGGGTAATCTTAACGATATCCTTTGCATGAATGAGAAAGTTGGGGAGAAGGAAACCGAGAGTGGAAATAGATGCCTTTGGAGATGCTCTTGAGAGAAATGGCCTTTGGGACATTAAACCGACTCGATGATGGTTCACTTGGCATTATGGATACAATGTGGACAACCATGTCAAACAAAGAATTGATCGGTATGTGGCCTCTATTCCTTGGCTTCATATGTTTGGACAATGTGAGATCACATCAGAATATACAAAGGACTCGGATCGTTGCTTTCTTTTCCTTAATACTGAGGGCAAACAAAAAATAGAAGGAAAGAACGAAGACTATTTTAGGTTCAATGCGTGTTGGGCTGACGAGGATGATTGCCTGAACATTGTTAACAACACATGGACCAACCCCGGGGGAGACACCTTGGGGAAGCTTAAGAACATTGGCAAAAGCCTCCATGAATGGCAATCGCATAGAAGAATAGTTGAAGTGCGACACAAGAAACAGCTCTAAAAATCTATTGACCACCTTCTTGAGCTAAGCACCACTGAAGCAAGATGGAGGACCTTAAGAATTCGAAAAATGAGCTGAAAACAATTATTGAAAAAGATGAGGTGTACTGAAAGCAAAGGTCCCGAGTAAAATGGCTTAAAGAATGGGATCGAAATACAAGCTTATTCCATGCTCGGGCTAGCAATCGAAGAAAGAAGAACTTGATTAAGGGCATCGAGAATAATGCTGGGGAGTGGGTTGAAGGACTGGAGAACATTTTTGTGGTGGCTAAAGAGTTATTTTCCAATCTCTTCCAGCCCGACAATGGCTCAACCTCTAGCATGATCCTTCAAGCCATTGAGACTTGCATAACACCGGAGATGAACGCCAAGCTTTGTGCGGGATTCACGGTGTAGGAAGTCAAAAAAGCTTTCTTTCAAATTCACTCAAACAAAGCCCAAGGTATGGACGGCTTACCCGCGGCTTTCTTTCGCAAATTCTGGTCTATCCTTAGTGTTGAATTTATTAATCTGTGCCTTGATCTCCTTATGGGTATAGTTAACATGGGTGCTTATCCCGAAACTTGGTAACCCGACCCCCATGAAACACTTTAGACCAATTAGTCTTTGTAATGTGGTATACAAAACTTGCTCTAAAGTTCTTGTGAATAGACTGAAATCTATTATGCACTGTTGTATTGCTGAGAACCAAAGTGTCTTTGTTTCAGGCAGACTTATTTTGGATAATGTTATTGTGGCTCATGAACTTTTTCACTATCTAAAGGGTGCAAAAAATGGACCTAATAAAGGGGCATCGATTAAACTGGATATGGAAAAAGCCTATGATAAAGTTGAATGGCATTTTCTTACGGATGTTATGACCAAAATGGGTTTTGCCTCTAAATGGATTGACACTGTTATGACTTGTGTATCTACTGTTTCTTACTGTTTCAAGATTAACGGTGCCATTTCAGATCTTTTTAGACCTTCCAGAGGATTAAGACAAGAGATCCCCTCTCCCCGTACCTTTTCATTTTCTACACACGGGGGCTCTCGACTTTGCTACTAAAGGAACAATCAGATGGGCGTATTAGAGGTGTTCGTGCAAGCCAAAATGGACCAAGGGTCAACCATCTCTTGTATGCTGATGACTGCCTTTTGTTTATCAAAAACTCGAAGAATGAAGCTATGAGACTTAAGCATGTACTGGCAGTTTATGAAGCTTTTTTAGGGCAAAAGATCAATGTGGAGAAATCCTCTATCTATTTCAGCAATGGCATGAATGACCAAAGCAAATATGAAATCAAGGCTGTTTTGAGTATGCGAGAAGATAGAGTTTTGGGGCAATACCTTGGCCTCCCCTTAATCGTGGGTAAAAGCAAAGTGGAAACTTTCGGGGTACTTAGATGAAAAAGTGGACAAGAGGATGTGCAACTGGACCAATAACTTACTTTTCTTTGCTGGTCGAGAGATATTCATCAAATCAGCGGCACAGGCTATACCTGCCTATGCAATGTCATGCTTTTTTCTCCCGGGCTGCATCATTGACCCGATGGTGTCCACAACTAGAAATTTTTGGTGGTCTGGGAAGAATAAAGATAGGGGATGGTCTCATGTGGCGTGGCAAAACTTGTGTATACCAAAAGGATTTGGGGGATTAGGATTTTGAGATCTCAAGACATTTAATCTTGCACTTTTGGCCAAGCAAGTTTGGAGATTGCTATGTAACAAAGAGTCACTGTGTTTCAAAGTGCTCTCGACAAAATATTTCCCCAATAGGGACGTGCTTGAAGCAAAACATGGGGGAAAACCTCATTTGTGTGGAGCAACATCTTCAAGGCAAAAGAAACAATTAAAGAAGGTTTCCATTAGAGGATTGGGACTAACAGTCAGGTCTAGATTTTTAAAGATAAATAGGGGAGTACCAAACCTATCTCGCTGAAAGGAAGTCACTTGGACAATGAGCTTAACCTGATTCGGTATAGCGATTTTATGGTGCATAATGTTGCTGCTTGGAATGTTGTCAAGCTTAATCAAGTTTTCTCTGATGAGGATGCAGATGTGATCAGTCGGTGCCCCATTGCACCCCACTATGGTGATTTGATCGTTTGGGGACACCATTCGTCCGGCAGCTATACCACTCGATTCGGTTACAATTGGCTCCTTCTACAGAAACATGAGGCAAAAAACTTATCGACAATTTGGAAGGCAATGGCAAAGCTTCCCACTTTGCCCAAAATTCGACTGTTTGGGTGAAGATTGTGTCATGAAGCCCTCCCTTTAGGCTATAAACTTAAAGCCGCTGGTCTGGACCCTGGTACTTGTAAAATGTGTAACAACGACATTGAATCTTGCTTTTATGCCTTCCGGGAATGCCCAACCCTTAGAGAAGTCTTTGATCTTTGCGCGCTATCGACATCCTTGCCAAATGTCAGTTCTCGAGTTGCAAGGTCTGGCTGGAGGAGGCACTCAAGAACCTTGACAAGGAAAAGTTCACACTTCTCATCATTCTCCTATAGAACCTATGGAATCGGAGAAACAAATTTACCCACGAGAACAAGGTTCTCCCGATCCGAGCTGTTGTTAATTATGTGCAGGTTTTAGCTTCGGATTACAAAGCAGCCCAGGAGCCCATAAGTAATCTTGTCCCTTGCAACCGAGCTAAGAGATGGTCTTGTCCACTCGAGGGTACCATCAAGGTAAATGTTGATGCAGCATTCATGTCAAACTCGGGAGAAGCCTCAATTGGAATAGTAGCCCAAAACTCGCATGGATTAGTCCTTAATGCGAGAGCCCAAAAACTACAAGGGGTGCACACTGCTGAAGCTTGCGCCTACACTTTGGGCCTCAAGATGGCAGTAGAAAATGATTGGCCAAAGGCCTTAATTGAAGGAGATTCTATGGCGGTGGTTAACAATCTGAACGTTACGTCACTTGATAGGTCGATCACAGCAGCATACCTAACCGAAGCGCATGTCATATTGGTCGAACGCAACAACTACAAGGTCACACATATAGGCCGAGAAGCAAATAGGGTCGCTCACTCACTTGCACAATATTGAGCCTTTTACTTTCTCGTATGAAGTTTCGGATTGTATTGCTAACTTTGTAATTGATGATGTCATTTATGGCTAATGAAATATAATCCATCTTTCAACAAAAAAAAAAATTATAGTTTATAACAAGAATCGGCAATCAATGATGGCGATTAAGTTTTTAAACCTATAAAGAACTTTGAATCAGCAAAACTAACTCTTAGTGCACGACTTAATGCCTGTTTAGTTTTTCACTTTTCCC
This sequence comes from Hibiscus mutabilis, assembly GCA_019671005.1. Classification (NCBI taxonomy): domain Eukaryota; kingdom Viridiplantae; phylum Streptophyta; class Magnoliopsida; order Malvales; family Malvaceae; genus Hibiscus; species Hibiscus mutabilis. The sequence continues at coordinate 44,598,244 of CM033752.1, read as the reverse complement.
GCGTTTGGGAGTTGCAGTTTGGTTTGGTACAATGTTCATCTGGCCTACGGACAGCAGCCTCGTGTGCGCAGAATGAGATCCACAGTGGACTGTCGTGCTTTAATTGAGTGCACCATCCAATACCGACAATTCTAGCCGATGAGGTGCTGCTTCACGGTGGTAAATATAACACTCTCTGTTCTTTTTCAACAGTGAGAAGCACAAAAACCTTATACGACTGACCTGATCCGTGGTCGGGCCCCAAAAGCAATGTCATTTAATCTTTACAAATCAGGAGCATCATATCCAAAGAATCTTCGCCCACTCGTCTAAGGGGAAAAATATTAATGGGTTAAGTACAAACCATCTGGATTTGGGTTTTCAACTGGTTCCAGTTCCTGGATTTCAAGCCACAAAACAGTTCAATGCGAAGACACTGCCCAAAAGGAGTTTATAAATTAAATAGGGTAAAATACACCGTTTAGGGCGGAAAACAAACCAAACATTCAATGAACCGTTTGGTAAAAAGTTCGTTTTATTTATTAAATAAATAAATATAAATAATATTTTTTGTTCGTTTAATAAAATAAACAAACACAAACAAAAGGTTTGTTCGTTCATTTACGTTCGTGAATTTATTCATTTATGTTTGTTCGTTTATGTTCATTTAAATTTATTCGCATATATTCATTTATATTTATTATTTTTCATAAAAAATATTATATTTGAAAAATGAATTTATTCACATATGTTCGTTTAAATTTATTCACTCGTTAAAACAAAAAGTAATCTAAAAAAAGGGTACCTTAGCATTTCTGAACAGTTTTACATGAATTGTAGAGGATGATTTAAATGACACCCGTTTACTAAGGATGGTTTGATGTAATACTGTCTTACTTATTTCATTACCACACAAAAAACGTCACTCCCGAGGCCTATAATGTGAACAACGGGAAAGACATTTTTTCCCATAATTGGGTAAAATATATAGACCATCACTCAATTATCTTTTCACTCCTATTTTGGTCACTCAACTTTCAAAATTTTCAATTTACTAGCTTGACTTCCACATTGCTCCGATTTTGGTCACTATTGATTATTTTATTATTTTTGATTTTTTGGCATTTTATTATTATTTAATACAAAATAATTTAAAATATAAAATATAAAATTAAATCTAATTGTTCGCCGGCCACCATTCGTCGTCGTTGGACGCCACCGTCGACGACCGTAGATGGTGGCTATTCAATCCCAAATTTTCCCAGACGTTGAGTCTCGGCCTTTTGAGTCTGAATTCGACCTTTATTTTATCAGAAAATGCTCTAAAGTCCACAAAAAAGAGATCGAAAATGAGGAAACTAAAAAGTTTCAAACGATATTTGCGGGTTTCGAGACATTTTTTGGTGAAACAAACACCATATTCGAACTCAGTGTGTCAAAACAAGTCTACCGGTGCAATTTGGGATCAAACGATTGTCAATTTTGAGACCAACTGTGGTCGACGGTGGTGGTGTTTTTTATATTTTTAAATTTAATAATAATAAAATATGATTTTATTATTTATTTTAAATTATTTTTATATTTAATAATATTAAATAATAATAATAATAAAATATTTCAAAGTGACCAAAATAAGAGCAATCTAAAAGTTCAGTTAGTAAATTAAAAAGTTTGAAGTTTGAGTGACCAAAATAGAAATGGGAAGATAGTTGAGTGATGAACGATGTTAGGCTTGTAAACGAACCGAATGAACACGAACGAGGATATGTTCGTGTTTGTTCGTTTAATTTTAACCGAACAAATGAACAAGCATAATTACTTGTCCGTGTTCGTTTGTTAATGGATGTAGCTTATTTATGCTCATTCGCTAAAATGATAAACGAACACAAACAGACGAACATAAAATGACATATGAAAATTGCCCAAAACTGATCCCATTTCTCCTACATGATGATTGTATGATGCAGACTAGTCACACTTTCTGCCAACTGCTAAGCTTCACAATCATTGCATTGATTACATAAAATATAAGCCCGCGAATAGTTATCATCATCAAAAATATTTCTTTTTAACTTTGCACAAAAAGGTCACCTATGAATTCAATGCAAAACAATGATACATTTTCAAACACATATATTTTTTCCCTCCTCATCTAGTCGTCACAAAAGGAATGAATAGCAAAATACACAATGCTAGAGTAGTTGCACTTATTCGGCTGCTGTGGAAAGTGTTGAACTTTAACCTTTCAGCTGCACCACTTGATTCCGTTGAGTTTGAGATCGTTCTAGTCTTATTGCTTACCATCTTACTGCAAATGGAAATTAAGAGTTCTCTATTAGGAACTTTATGCATTTTGTTTTAACTATATAATGCTTTAACAGTATTAATACTCTAAAAGGAAATGATGTTAAGAACAAAATGTCTCACCTTCCTGGAAATACACAGCTCCCGTGACCTGCAAATACACCGCACAAACTTAGAAAACCGGTGCTGAATAAATGGAAGGAAAAAAAAAAAAGAGAAACGAATAACAAGGCAATGATAGAAGATGACTGCAAGAATATAGAAGGGTCATTTTCTCAGGCAATCCAAACACAATGTTGTGCAGTGGGGCACACTAGGAACCAGAGTCCAAACTGAAATAATAGTTTCTTGAACAAGAAAATGTTATTCCACGCCCGTTTCCACCTTCCAATCACAAAAAGAACCCATGTGACTCTGCCAGGTAGAAAATGTACATCCGTTCTTTCTTAGAAGTGACCTTTTCCCCCATTGAGTATCCCTACATGCATGGCTTGTAACTTGGAACTGCAATATTCCCACAACTTTACTTTCTGAACTGGGCTTTATATTTTAAAACCCAACACTTAATATTTAAGCAACAGGTTAGCTGTAAAGAGGATTAAGTTGATAAATTAAGCCTTGGGGTCCTTTACTCGGTACCTTATTAACTAATACATTGTTCTAGACTATGGTAAATGCACAATAGTTGGGGACTGAATATCTGATTCTTGCAGCTAAGGAAATAACGCTGAATGTTAAATATACTCATTTCCAATTTTTCGTCGGAAATAGTTTGATCACAAGATAGAGCTGAGCAATGGGATTACTAACCACTTACAACTGCTACGAGAACAAATTCAACTCCATTGAGGGACAATGTAAAACTAAAAACAAATGTTGATTTAAGGAATGGATGTGGTAATACTTACTTGGGTCGGTGGTAGTTATCATGGCCACACCCTTAAAGTCACAGGACCCAAAAGTTTTCCCTTCCTTCTGATAGTAGCTATCAAATGCATAAGAAGCATGGTTCTTCACATTATTAGGCTGGTAGCAGCTCTCCCCTGGTTGAATCTCACTGCAATTTGCCCTCCCAGGACCACAAGCCCAGTCCAAAGCAGTCTGTAATGTCTTCGAATCAACTCCGTCCATTGCAATACAAAAGGTCTGGTTAGTTGTATCATTTGCAAAAAAGGTTCCACTTCCTGATACATGAAGCAAATACACTGGGGTTGAATTCGAATAAAACAATCCCCAACTTGCCTCGGATATTGGGGGTGACCTCAAGTCCTCGTTGAACAACTCATATATATACACACTGGAAGTGATTTCTGGATGCAAAGGGGTTCCACTACGGTCTAAGACATGCTTAATAAGATTCGAATTATAGGTATCTGCATTATCTTTAGTAGCATAAGGCTCTTTCGAATCCCCCTTCGAAGGCCACCCACTCTCAGTAACAAGCACCACAACATCAGTAACATTTAAATTCTTCATAGAAACATATGCAGCATCAATCATGGCATCCAGCACATTAGTGTAATGCAACAAAGTATTAGGATCAACCATTTCTTTAGACGGTGTCAATGGCTTAAACAAGGAATTATCCAAGGGAACCACACCTTTATTCTCCATAAACACATAATAAGGATAAAGATTCATCATCAAAGGAGACCCAGTTCTTGACAAAAACTGAAGCAAAGGTACCATAACCGAAGTCAAGCTTTGGTTAAAGTAAGACTGAGAAGGAGGAAAGGTATCAAGAATAATGGAAGCTGCATGTGGGGTTGAAACCTTGATTTGAGTATGCAAATTTGCAGCCACCAAAGCACTGTAAAGAGACTGAATTGCAGGAAGCAGCAAAGGAGCGGAGGATGGTACGGTCGTTAGAACCTCATCTCCAACTGCAATACCGGTGATGAGCGTTTCCGGGTAGTAAGCGACGACGTTTCGACCGACCCAAGAAGCCGCCGTGGTGTTGGATGACCCTATTGCCAAAAGCTGGTTATTTGGTACACTGATAATGACCCGGATCTTTGTCTTGGCCAATGCTTTGAGTATATCGGGGTTTGCATCATACAGTCGAATGTGAGAAATTTTCTGCACTTGCAAGAATGAAACCAAGTCCGTTGGTGACAGCAGATCTGAGACATCCGTGCCTAAGTTAACACCCACAAACGGTTCTTTATCTAGCTCTTGACTTTGCTGCTTGATTTCTTGGGCTAAAGTAGACGACTTCGCTGCAAAATTTTGTAAAAAATAAAAATATATAAACTATAAAAATTGAACCTTTATCGGTTTCTTCGATTTCTAGTAAGCTATTTTCTACTGGGGTTTTTGAGAATTTACCTGTTGAAGGAACTGTAAAGCAGAACAGAAAGATGATGATAAAATAAGTGGTAAACTCAGAGTTGGCCATTGAAGAGGAGCTTCAGCTTTATTTCTGCATCCTCCGCTTCAGTCTGTGCTAGAAATCCTAACATTATCTTTGCAAGCTCTCCGTTGTTTCTATTGGAGGCCACTGTGGATTTAGTTAACCTTTGGGATTGACTTAAGAAGTCGAGACTACAGCAACAATGAAGAAAGCTACTGACATTTATCAAAAGATTAGCAAATTCAAAGAGTCTTTTGGGGGCTTAACTGGTTTTCTTTGTTTGCTTCCCCAAGGAGGTTTTTTTTTTTTTTTTTTTTTTTTTTTTCTGGTACCGTCCATAATTCAATTTCTAGCCACACAATTACCAAATACCCCTTTTTATTTGTTTTTGGCTTAAATAAAAAATAAGTAATTAATTTATATTATTTTTTAATTTTACGTGCTTAAAGTATTGTTTTATAAAAACAAGTGCTTAAAATTTTAACCGCTATAATTTTAAGTGTTTGGTACTTAATTGTCGTTAAAAAAATCTACTAACAATAAAAATTTGACACGTTTCATATTTTAATTATTAATTTCTTTTATTTTTTTGTTTTTAATAAATTATTTTTTAAAATCTTGAAATTTTAAAATAGTTCCCAAATTCCAAATCCTCAAATCATCACCGCTGTCACCGCCGATCGCCGTCAATGACCCCACCCTTTCGATCGCCAAAATCAGTCGATCATTTCTCCCAACGGGTCGTCGTTAGAAATTGATGAACGGTGTGCCAGTCGAACATTGAACGGCGAATGTTAAAAACTCATTCGATTGGCACACTGTTCGCTAGTTTACAAGGACGCCACATTAGAAAAAATGACCAGCTGTGTCCGACGACCAAAAGGGTGAGGTCGACGATCGGCGGTAGCGGTAATGATTTAAGGATTTGAAGATTTGTTATTGTTAGGGATTTAGGGATTGATTTGAAAATTTTTGAAATTTTTGAGATTTTTTTTAATTTAAAGTTTTAAAGTTTTTTTAAAATAATATTCCTGTCACGTGTCTAGTTTTGATTGGATACTATTTTTTTTAAACGGTCATTAATAATTAGACACATAAAATTATAACAGTTAAAATTTTAAACACTTATTTTTTTAAAATATTTTAAATATCTAAAATTTAAAAATATTATAATTTAGACAATTTTTTTCATTTAAGCCTTTGTTTTTTTCTTCGAATGTGTTGCGAGAGTTTTTCCCCTACACAACACTTTCTAATTCCAACTGGATTGTTTACGTGTGGTAAGCGTTACTTTGGGAAAAGTGCAAAGCTTTTAATAATGTGGGTAATTAGAGCTGAGGAGGGCAACACTGTAAATGAAGTTTGTTGAATATGGATTAAATAATACAGGCTGGCGATTCCAGAGAGACGTTGCAGCAGCTGTAGACTGTAGCTGCTTTCTTTCATTAGTCTCTTTCGCTACTCCCACTCCCACTCCCACTCCCACTCCCACCCCAGGGTTCACGGTTCACACTTACTGCTCGCTTATTTTTCTAGCATTGTAAGGGCAACATTTAAGTTCACTTCCAAAACTGAACTCCCTTGTTGACAAAAGCCCTCGCCTCAAATCAACTGGACAACTTAGACTCGCAATTGACTAAACCCCCCAAAAAAGGTTGAAACAAATCATACAAATTGTGTTGGTTCTTTTTTTGCTTATTTTATTTGTTTCCAAATGAGCTTCAATTATGACTACTTAGATTGGTAGATCTTACGATGCAAAAATTTCCTTTCATAATTGCAAAGGATAATGAGTCTAACTAAAAAAAACTAGCTTGCAAACTACTCAAGCATAACTTGGATGGGAACTGAAATTTATCTATGCTCGGACTCAACTCGACTCGTTATCACCTCTAAGTCTAACCTCTAACTCCATAAAAAATGCTATTTGCATAATTGGATGGGAAGAAAATTCCATAGAGAAGGAAGGAAGAGGAAAGGGAATTATTTGATAAACAATTGAAAATGGAGGATACTGCCAAGCATCTCAGCTCGGGTACACCATAACCCCGCAACTAGTGAGTCACGAGCACTGTAAAAACAGAACACCTGCAGCATGTCTTCACAAATTCACATGTTGGGCTCACAAATGTTGTAGTATTATTTAGTCTTTTCCTTTTCCTTGTTTGTGTTTGGATCGGTTTTGATGCTTTAGATATTAACGGATCGTGAGTAAAACATGCTGTAGATGTCTTGATTTCTCCTGATGGTGTCTGTTTCCGCCAATTCATTTCCCTCTACAGAAGATCGGCTAGAATCGAATGTGAAATGCCGTTTGAGTGTTGATCTAACCAGGGATGGTTTTCCTCCCAGCCTGGTTGCCTGCCTTTTGACTAAATAGTAAATACTACTAAATGAATAATGAAGCAAGAAAGCGTAATCATTGGATTTAACTAGTTAATAGAATTTCTTTTACGTTGAAAGAGCAGTAAGTACATAAATGTCGGACACAATTCTGAAAAAGCAGGAATGCTTTTTAACCGTACAAAAATATAGTAAAATTTTACGGATGGTGTGTGATCTTTCAAATAGTTGGTACAAGCAGGAATGGGCATTTCATCCGGGTCAGATTTTTTTATTAAAAATTTGGATTCCGGTTGTGCCGTGTTTTTCTTAAGCGTGGGGTTGGGTAGAGTTTGATTTTAGGGTGAAAAAATGACTCGAAATTAATAGTGTAATTTTTTATATTTTTTAAGAATATTTATAATAATACACTTCTTTATATATATTTTTATAATTTAGTCTTTAAAATTATTTTTTTTATTTACAATTTGATCTTTAAAATTAATTTTTTACAATTAAATTCCTAAAATTATTTTTTATAATAATATCCCTAAAATTAAATTTTTTAATAGGTCAGGTCGGGATTAGGTATATAAATTTTCGGGTCATATTTTTTAAAAGATGTGATTAGGTTCGGGTTTAAGCTACTTATTTTGGGTCGGGTTCGAGTGGGCCAAAAAATCGACCCTACCCTACGTGCCCATCACTAGGTACAAGTGTCTATCGGATAAATTTTCACTCCTTCGAACATTCCCAACTTAATATATTTTTTAATCTTTGTATTATATATATTGCAAGTTTTTTCTAATTTCGAATATGTATTAAATTTAAAAACCAAATTGTATATCAAAATTTTTTTCTTTAAAAATGTATTTACAAATTTTGAACATTCCTAATTTAATATATTACAAATTTGAACCCAACAGGTGTTCTAGTAGAAAAACAGATGATGTTCATCCTAAGAGACACGCATTTAAATCGCTTTGTCTACAATATGTATGATCATTATCAATGGGTTAAGTATATCTATAAACAGATACTACCTTATAATCACTTTTAGATTATTTAAAAAAATATTAGAAATTTAAAAACCAAATTGGGTCGAGCCTCAAATATTAATGCCCGAGTCCAACCTATATTCTAAATAAATTTATTTGTTTTGCTAAGCTCATTTTCAAATAATATTTTTGTCCAAGTCTTTTATAATTTCGAGTAAGACTTTGTACTTTGACAATAATCTTACTCTCGGTTAGGTGTAAATGTTGATTATTTTTTACATTATTTTTTATTTAAATATGTTTATATGATATAATATCGCCATCGTATTTACTATTTATATTTAGCATATATATATATATATATTTTTCTACATTGGACAAAGGTTTTGTATTTGGGTGATTTTTTATATCAACTTAATCAATACTATAGTCGACTTGTACCCATATATTTGAGGTGAAAGAAAAAGAAATTATGTAAAACTATTTTGAAAGATAAAAATAAGTTATTGATAAACACTTTTAAAAATATTTAAAGATCATTTTATAAATATAGATAATAATGTAAGAAAAAAACTTTGATACAGAGGTTGCGTAAACTAAAGCTTTTTAACTGTAGGGGTTAGGGATTTAGTTTAGGGTTTAAAGTTTAGGTGTATAGGTTTTAGGGTTTAAAATTTAAGATTAATATTTATAATTCATGGTATATTGTGTATAATTTAGGGTTTGAATTTTGTAGTGTAAATATACAATCAAAATTTTACCAATAACATAATTATCCTTTTTTAAAAATCATTATAAAACGTTTAAAAATATGTCTATTATAATTTTTTTCTATTTTTATAGGTTTATCATTGGATTTATATAATTGTATCATTAAGAATGTGTTTAGAAAAAATATTGTACTGACGTAAAAATATAATTACTACTCTAGTAATACCCGTGATTGTACAAACAATTCTAATTCAGTGAACATGTTTGATTAGCAAAGTATAATTATATTTTAATTTTTTAATTATGTATAAATTATAATTACATCACCGTCCTTAAGAATAAGAACTAAAGAGTGTAATTGTGAGTTTTCAATTACACTCAAAATTTACGATGATTGCCGAAAATGACACATATGTATAATCCCACTCAAATACTAATATGATAAATCGGTTAGAAAGGCTTTTAAATGGTAAAAACAAGTTTGGATATCATACTCAAATACTAATATGAAAGAAAAAGAAATACTAATCTAGAAAAGTAGGTAAGTAGAGAGGTTAAAATTTTACCTACATTATATGGATAAGTATTATTACTTACACAAGTATTGAAATACATATTACATACACCACTCTCATTTTTTCTATGATTTTCTTTCCTTTAGGTGAAAAAACAACGTTACTGGTACATGTATTTTAGGGAATCTCGCTTAACCTAATTTTTTCTCTGCTCTAATTCTATTGTCACAGTCTCTCTTTTTTCATTTGTTTCTTAATTGGTGTTCGTTAATTAATTTTAATATTGACTGTTGACCACCGTATTTATTATTTTTTATATATATTTTTAGAAAGAATGTTTGTCTTTATGGCATGCATTCCCTTCCCTCTACCATTGTAGCACGTTTTTCATTTGTTTTTTGTGGTTCGTTTCATCTGTCGCTTTGACCTAATTTTAGCATACCCTAACGATTTTTTGGCGCTCGTACAGATATCTTTACGGTGCTAATCTATGATTATAATTCTATCAGTAGTTATAAAAAAAATAAATCCTCACTCGGTTGATGATTATTTGCCGATGTAATCAGACCTGGGTAGCGGATCAATCTATATGATAGTTTGATTCGCTTACCACTCATTTTTCATCTCGTAAAGCGTCTCATTTGGATAGAGACACGCATGAAGGCTTCTGAATTTTGACGGTCTGCTAATCTCTATAGAAGTATTTACTTTTCTTTGTACCTTTAGGTTTTTGGATTAAATTTTAGTGTACCAGTCCTCATTATTCTCTTATGAATGTATTTTATATTTTGATTTAAAAAATAAAATTTACATCAAATTTTAAATTTTGATTATTAAAATATCATATTTAATTTTAAAATGCCAGATATTTACATTTAATGAAAATTACGTTATCAAGAAAGGAACTTCTTACTTCCAACTTTATTAGAGAACAGTTCTCTAGTTCTCTATTATTAATGTTTCACTTAACAAACACTATGATATTAACCTTAGCGGCGCTTCTCCTTCTTTTTCATTTGAACGTTAATGGCTTGTTTTTTTTATATTTATTTTATTGCTTATTCGACAGTGGCATTAATTTTAATATTGATTGTCGACTGTCGATGATTTATATATATTTTATTTTTATTTGTTTATTTTGTTTTTTTCTTCACATATGTTATTGCGCTTTCCCTTATTTCTATGATACATTTTTTCTGTTTTTATATCACGTTTCTACTTTATAATACGTTTTTATAGTTATTTTATAAGTTTTTGATGTTCGTACGGTGACTTTTATGTCGTTTGTTTCTGATTCGTTTTTATCGGTGGTCACGTAAAGTTTAATTACCTTTTACGTTGTTTGTTAATGTAATTTATAAAAAAATGTCATTTTTAAGAACATGTGTAAAAGATGATTGTTATTAATTTTAAAGATTCTATCTAATTTTTATTTTTCTACAATAGACGGTAGAAATTTTTGTCAATGCAAAGAGAAAGTCATATGACTGGTACAACGCTTACATTTTACTTTTAGATTTGTCATTTTTTATTGTTTTTTGACGTTCTAAATTTTTGTAAATTATATTATATTTTATTTTTGTTTATCAATAAAACTAGTTCATGTATCAAAAAAAAATGAACACTACAATGTCAAATCAGGTCAGGTTACTGAAGTTTTGGAGGGGAAAACTAGAAAGAAAAGCACAGATTTTTATAAATAACTCATCAACTTCAAATGTTGAAGTCCAAAGTAGGCCAAAATCAGGAATACTGTGTTAAATACACAAAAACACACAAGCTCATTTTGAGGCTACGGGTGCCGGAAGCATATGACAAAATCCGGATTCATGAGCTTGTTTCTTATACTTCATTAAAACCAGCACGAACCACCCCTCAACATTTGGTTATTCTCAATTCGACAAATTATTTTTGAACCCCATCATCGGAGGGCATTAACGAAGGCCATCAATGAATCGACATCCCTCTTCTCAGAGCCGTACTTTATTGGTTTAGCCGAGTTTTTGGGGAAGAAGAGTATGGTGGGGAAGCTTCCTAACTGCAACTCTTTCTGCGCGTACTCCTTATGTTCGCCATCGGCTCTGAATTTTGCAACCTTCACCCCGGAACCTGCCAGCTTCTCAGCCAATGCAACATACGATTCTTCCATTGCCTGTTTTAAAATTTTTACATTGATCCGTCAGATTAAATGCCAAAGAAAACAACAATTTTCAATCTAATTCTGCATAGCATGAGGCAGGGGTTTACCTGGCAATAAGGGCACCATGGGGCATAGAGCACAACAATCCATGGCTCTTTCCGGTTCTCCAATCTCTCCAAATTTTCAATTCCTGCCCTACTCAATGTGACCAAGCTCTGGCTATCGAAAATGTCAGTATGAGCAGCAGCGCCATTTCCATTTCCGTTGCCATTAAGTTGGGCAGAACCGTCTTGTTTCAAGTTCCCTTTATGAAGACCACACTCCTTGGCTTTGGCATCCTCCCACCACCACCTTCCTTCCCTCTCATGTTGTCCTGGTAGTACTGGGTCTAGTGCAAGGCTCGCAACCAATGGACACAAATCCTTGGGAATGCAAAGAATTGACTGGCACATTCATTGCTCGGAGGAAGTTCCAAATGTCTGTACCATCGACGTTGGCAACAGGGTTCCACTTCACCAAGCTACCAACTCCACCTTCCAAACCTTCAAAAACAGGATCAACTTGAACAATGGGAACGTCTGATCGTGTTCCCGGAGACTGATCTTTCCTTTGACCGGTAATCCAGGCACGCAGACCCTTGAGTGCTCTCCTCAAAGGCCTCACTTTCCTAACACGGCAGCATTCTTGGTGCCCATCCTCGTAAAATGAGAACAACCCTTTGCTCCTAACTAAGGCCTGAACCTCAACAGCATCCGGAAACATATACTCGATACGGATCCCATAATGCTTCTCAACCTCATCAAAGAATCGGTAAGTTTCAGGGTTCAGCCTGCCAGTATCAAGGCTAAAAACCCTGAATGGTCTACCGGTCAATTTTGCATACTCAATCAAAGCAACGTCCTCCGCCCCACTGCAAAAATAATAATTAACTAATCAATTAAAATATTCCATTACCGATTAACACTCAAATTCACCATAACAGAAAATGAATATAGTAATTTGAAAAGTAACACAGTGGCACCAACACAATAAAAAGTCGTATTTAATTTACAGTTTAGATCCTACGGTGAAAACCATTCAATGAAATTTCTTAGGCCATATAAGTTAATGAAGCTAATAAATTTAGAGCTGAAGGTTTACCTGAAAGCGATGGCGATGTCGTTTCCAAACTTCTCTAAAGCCTTATCCATGATTTCAAGTGGAGAAGCGTTGTCGAGCTCTTTGGCCAATTGCTCAAAATCCTCCACCTCAACCTTTTCCGACAGTTCTGTTAATCCATAAATAGTCAATCTCGATCAAATCTCTCCAATCAACATTAAATTAACAATTTGAAGAAAAAAATCTGAAATTTTACCAGGAGCAGAGATGGTTGCAGCATGAGGAAGCAGGGAATCGTTCCTTTTTGGCTCTGCATTCACGGGCTTCACTGCGCAACGTTTTTTAGATAGATTCACCGTAGCATGTCGATCTGCTAGCCGGAATGAACCAAATTGCGGAACTGGAAACCCCAAAAAAATACATCAATAAGCATAATTGCCCCCTCTAAGAAAAAAAAATTTTCCTAAAATGAAATTAAAGTACCTTTGAGGTCCGAGGACGAACTTGAACGAGAAAAGTTTGCCGGAAATTGCAGCCGAAGAAGAAGAAGTAACAGCAAACGCCATTTCCGAAAACTATTACTTTGTTTACAATAAACAGAAAAATACTTCGGCTTCCCGCTGAGATTCTGGGATTTTTTTCTTGAGCGTTTGGGAGAGATGGAAGGAAGGTTAAAGGATTAAATAAGAGGCCGATTAAAGACGAGGTACAAGGTTCATTGAACCTGGACGCAATCTCGGATAACATTGAATTGATTACGTGGCTGAATATGGTTCGTTTGATCTTAATATAGTTGATCATTCCGTCAGGTGGCCCAGCACAACGGAAATTATTTAATGGTTAGGCTGTTAAGCTCTTATTTGTTTTATTTAAAAATAAATTTTATTTTTTTTTTAGATTATTTTTTTATTTTTCTGTTATTAAAGAGTTTCTTATTTTTAAAATCCGAAAAATGGTTTTGAAATTTGACAAAGAAAATATAAATGTGTGGACAAATTAGCAATTTAATAATTTGACCTCAGCTCTGAAGAATCATTTGGTTCAATCTCGTATTTGGAAGGTGGAAAAACGGTCCTATTATTTTCATAGATTATTCTCTTTATTTTTCTGGTTATTCTTTTTCTATTTTATTTTTATCCATCCGAATATATGTTTTTGAAATTTGACAAAGAGGAACTAAGGTGTGGCTTAAACTCTGTAATTTATTCTGACCTCAGCTCTGAAGAATCATTTGGTTCAATCGGGCCGGGGTGGTCCACGCCATAAACCAAGGTCCAATTTTTTTATTAGATAAATATATTATATTTTTAAAATAATTATTGTGATTCAAATTCATATAAAATAAAATTAAAGATTTAACAAAGTTGCGCTGAAAAAAATTCCCCCCAACCTTGAACATGCTTTAGCCTTTACTCTAATTTTTTATTAAGTAAAAAAATATTTTATTTTTAAAATAAATATTAAAATTTAAATTTATATAAAATAAGGTAATATGAGTATTCATGACCAACTGATTAATTAGTGGATTTTAAAATTTTCTCCATCTTCATAATAAATTTTCTATTTTTTTTTGTGCTTATTTATATCTCACACTAAAAAAATAGATTTAGAGTTTGAAATTAAGATTTAAGGTTAGGATTTAAGATTATAATTTAAATAATTAGATGTATCTTTTAAGATTTATGACTTAAAGTTTAATATTTAAAATTTATAGTTAAAATTTTAAATTTAATTTTTTAGTATTGAGACATATAAATAACACCAAAAAGGAACATAATTTTTATTCCCATCATTTAAAGATTAAGAATCACACGAAATGGAACCTAAATATGTGGTCCGCATTATGAAACCCGTGGGGGAATAATTCCAGTTAAAATGGAATCCCTATTTCAAATACTCCATTCGAACACATTTTTGGCTGGTGATGCACTCAAAGGACACTTAAATGTGTTTGTTCTGGCTGGTCCTCCATTGTATAAAATTCTTTACATAAAGTTATGTTGTTACATCGTATATTTAGTACATATATTTTTTGTTTGTATTTTAAATTTATATTCAAAACTCTTTCAAAAAAATATATTCATCAATAGTTTCAAAGTGTGTTTGGATACCATAAAAAATTACGTTATTTTAAGTAATTATGCAACGTTATAGTTATAAGAAAAAAAAAACTATTCTAGATATTTTCAACTGGTAGGATGTAATAATTATATCTTAATTCTGATAATATTAATTATAATTTTAAATTATAAAATAATATTAAGTAACTATGCACCATTTTAGCTTTGAACATGGCCGAATCTTACTTTTGTTGTGGCAACTAAAACATTGACCTTTGGGTAAGTAAAAGGATGCATGCATCTTTCGCAGATTACTATTCATTAATTAAATTAATTAGAGATAGGGTGGTTATAGCTTATTGGATGTGACACCCGATACCTCTTGTTTTCAATCTTGAGGATTAACAATGCTCGCAATACCGACTTGATTCGACCCAAAGTGCCCATTAGGAGTGTTCAAAATTTCGATTAACCGAATTAACATGGCATAGGTTGGTTAATTTTAGTTCGGCGAACATTATTTTTTTTTTCAAACTTCGGTTATCGGTTAATTTGGTTCGAAATCGGTTAATTAACCGAATTACCCAAATTTTTATATTTTATATATATTTATTTTTGGTCACTAAACTTTTAAAAATTATAAAATGGTCATTAAACTTTATCAAAATAGCACAAAATGATCATTAAATTTATTAAATTATTAAACAAATAATCATTAAAATTTTCAATATTTATCAATAATTTATAATGTGCAATAAATTAATGATCATTTTGAAATAATTTGATAAGTTTAATGGTTGTTTTATAACTTTTGAAAGTTCAATGGCTAAAAAGATTATTTTAACATAGTTTAGTGAGCATTTGTGTAATTTACTCAAAATTTTATAACAAATTTTGGTTAACCGAATTTTTTTCAGTTCGGTTAAAAATTTTAGAAAAAATTTCAATTCGAGTAATGGTTAATAGAAAATTTTTTTTGATTAATGAAATTTTAGAAGTTCGGTCGGTTAACCGAACCGACCGTTTGAACATCCTTAGTGTCTATTGTTATATAATAATAAATAACTCCCGCTGCTTTTAACTTTTAATGGTAGAGAGAATATTTAATTTGATGTTTTAATATAAAATGTAGTATATTATATAACAAAATGTTCTCTTTCTCAGTCGCCCACTTTTTTTTTATTACTTTACATCGTCTTTCCATCAACCGTATCATACACTATTGGTTGAATATATTATGATAAAAGATAATATAAAAGATGTTTTTATTATTATAAAATATGGTTTTATAAATAATAAGTACTCCATATAATAATATAATTCTAGAATCAAATATTAGGAGAGACAATAGTCTATTAAGCCTTTAAATTTTGAAATAGAGAGAAAAAATTTTATTTGACTAATATTTAAATTAAAAAAATTAACATATTATTGTACATTTTTTTGAAGAGGCAACATCCCTTTCAAAGTCTATTTATGGTTAAATGTTTGGGATTCATAGTTCTTCCTTCTAATAATGTTGTTTTTTTTTTTAAACTCAATTTCTCTTTTTTGAAAAATAACGTGTGTCTTGTCATTGCATCCACCTTTTTTTAGTATATTTTTATTGTGATTTGATGATAATTCTTTAGTAAGTGTCGTGTGAGCGTTCAATAAAACTGAGTCATTCGTTTTAATTATTAGTTCAACGGGACAATATAGATGAGATATGTATGGTAATAATTATATTTTTATTATTAAACTTGACATATTTATTTTTCTAAAAAACTTGATTTATTTAACTATAGCCTATATTCAAATAATTAACTTAAAAATAAGATATATACATATATATATATATAATGGGATAAGATCCAGTTACACAATGTAAGAATTTTTAACTTTTATACGGTTTTTGGATCGTTGGATGAGTGAAATAGATGACTGTGATTAACAGTGAGTTATGTGAAGATTATCACTTAGAAAAAAAAAAGTAAGAAAATAATCTCAGCCATCTATTTTATTCATTCAACGATCCAAAAAACATGTAAAACTATGATATATATATATATATATATATTTAAAATCCGTTTACAATTTTAAATTTTTTAAATGAGTAAATACAAATATATATATATTTTATACCATTTTTTGGATTGTTTAATATGTAAAAAATTTAAATTTTACACGCTTTTTAGATCATTTGATTAGTGAAATGAATGGTTGATCTCAAACATCTATTTTACTTATTCAGAATTTATAAAAAACTTGAAAACTTATAATTTTACATTTGAGAAAAATTAAATTTAAATTAATATATATATATTTTATATATATAGTATATATTGTATATATGTATATATATATATATTGACAGACGTAGGAAGAGGGAGATGGAAGATACTAGGTAGCTGCTTTGTATTTGATTTCTTGCTTGTTATTATATCGTTGTATGCTGAATCTGCTTTTTAGATCATTTTGGATATGCAAGGCGACCTTTAATTTAAAGAAAAAACAAAAGAATTATTGTAGTGGTGCACTGCACTTTTTAATAATTTAGAGCCTTTTTAGTCTTTCGTGTTATAAACAATGAAAAACAGGACGGCAATAATGGAGTGTGCAACATTGACTACAGAGGGCCGCCATGGAATTTTTATTTTTTTTTATTCATTTGGCAACGTACGCCACTTGCCGTCACTCCCACTGAGGACATATAGTTATATTTTCCTGTGTATTTGTTTCGGCATGCCAATGGTTATACACCGCACAACAATATTATATAACCTAGAAGAAATAGTTACAAAGCAATTTACATATACATGTTGTATGGAGATCCAATTCCAAACATGAATTAGTCGGTCAATGGATCGAAAACCAATAATCAAACCAAAATAACATTCAAATTGAATATATGCAAGTTTTTGTAGTATTCTATCCATTATGATATTTAAATATAGGCATAAAGCCAAAATATACCCTTAACATTTGACTGAATAGTCTTTTTGGCTCATATTCTTTTTTTGAACTAATTTAACTCTCAACATTTTGTTTTGGGTCAAAATGACCCTCCTACAGATGAAAATTATTAGTCAAACTAACGATAAACAATTTGAAATGACTTGACAGAATGACGCATTAGAATAAAAAATATTTTATATTTTATATAATTTTATAAAAATATTTTTTGACTGCTGTGTTATTATATAAAGTCAGCATATTTGTCTATATAACACTGTAACACTGCTATCGTGGCCAGTGGCGGAGCCATGATTTTTATATAGTGAGGTCAGAATATTCATACCATTACAATAAGTATTGTTGACTCCATACCCCCAACAAATTTAGTGAGTCAAATATAATATTTCTTATGAAAAATTCTATATTACCCCTTGAAAACTCCATACCCCAACAAATGAAATGGAGTCAATTGCACCCCAATTTCTATTCTACATTCGCCCATGATCGCGACGTGCACTGCCATGTGGGCTTGTCACGTCATTTCAAGCTATTTATAGTCAGTTAACTAACAATTTTCATTCGCATATGGGCTATTTTGACTCAAAATAAAATATTAAATTAAATTTAATAAAAAAAATAATAATAGTCAAAATAACTATTTAATTAAATATTAAGGGCATTTTTTGGCATTACGCCTTAAATATATTTGTAGATTATCAAATCAAATAAGTAGAAAATAGAGAGATTAAATTCCTTAAAATAAAAGTGCATTGACTAAATATTAAAAGTGGGAAGAATTGGGCTAAATCAAACGTTTTCATCTCAAGAGGATTTCCTGAGTTGGTTTGGTAAAACAACTCGTTGCGTTGGCATCTGACTCTGAAGGATTCAATTCATGTTTGGCATGACATGGCAGGCAGCTTGTACTCTGCGGTCGAACATGAAACAATTCTTCCGCCATCTCAGATCAATAAAATTCAGAATGATTTACAAGATTATACTAAAAGTCAAGTGTTTTGGGTAACAGTATTGCTCTCTATATCCCATTTAATATATATAATATTATCTTTTTTATTATTTTTTTTTAATTTTAACTCATTATTACTTTAAATTTATTATTATAAAAATATAAAATAATACATTTTAAAAACTTTCAATTAAGTAATTTAAAATATATATATATTATAAAATTTAATTAATTAAAATATTTAAAAATAATTATGGTCAAAGTTAAAAAATTTGACTTTTAAAAAGTCAATACTAAACATATTGAGGACAGGAAGAGTATATTATTTCTTGTACTATGTAGTATTTTGGCCATTTAATTTAAAAAGTAGGTAAAATAATCTTTGTAAATTACAAAAAAGTTCTCGATTAAAATTTTCATCAATTTTACCGTTAATTGTTGTTGCAGTAATTATATAATCTTTTTATATAATCAATAGTATCCAACTCATTAGTTAACTATTTCGAATCGAGTACTGCAAAGGCTTATTTTAGAGTGACCCTCACAACCCAATTATCCCATTCATAACATCATGAACTGAATCTCGGACATTACTTAAGGAATCTAATATTTTATCTCATTACACCAACTGTTTATTAGTTTGTAAATTTAACACTTAATCATTAAAAATTCAAAGAAAAAGAAATAAGGTTTTATTATTATTTTTAAATAAAATCGAGGCCCACCATCAATTGAGGATTTTTTAAATCACTTTATATATCGCTAAAATCATAATAATTTAATAAAAATTTAGTTCAATTCGTTATATTAAAATTTAATATATAATATCTTTTATAAAAAATCTATATAAGAATAACTAATATCTTATAATTTTTTACACGTATAAATTTTGATTTTTTAAAATGATAATAAAATAAAGTCAAACATTTTATTAATTAGAGGAGTATTATATTTTCATAGCGAGATTCGAACTCATACAAAATAAGATAATATGAGCATCTTTAGCCACTAAGCCAATTAGTGAATCTCAAAATAAAATCAAACTTTAAACCTATCCAAACTGCCCTATTTAAATAAGTTTTTTAAAATAAGAAATAGTGTTACAAAGTTTAAATTTGTTTTCACGAATTTAAAAGTAATGTATTTAATTTAATATTATATAAAATAAAAAATTGTTCCTAATATATACAAATATTATATGAATCAAAACTAATGTAAATTTATTTTATTCAATAAAAACAAAACAATGTCAAACCAAAAATTACAATGAATAAAAATATAATTAATTTATAAACACAAAATACAAAATAAACGCAAATGGAAATAAAAAGGCAATAGATAATTATATTTATATTTTTATATACATATTAAACATATACTAAAATAACAGCTTATATATGAATATGTTCATCCAAAAAATATATTAAGAAAACACTTGAAAATATTAGAAAATAAAAACTTCGACATGTGTCGAATGATGTCGTTTAAGATCAAGATATGCATGGTAGAATATGATGTGTTATATTTTACTGACACTACTTATTTATTTTTATTTTTTTATCATGTTAGCATTTTAGGTCAAAACTAAGAAAAATATAATTTAAGTATCAAAATAAAAATAGAAATCAAAAGTAAATTTGGGTATAGTTCAAAGGTTGAATTTAATATTTTACCAAAAATTATCAGTAAAAAAACCCGATCAAAACCTCATGGAGCAATGAAGATTAGTGTGCCATGACCCCCCAACAAAAAACTGAAAAAATGAGAATTTAGCAGCTTAAAATTAAAAAAAAAATTAATTTGACTCTTTAAATATTTTAGAAATTTTTACTAAGTTTTAAAATTATTTGAAAATTAGTTAAACCCCAAATTATTTAAAAATTATAAATTAAAACATTTCAAAGTTTTAAAATTTTAGTCGAAGCATTTAAAATTTTTAAAAATTTTAAATTAATCCAGCCGAACTCTTTCATCAAGTTCCACTACTAATGGTACGATCGTATTTTTATTATCCAACGGTTAGCTTTTTGTTCTTTGATGATTTTAGGAGAAATAATTTATTAGTGTGGTTACTCTAATTTTGGATTTTGTAAACTCTTTTTTACTAAAATTATAAAGTATTGTTATATTTTTTATTTAATAAAACTAATTATTTAAAAAAACAAGAGATGAAGATAAAACGAAACGATTCTCACCCGTTTCACTCGGATAGAAATCATCTGCCCCTAATTATATCCCATTCTATGCTATCACTTTAAAATAGTGAGTTTAAGATTTAAAGTTAGGGGTTGTGATTAGGGTTTAGAGTTTTAGGGGTGAGTGTATTTTTTAGAGTTTAAGATTTAGGAGGTGAAATTTAAAGTTGGAGTTTAAAATTTAATTTTTTAAGTATTTTTTAGTGTGGGCATATAAATAATAAAGGGAAGAGGATTTTTATTCCGCTTCACCCCATTGCCAGTTCTAACCACAACCAAGCTATATCTGCAAGCGAAAATCAGATTCCTCGTGTATCAAGCAGTTCATTATCAATCAGTTGATTCTCACGGGAACTCGGACGAAAAGCAGACCAGTTAGCCCACTTGGGCTTAAATTTTAGACCCTAATGACTAATCGACCCACTCCCCAAGCATATAATGTTTTCTTAGATGAATATGCAAAAAGAGCATACCAAGCATATAATGTTGAATACTTCTTATGCTCAAAAAATAACAAAATACCTGGAAAAGGTCAAAATGTCCACATGGACCACATCCAATTCTGACCCTTAGTTTCCTTGTGGTGTGGTACGTTACCTCAATGAAAAATGCACTACTATTCATTCCCTTTCCTTGACGACATTTCTTGCTTTATACATTTCTTTCTATTTTGTTTTCTAAAGAAAATCAAACAGATTACAAACAGGATACAAACAACAAACAGCTATTTAATCAGAATATTTTTTGATTAATTTGGACGATTTTAACCCCACGTCCAACCTAGAAATAGAAAGGTTATTCCCCTCGTTTCAGTATCTCAATAGCAATTCATTTGCTTACTAAGGAGGTATATTATCTTTGAGTTTTCTGCTAAGAAGAGCAATACCATTGCAGTTCACTCCAGTTCTTTGGACGTACAAAGTTTTGCAGCGATCATGTTAACTTTGGGGGACAACCGCCAACGCAACGATTACACACATCGGGCAAATATGTTTCTAGGGTATCGGTCTTTACCACGATACGGTTTAATAATTTTTTTGCCTTTTATTGTTTCAATTATCATGTCAATGCTAACAATTTAGTTTTGGAGTAATATTTTTACCAACCCTAAACCCAATACTCTAAACTATAATTCTAAACCTTAAACTATAAATCCTGGACTGTTAAATTTTTTAAAAGTAAAGCAAATAAAGAAACTGAATTCAAATCCATTATCAACACAAGTGGATATTGTATATTGAAGGGTTAATATCTACATTTGTTACAAATTTAAAGCATATAGTAATTAGAATATTTGAAAGCATATACTATTTGGATCAGTAATATTCAAATTCATAAGAAATGAATTGGGTACACACAAGTACTGAATTATTCTATCCGTTATGATCTTTATATATATTTATAAATGATCAAATGAGTATAAAATAGAGATATTAAATTCCTTAAAACAAAAGTTAAATGACTAAATTTCATAAGCGGGGAGAATTGGACTGAATCAAACCTTTTGATGTTGAAGATGAATTCCTGTGTTGGTTTGGTCTTGATAAAACAACTCGTTGCTTTGGCGTCTGACTCTGAAAGATTCAATTAACATTTGGCATGACATGGCAGCTTGCACTCTGCGGTCAAACAACATTACTTGCTAAAAAGTAAAACATCTTCCGCCATCTCACATAAATAAAACTCAGAATGGTTTACAAGATTATCTTAAAAGTCACGTGTTTTTTTTACAGAAATAGAAATTGCATTCAACCATCGAATCATGCAAACAACAAAATCTGGGTTACAAACCAACTCATTGAAAATAAATTCACAATAAATTTGACAGGGAAAAGGATCATAAACAAATCTTATCGACAGTCAAACAACAACCTAACGACAGAATTTTTAAAAAGCAACATAGAAAGATCATCATCATAGATAGTCGTAGAAAGTCACCGTCGTTCAACGGGAAATCAGATTCAATTGTGATCAAATGGTTTGTTCTATGAGAGTTCAAAGATTTGAGAAAGGCCTCTCCAATGATCGAACATAGAAACCTAATCAACAGAGTACCACTTGGATAAAAATTGATACCATTTTAGAATAACGATGCCAAAGCTCGGTAACATAGCCAAAGAGCTTGAAACATGACGTTTGATATCCTTAAAAAAATCAAACTCGTCGCAGGATACCAAGTCGAAGAGAATTCAATCAGTCGAAAAGCTTCAGGCAACAAGTAGCGACCTCGAAGAATAAAGTAAGGCCCAAAAATCAACTTTCAATGACACTGATTACCATTACTCTCAACATGACAACCATCAGAAAAACTAGCGATCACCAATGGAGTAGCTAAACAGAAAAAATGGTCATGAAACCTGGAGTGGAAGAAAACAAAAGCAAGAACGAACGCAAGATTTTCTATTAGGAGGCAAACCAATAAAATTTTAAATGGGTGAACTTATAAAATTTTAGTAGGACAAAAAAAAAGTTTCAACAAAAAAAATACATAAAAAATTCAAAAAATATATATATATATATATATAAATTTTGATTTTTTAGGGGCGAATGCTCCTTCTAGTCCCTCTAGGTCTATCACTACACAAAAAAGAGAAAAAGAAAAACTACGACAAAATACCTGACAGACCTCCTTACCGATACAGAGATGACCTTTTTCACACCCGTCAGGTGACTCCCGAGGAGAACACATCCAATGTTAGAGGGTGAAAAAACTCAACGAACGGCCAGACAAAACCGTAAGAGAGATCATATCCAAAATCGAATAAGAAAAAAAAGCAATTTATCATGTTAACATTTTGGGTTAAATCGAACAAAATAGTTTAAATACCAAAAGAAATAAAATAGAAATAGAAATCAAAAGTAAAATTAAAATTAAAATTCAGTGTAGTTCAAAGGCTGAAGTTAATATTTTACCAAAAGTTATCAGTAAAAAGCTCGAGCAAAACCGCATGGAGCAATGAAGATTAGTGGGCCTGACAAGTGGTCCTCAAAATTTTTAAAACTTTTAATTTAATTTATTTAAAAATTTTAAAAATTCTTATTAAGTTTTAAATTTTTTGAATATTTTTAATTAAATATTCTTCATAATTTTTTTAAAATTTTTCATCTAGCCTTTTAAAATTATTAAAAGTATTTATTAAATCCCAAATTATTTGAAATATATAAACTAAACATTTCAAAGTTTACGAAAATTTCAGTTGAAACCTTTAAAAATTTTAAATTAATCTTACTAAACTCTTTCGTCAAGTTTTACAACTGAGGGTATAATTGTATTTTCATTATTCAACGGTTGGCTTTTGTTCTTTGATGATTTTAGGAGAAATAATTAATGAGTGTGGTTAGTCTATTTTGAATTTTGTAAACTCTTTTTTATATTAAAATTATAAATTTTTTGTTATATTTTTATTTAATATACGAGACAATTCTTACCTCCAGTACCTTCCTAGCCACAACCAAGCTATAAGCCTATAACTACAAGCGAAAATCAGATTCCTCCTGTATCAAGCAGTGCACTATCAATCAGTTGATGCTCACGGGAACTCGGACGAAAAGAAGACCAGTTAGCCCACTTGGCCTTAAATTTTAGACCCTAATGACCAATCGACCTACTCCCAAGCATATAATGTTGAATACTTCCTATGATCAAAAAATAAAAATTTGCTAGAAAAAGTCAAAATGTCCCTGACCCTTAGTTTCCTTGTGGTGTGGTACATTACCTCAATGAAAGATGTACTACTATTCATTCCCTTTCCTTGACGACATTTCTTACTTCATTTTTTTTGTTTATACGATTCTTTGATCTCTTATGTTTTTAAAGGAACTCAAGCAGAATACAAACAACAAACAGATACTTAACTTTAAAGAAAATATACACATTGACATTGATTTCTATATATGCATTTATTTCCATAGTTCAACTGTATCATCTTTACAAAAAATATTAGCAGTGGTTAATTAAATGAATGAAAGAATCAAAGAATAATCCTTGTACATAAGCACATGTTGTGATCACGAATCTCTAAATTAAAACAGCTTGCTAGCGAATTCATCAACGGGGCTTCCTTCTATACGAGAATAACTGGACTTTTTGGCTACATCTCTCAGCTGCGATAAGCTTCTTCCCAATTGCAACGCCACCTTCATTTCGAACAACTCCCCGTTCTCTCTTTTCTCCAAATCACTTTCATTGAGAGTTGATTCGATTGATTCTTGCACATGTTTGAAGAAGCCGGCGTTGTTCCTATACATCTCAAACACCATTCCAACTTGGCCACCGTGCTCCAAAGTGTTAACCGCTGAAGCTAAAGCTCCTGCAACAGCTGCCATGACTGCTGCCCAAGGTCCATTGGACGAATCCATAAAAGCAGATCCTACAGCTGCAATTCCAGTTAGTATTGGCCCTGAGGCAGCTAAAACTTTGTTCATCTTCAATGCCTTGTTGCCCAGTCTCTCGTAATCTTCACTGTCTTTTCTCTTAATCACCTCAACCACTTCTCTCATTTCCATTTCCAGCTCCTCGCTCCATCCATTGCTCTCTACTTTTCCCTTAAACTGTTTATCTTTGTTGGTTTTCTGAGACTGGGTTTTCTTAGGCCACCAAACAGCAGGCTCTAAACTTTCTGGGAATTTTTCAAGCATTACACCTAGCAAGGGAAGAGGGTAAGCTTTATCAAGTGCCAAGACTTTCTCCATAGCATCTTTCACGTCTTCTTTGCTTGGAGAGCCAATAGCAACTAGGGTTTCTATTTGTCTCTGAAGCTGCTTAAACAATCTCGTCGCATTACGTTGCTCTTCCACGAGTTGTGAGGGTTGGATTTTGTTCATCAACACCAACATTCCCGTGGCTGCCGAGAACAAGAGAGTGGACGCCAACTTCAAACCCAAAACAGAATCCCCATGGACGCCGGTTGCCGTAAAACCAGCCATGGTAGCGGCGGTGAGAGTGATCATGTTGATGGAGTTAAGAAGAAGGGTGTTCCAGTTGTCCCGTTGTTGCCCGACGTTGTTGTGCATCTCCACTCTGTCGGCAATGGACTCTAAGATAGCATAAAGTTGTAAGGTAGCCATTGAAACAGATGAGGTTTCTTGAACCAATGGTGAACTAATGAGATTCTTTTCAAATGGAATTTTGTTGATGAACCCATCCCTAGTATTCAATTCCACAGACAACCCTTTGGTTGGTACTTTTGGAACCGAAAACCCAATCGATGGAAGCTTTGGCACAGATAGAGCTGGCATGGATTTGCTTTGAAGAGGAAGAAGAAGAGAGTAGAAAAGTAGAAGCTTGTAAAGAAGCCATGTGAGGGCTTTTATTTCTTCAAGATCTCTTCAGTTTTTGAATTTGTATTGGAAATAAGTTTTAAGAGATTTGTGGTTTCAAAAAAAATGAAAGATTTGTTTGCAGTTGTTATGGATGAAATGAAAGGTGAGGGGACTTTATATATAGCAACGAACAAGGCAAGGATAATAGATTTGAAGAGATCAAGTCATGTTGGAAAATGTTGACCGAGTGATTGAATTGACTCGGGATCTTTGGCTGAGTGGCTGACCAACTCGCTTTAATAATTTTCAAGCTTTAGATTATTTCCCATTTGGGTTCTGAATATATTAAATCATTGTAAAAAAATATATATTTTACGTTCGCAGAAAAAGAAAACTAAACCTGAAGCAAGATTTGCAAAACCATCTTATAAAATAACACAATTCTAAATTTCTTCCTTTTGCATATCTTTTGAATGAGATTAGTTGATACCCCGATTTAGTCCTTTGTTTGTATATAGGATAAAGAATATCTGATTTCATTTAACGACGCTAAAAATGATATTTTCAGTCGGCGAACTTTTAATTTTTATAAAATAATTATTAAATTTATCAAATTGATAAAATAACTTTGATAATGTTATAATTAAACAAATTTTAAAAATATTAAAAACTATTTTATAATAGTTTTATAAATTTAATAATCATTTTTTAACAATTAAAATCATTTTATAAAAAATAAAATTTTGTCCAAATCATATATTTTAAAATAAAACACATATGATTTCTGTTTTAAAAATAATTAAAAATCCTTTTTTCTTGAAAACTCTAAAAAAACTGTTCTTTTTCTTAATTGAATGTTTTTATGAATAATAATTTATAAAAATAAATTAAAATAATTATATTCTTTAAAATATGTATTTTCTAAAAACAAATTATATTTTTTAGATTTTATAAAAAAATATGATTTTTATGATTTTATTTTAATTTTTTTTTCATACATATCAGTCTTTCATTAGTACACTTCATTTTATAAAGAAAACAAATATGATTAATTAAAAAAAATTTAAAATCTTTTTTTAGAAAAAAAAATCTCTCGAACAGTCTTTCTTATTTCTTAATTGAATGCTTTTATGAATAATATTTTTTTAAAAAAATAAATTAAAATAATTGTAGTTTTTAAAATTTTTATTTTATAAAAATAAATTCTTTTTTATGTTTTATAAAAAGATTATGATTTTATTTTAATTTTATTCATACATATCAGTCTTTCATTAGGCCACTTCATATTATATAATGATTAATGACAAATAACTAAAATGATAGACATAATAAAAAATTATAGATCAAACTAATTGAAATAATAATAGAAAGACTAAAAATAAAATATTCGCTATAATACAAAGTCAAAATGGATAACAAACCTTAAAAAATATAATGAGAACCGCTATATATTCTTATGACATGGGAATAGGAAAGTATCTGCATTTCTGATAATTTATTTCATATGCGTTGCGTATGTCAATATTTTATCTTAATATGAAAATATCTGATTTATTTATACTTCAACTGGGAGCTTGATAGCCATATGCTATATGAATGCAAGGTTGTAAAAAGAAATTGCTGGTTTGACTTTTGAGGTGGTGGTTGGTTCTTTTAAAACTTAGGTTCTATGAATTTAATTTAGGGTAAAATTAAGGTAAATAAGATGTCATGAAAGATATATAAATTGCTACAAGTTTATAATATTTTGCGAACATATTTAATGGTTTAATGTTGTAATAGTTTATGTATAAAATGTGAGAGTATGTCTAAAGATTAACTATAAGATAATTGTAAATGATACATTTGTTTTACTATAGTTTGTTAAATACATAAGCATTGTCATTATTATTTTCAGTTATTATTTTATGTCCATAAATAAACTAAATTATAATAAAGTCTTTGGAATAATATAATTATTCTTAAATGTCCCTAGTCAAGAATTATTTCGGGTGTGGACAATAATAATGCGTTGAGACTGATATGTAGTTGATTGATGACAAAATGTTATCATTGACATGAAAATGTCTTAACCAATTCATAAGTATGTGTTAAAAAATGACATATTGAACTGACCCGCTATGAGTATATTTCTTGGATTATTATGTGACAGTCACAATATTGCTCATAGTGATAACTACATGTATGATCCTCAGACTTGATATCATCATTATTTCAACATCGTGAATCACTAATTTGATACAATTAAACATTTGTTGTAACTAACTACACTATAAAGACTAATATTGGATAAGTCATTATCTATGTAGTGAGATATAGTTGATCAAGATGGGAATTGTCCATCTTCATAATAAGAGCAATGTCTAAAGCCACTTGATTGAGTGAGACTAAGATGTGTGACCATGCTCGAATAAGTTGATATGAGGTATCATAAATTATTCGTTTATAATAGTCTACTAAGGATATGAAGAAATATTAGATGGAATATACAAGTGTGACTATTTCATGACTCGTGTTCAATCTAGATATAAAGGACAAAAGGATGTAACACATGAAAATGAGTTAATCACGAAGGTGTTATATCGAATCATGACTTCTTGTAACTTAGGTGACAATGACACATTGCTAGATGTCACTCATTGTTTGTAATGTTAGAATTGTTCTAATATTTACTAATAATGTTATAATAACCTACTGAGTCACACCCACGATTAAAATGAAAAGATATTAAACGAACTATATATGTACAAATTTGTTGTACATGAATTTAGTTAAATTAAAATATATTAGATATATATAATTTAACTATTAGATAAATATTAAAAGAAAATAATTATTGTAATTATAACTCTACTAATATATAAATAATATAATTCAATTTAAATTAATATATATATTTAAATCCTAATTAAAGTTGAATTAGGACTACATATATTAATATATATATATATATATATAATGAAATCCTATTTAAGTTGAATTACGATTACAAATACTATATAAAGGCACGAGAGATCCAACAATCATTAATGCTTTTCGCAAAATCCTCTAAATAGTTTAGAGAGTTTTGTTTGTTTGTTCCAACTTGGTGAACTAAATAAAGGTTGGAGCGTTATCTTTGTAGTTTAGGAATCGACATCGTGATTAGATCTTTGTCTTCTCCAATTTCAGAATTTCAGATTTTAAACAGGTAATTCTTCACTCTTATCCACCTTGATTTGTTGCTCGTACATGAATCTCTAAAGGTGATCGCCAGATTATTTTTCCGTTGCCGATGGAGTGTACCGGCATGACCCTACATAAAGTTCAATCAATTTTTAGTTTAATTTAATATTATTATAACTGTAATATATATTAGGACATAAAATTAAATATACTTATCATAATATCCTTCAAAAGTCTCGAACTTTAAAACAAACATCATAAAAGGATTAAGAAATTACCAAACACTGTCATTTGTCCCATAAAAAAAATCTGCTTATGCTTAAAAATCACCTTCCCTTGTTGATTCCATTTGAGTTGTATACAAGTCGGAAGATCCTAATGCTTATACTTGAAATCAACAGGCTAACGGGCTAACGGCATAACAAATTGCGGGCCTGCTTTTAATTTTCACTTACAATTGTGGGTCTGCTTTTAATTTTCACTTAGGTAGGGTAGTCCAATTAAAAATTATCATAAATCGATTGGTCATAATAGAAAAAGGATGATATTCTTTACAATTGCCGGTTTGCTTTTAATTTAAGTAGGTAGGTAGGCTTGTCGAATTAAAAGTATAATAAAATAATTGGTCATAATAAAAAAACGATTGATATTTATTTTAAGTAAATCAAATTCAATTAAAGGTATGTATTTTATCAAATAGTTAAATTTTTTTTTGAATAGATATTAGCATTGTGAATTTGTAATTAATTTAACACTATTTAAAACAACTCAAGTTTTAAGGGTGTACAAGCCCTTGTACTTTTGAAAAAAAATTCAATTAAGTCCCTAAATTTTTGTATACCTAATTAAGCCATTGAACAAATAAATTTAACCAGTTAAGTCATTTGAGCAATTTTAATTATTAAATCTTGACGATTATTTCTTTAGATATTATTAACACATAATATACTACTTTTATCATGTTGTATTTATATATATTTTTTATAAATCTTACAAGTCTTTTTAGGATTTTCATAACTTTTTAAAGTATTTTTAATAAAATAAAAAAAATTTAATACTGTGATAGGATATATCAACCTTCCTATATTCTGATATTCCAAATTTTAATGTAATTCAATATTTTAGTTCAATAATTTAATTAGGCGTAAAAAATTAAAGAATTAATTAATTTTTTCAAAAAATCAAGGTTTCTTTCCCCTTAAACCGAAAAAATTTATAAGTGTAATAAAACTTTGGATATTCATTGACCTTCCGATATTCCAAATTTGATCCTGGCCGTCCCTAAAAAACATCGAACCAAACACAGCCGAAAAGCTGAAGGACAGAATGGGGATACCGAATGTGCTAAGTAAAAATGTAAAGTATGAGCCGTTTGATTAACTCACACTAATCACAGATTATAAAGAGTAAGTCGTCTCGTGCGCAATTATTGGATTTTGTGTCGTAAAATATCACTATTTCTCTGCTGAAAACACACAACTGAGTAACAGTCATCAGCAGCAAAGAACAAATGGGTTCGGTAGCAAAGAAGGGATTGCAGAAATACTTGTTACAGCTTCAACATCACCCTTTGAGAACTAAGGTTTTCTTGTTTTGTTTCAAATTTTATTTATTTTTTTGGGATTTCTGGAAAATATGAAATTGAACAGAGCTGAGGAAAATTGGTGCAGGCAATTACGGCTGCGGTTTTGTCAGGGATCAGTGACACTGTTTCTCAGAAGCTTTCTGGAATACCCAAACTTCAGCTGAGACGGATTCTTCTCAAAATGGTAAAAGATCATCTCTTTTTGTTTTATTTCTCCCTCTTTTGAGCACGCAATTTAACCAATTGAACTGATGGGTACGAACCGTTGACCTTACTGTTGCGATGTTTAGAACATTGGTTAATATAAATGAGTGAATTGTGAGTTGGATCCACAGTTATGTTGAGCCTTAAGAGATGTTTTATGAAATTTGGGTAAAATTGTATTGTAATTGGGAATTTTTTGTGTAGCAAAGAAGAGTTGGTAATGAGAAGTAGGGTTGACTTTGTGATGTTATGAATTCATCAGAAGGGAAAATATGTATTTGCCATCATCTAACACTGTGATAGCCATATGCAGCTTTTTGGATTTGCTTACTTAGGGCCATTTGGACATTACATGTACATGTTACTGGATAAAATTTTCAAGGGGAAGAGAGACTCCAAAACTGTTGCCAAGAAGGTATGTTACACACTCAATTTGTTTCTCCAGTTATCCAATAAAACCGGCTTTCAAATTCTATTGATTCGAATTCGGGATCATATTGAATTCAATCTATCAACTTGATTCTTCCTGATAACAGGTGGTGCTGGAACAGTTGACTAGTTCTCCTTGCAACAACTTGCTTTTCATGATTTACTATGGGGTCGTTGTTGAGGGTAAGCGGTGTTAGGTTATGCTCATATTCTTGGCAAGGAAAGAGGCTAAATCTAAATGATCTCCTGGAAATAACTTAATTTTATGATAGTTTAATATTTGTGGTGAGATCTTGCTAAAAACGAAAGCTGTATGACAAAGTATTTAATATTTAATTTTAAAGAAAGGCAGTTGAACAGGATTTACTATGGGGTGGTTGTTGAGGATAAGTTGTTTTAGGTTATGCACATATTCTCGGCAAGCAAAGAGATCGAGTCTAAATTATTTCTTGGAAATAACTTAAGTTGATGATAGTTTAATATTTGAGGTGAATCTTGCTAAAAACAAAAGCTATGTGACAAAGTATTTATTAATTTTGAATAAAGGAAATTGAACACGATTTAGTTTCATTGCTTCTTCTGTGGTAGTTTAAATGCAAATTTAAATGCAGGAAGACCCTGGAAGCATGTGAAATCAACAATCAAGCAGCAGTATCCCAAAGTACAGATGACTGCATGGACGGTATCACTTTGTTTCCCCTTCTGAGTACTAATAGAGTAATGGTTTATATATATTGATGTGAAAAAGAGGAGCCTCTGCCCGTACATATATACCTTAGAACCTACCTGAATGAAATTGCAGTTCTGGCCTGTTGTGGGATGGGTAAATCACCGATACGTGCCATTGCAGTTCCGTGTCATTTTTGGCAGCCTCATTGCATTTTGCTGGTAAATGCTTTTCTTCTTTCCTTCTTTACTCTCCCCTTTGAAATATAGAAATTTACTAACAAGGTGATCTTTATTCATTCGAACTTCATCTTTCAGGGGAATATTTCTGAACCTACGAGCAAGATCTATGACAGTCCAAGGCTGCACTGCCCAAGAGTAACTGAATGATTGGAAACCTTCGTTGCGCTTGGATTGATTAAATACTATATCATATGACATTCTATATCATAAGCTCATTTTAACCAAGACAAAGTAAAAATGAAATTGATAAATAAATACTAATGTTTTATTAAACCCATGTTATTGTAATGCGTCTTATTAATTTTTTAAGTTAGTTTGTCTCGTTAATTTTCAATTTTTTTGAGAAAAACTAATTTAATTGGTTAAAATAAAAAAAGTAAAAGGTAATTTGATCCAAAAATTAAGGTTACACATGTATCCTCGGATTACCTAAGTGATAACTTGGAATGAGATTACATCCTATATTACACAGTACTTGTAATGTGAAATTATAGTCGGCCTGTAATATGTTGGTGAACTAAACACCGTAATCATTTATTAAATTTTAAAATTACATTTTGTAATCAGGGACGGAACTATGAGAACCCCGAAGAATTTTTTTACCTTTTTCCATCTATTTAAATTTTTGAAAAAATTAATTTATCTATGAATTTGCCCCCACTTTCGATATTTATAGTTTGCCTCCAACCCTAAATATTGGCTCAGTCCCTGTTTGTAATCCTAGGTAACACGAACCAAACACCCCATACCAATAGTGAAAGGTGTAATAGCCAGCGGAATGGGCATGCATAAATAAAAATCTAATTATCTGACCAAATATACAATATTTTCATGAAATTTTATAATACTATCAGAATCAAGTATGATTCACTGTCTATTTTACTTACTTCGAACATATTTAAGGCGTGTTTAAACCACATAATATAATTGTATGAAAATATAACTACCACCGTAATAATTAGTAAGAGTATAATTACAAGAAATTTTAATTTCTTAAACAAGTCTGACTAACGGATTATAATTATATCTTAAATCTTAGAGTTAATTGCACCACATGTCCCCAAACTATGACACTCATTTTAAATTGGTCCCTAAACTTTTAAACATTCTAATTTTATCTTCAAACTATGACCTTTATTCTAAATTGGTCCCAAAACTTTTAAGCAATTTAGTTTCACCCTCAAACTATGACTATCATTCTAAACTGGTCCTCAAACTTTTTGAATGTTCTCATTTCATCCCCAAATCGGTTATTTGTATACGTATATGTTAATAATATCTTATGTTAGTAAAACCGTTATAAAAATCGACAGTAAAAATTGTCATGAAACGTTGATGTGTATTGTGCAATGATATGATGTGATATAAAAATGATAATTTGTAGATGAAAAATTGATCCAAAAAATTAAGGTTATATGATTTTTTTGGATTACCTATATTCAAAAAGTTTGTGGACCAATTTAGAATGAGGGTCATAGTTTGGGGATGAAATGGAATATCCAAAAGTTTTGGGACCAATTTAGAATAAGGGTCATTATTTGAGGATGAAATTGGAATATTTAAAAGTTTATGGACCAATTTAGAATGATGATCATAGTTTGGGGACGTGTGGTGCGATTAACTCTAAATCTTATGTCATTAATATAAATTGTAATTACAAAATTACATAATTTTAAAATGAATATTAAATACAAAAAATAAAGAGTGTAGTTACTCATGTAATTACATCCATCCTTACCCTTGCTACTCAGAGTTGAGGAGTGTATTTGAAAGCTTCTAACACTTATTTAACAATCCCATACATAATAACTTTCCATAAACATAACATATTCATCAAGAGAGGCTGTAATTAAAAAAGACTGCAAAGCAGTAGCAGATGGATTAAAAAAATACTTATCATTAGAGTAATTTAAATTCATACAGAAGATGTAAATCATACATTTACATGTTGTAAATGAACTTGAATTATATCTACTCTCAACGCTCTCGCTGTTAGTGGTTAAACTATTTAGCCCATTAATCTTTATGAGATAGTAATCAACTACTATTTCATAATCCTCGCTCATCCTAGTCCTACTCACGTTTCCTCCACTACTGCTTGTAGATTCATCGACATATGAACGGTTATGGTCCTGTTCGTTACTGTTAGGTAGCATTTCTACTTCCAAGTTGCCATTGCTTCTCACCGTCACCCAATTTTCATCGTATTCCCAACTGGGTAATTTTGAAGACAAAACAAGATTGTCTTTACCCAATTGTGGGATCCTTTCCATTAAAGACTTGTTGGACTTGGAAGGAATTTCAATTGTCTCCGACTCTTCCATGGAGTCCCACAAGTGTGGGTGCAGTACGTTGTTGGGTGTCTCCAATTTAGAACCGCCGGTTTCCTTCATTGGAAACTTCGATTCCTTCAAGAAATCGTGGGAAAGAAGCTGCGTTGCCGACCATCTCTCGGCGGGGTCTCTCCTCAAACACTTGCTTAAGAAATCCCTTGCCTGGTTCGAAATATTGATTGGTATGTCCGGCACATCATTTGAGAACCCGATTCTGTACAATGCAGAAACAAGGTCGCGAACATCAGGCCACGGTGCTCGTCCGATAACCATCTCGATGACCGTACATCCAAGTGCCCACA
This sequence comes from Hibiscus mutabilis, assembly GCA_019671005.1. NCBI lineage: Eukaryota > Viridiplantae > Streptophyta > Magnoliopsida > Malvales > Malvaceae > Hibiscus > Hibiscus mutabilis. The sequence goes on along the minus strand of CM033752.1, from coordinate 44,563,476 downwards.
CGTCAGCTGAGAATCCTTGTTGCTCGCCACGCGCCACCTCTGGCGCCATATAAACAGGGGTACCAGCAACCGACCAAGCGGTACTCGACGCCCCCTCAGCTCGCCTAGCGCAACCCAAGTCGGCGATTTTCACCCCATCATCGGTGACCAGTATGTTCTGCCCCTTGATGTCACAATGCACTATTCCTCGAGAGTGCAGGAATTCAAGGCCGAGTAAAATCCCACGAGTGTAGGATCGGACCATACCCTCCTCAAGGCAACCACCGTGCCTGTGAATTGCATCCGTGACGGTGCCGCTGGGGGCATATTCCAGGAAAAGATTGTATAGAAGCTTACCATTCTCGGCTGAAACGTCACACCCTTTATATGCTACAAGTTGAGGGCAGCTTAACGTAGACAAAATGCTCTGTTCCTTTCTAAGAGATTCCGACTGCGATAGATCAGAGGACTTAACAGCAAATACGTGACCGGACTGGTCAACAGTGGCAATAGAAACGGTGGCGATGGATCCGCGGCCAATGGTTCTGCCACGGGTCCAATCCATTAAGCTTGGAAAGGAATGTGGAGATTGAAAGTTCAGCTGGAGAATTTGGATGGTTTGGTGAGTTGTGGGTACTAACCACTAAGCATTTATATGCAAAATTTGGAGGCTTTAGTTTGGTAAAGGTTCGGCTCTGATGCAAAAGAAATGAATGCCTTCTTAACAGCATGTTTTGTTTTGTGGCCAATGAGCGGCCGCCGTTCTTTCCATCTATAAACCAGGGATTTCCACGTGGCAAAAGGAGGTTGGATTAAAAGCTTGGGCGGCGGGTTGCTTGTTATACTGTCGTATACTCACATGAGCCGCATGCTTAGACTGCGGTGCTAGTTGGCGCAATGAGGTCCTTTGGTAAAGCCGTAATGGTGTATTCCTAGCTTTGAAAACATTTTAACACTAATTAATTACATTAACTTATACATTAATCTAATCCGTAGTACTTTCATTGAGCTGCTTTTAATTAGTTACTATACACGAAGACGGACGCAATATTTTATATAAGGTGTGCGAATTATTAAGAAACTATATTTAAAAATATAAATGTGTAAAATTAGATTGTCAATAAAAAATACAAAAGAAATACCTAAATTATAGAGAAATTAAAAAATTTAGTGGGCGTTCCAATACCTCTCGGTTCATCCCTGACTACACTTATATATAAGTGGTGGTTGATGAACTAGTTTAGGTTATCCATTGAATATTAAATTTAGGTTTTGGATTATTTAAAGCAAAGTTAAATGCGTTAAATTCACGAACGAAATCATGATGCTATTCGCCCTTTGCTTGAAGTTTTTTTACTCATTAGCATTCGAAAGTGTGAAGCAAAGTATATTGTTTTTTATATGTTTGAATTACTTCATGCAATGGCTACTTGACAAAACATGGTTAAAGTGCAACGTAACACCCAACAATCTGATGATAGGGTAACTGATTCTCACAACCTAAATAATTAGATATGGTTAGTTACACTGTTTGGAATATTATAGGTGTAGGGCAAGGGATAAAAAGCAAAAAGGGTTGGTGCAGTTGGAATTTAGTTGAGAGAAGAAAAGACATCAACCTAATAAAACCCAACCGACCAGCCCCAACTCATATTCCCCAAACCATGTCATAAGTTGGTTGGTTTGTTGGTTATGATCTTTTATTGTAATTTACTTTGGAGACCCTTTTTGACGCATTGCGTGGCTGCCTTTTGTGGCATCTTCGAATGGCGTCCTTTCCAAGTAAAAACCCAATCCGAGCGTTGCTTTTCTTCATGTGGCAGCCACCATTTATATTCCTTTCTGGCTAATTGGCTGATTCAGCTTTCGGTAAGAAGGTGGTCACTTTTTCTCTCCTTTGCTTTCCTACATATGTTGAATGCCTTATAGCCAATGCTTAATTGATTGTGGCAGCAATCATACTAATTCCATTTTTGTTTGGCACATACTTGTTCGTTAAGGGTTCAAAGAGAAGTTTCTAAGGAATATAAGCCTCCCATTGGCATATAAATTACACGTTTTTTTTCCTAAGGAATACAACTCGAGAAGAAATGTAGTTTGAAGCAAGTAAATGCTGTTTTCTAACATATTTATTAAACCAGAGTAAGGACGTTAGTATTTAAAACACAGCATGATTTTATGTTGTAACAACACAATAGTGGACGATGGACAGGATTACGAACTGAGGCCCCACACTGTGGAGTTGAAGAAGGAAACAAGAACGCATGCATACACTAATGTACTTGTTTGGTATCTTAATTGTTCTTATCTGGGTAGTTGAAGCTGGAGGTTAAAAACCGAACACCAAATAAATGATTTGTAGAGTTTCATCAAATGAAAGCATATGTACTCTTTGTATATCAATATCTGTAGTTAAGGCTGGTAGTTAGTATGGTAACCTAGAGCACTGTCTTTCAAAAAAAAAAGGTAGAGCATTGATTTTGTAACAAATGCAGTCTCTGAATCATTGATCATTTTGTCAGTTGATTTTGGTTTTTAAGAGTGCAATTATGTGAATGCAACAAGTGTCCTAGTGAAAAAGTAGATGATCTTAATCCTAAGAGACATGGGTTTAAACTGCCTTATCTACAAGGTGGATACTATTGATTCAAATCTTTAAATATATATATATATATGAAAATGATAAAATCTTACGCAATTTTTTTACTGGTCTAAGGGAGATTTAAAAGATAATATTTGTTCATATATATTTTTAACCGTTCGACAAAGCATACACATATTACAGACAAAGTAATTTAAATTCAAATCTCTTAAGATAATTATCATCCCCTTTTCTAATATAATCTTTTACCGGAATCCATAAGTTTTTTAACATTAACGTATTTTGTCCATTGCAGTGAAACGGGTATTTGAGACTGTTGGATTTTGGGGCCTACGCCTCTAGGGCTAAGGGCATTAATAATTTAATATCCCAATAACAGTTTATTTGAGCTCTATCGCCATTATTAAGGCAAGCCTATATGTCCTAGTGAGCTTCAACTTTTGCATGATCCAAAGAAGAAGGTCCACTAAGTATCAATTTAGGCCCTTTCTTCACTCGGGCTTGGGTATTATATTTATATATTTTATGGATAAGTATGAAAAAAGGTATGTGCTGCATTGGGCTTTTGGCCTACTCTACACATAAATGAACACACTTTTACGTTTTCTATTCAATATTGTCAAATAAGGTAATGGCTGATTTAACTGGCGTCTAGGTAACATTAAAGAACGCTACGGACGAAATTAGGAACGTTGAAAATGGATGCCCTTTCGAATAATCTGGACTGTCATAAAAAAGACAAAGCTCATGTTAAGACCTCTGAATTTTATTCTACATTTGTCAAAAATTATATGCATTTAATAATATTCTCGGCCCCGGTTTCAATCGTCAAACATAGATTGTAAAAGTGGGAAAGTTACATTGACAAAGAAGTGACAGGCTGAAAAGTCGTGAACAAGCATTAGCTGTGATGAATCACTTTGTCTGAAAAAAAAATACTCTCATGTGTCTTTGAAATCCGTTGAAACTTTTGGGCTATACAATCATCAAAATGAGGGGGAAAAGCACAAACAAGTTTCCCTCACAATTGTGTTTACGAAGAAAGAAAATATGGATAGGTGAACGTGGTAAGTTAAAAAAAAGATGGTCTATAATTATATGAATCACTTTCGAATGTTTATCATGATTCATGCATGCTCTCATGATCGATGAACGCCAACAAAGACCTAATCTCCTAATTATAGTATTCTATTAATAGGGATACCTAATCAATGGCGAATTCCGACTTGAAAACATCAAAAACAGGTGGGTTTTCAAATCTTTTGTCCCATTTATAACATGTTTTTCTTTCCTGTACAAATACAATCACAAGAGGACTAACTCCTGTATCACTAATCAAGTTAATTTGCTGTTTGTTTGACAAATTATCAATGACGGCGACTTCTAATTTGTTTTTACCCGATGTAATAATAAAAAAGGGGTCAAATTATTCAATCTGGAAAGGTTGTTATCGTCAAATGAATATGGCCAATGCATGCGCCACTGTCGCCCATCGATGGGGTTTGAAATTTTGAGATACGCGCTTCAACCACGTTCTATAAAACCTAAAAATTAATAAAATAATAATACTTGTGAGTATTGATATCTTTGATTCTAAAAATAATAAAAAAAGTTTGATTTTAATTGATGATGAACCAAGAAGGAGAAAAGCCTCAATCCTCCAAATTTAGTAAATATACAAAAATAAATCTTTTGTAGATGAAACAAGAAGTCCCCTTTCGTTTGTCTTGTATGGCTTCGGTCATTTCAAAGTATAAAGGATTTTTATCAAGCCTTTTTCTCTTTTAAGAAAAAACAGAAAATATTTTATCGATCGGTCGTCTAATTTAAATCAAGATTGTAGAGACTTATTATGGGAAATCCTTCGAACTTAACTCGATTTGTTCCGTTCTCAATGTTAGAATTTGAACATCCAACCTTACCAGGGTCGAAGCCATGAATTAAAAGTTAAGGGGGCCGAAAATTTTTAAAAAATAAAAGTATAAAAAGCCCTTAAACTTTTGAAAAAAATCAATTCAGCCTCTAATTTTTTTTTACCCAATTAAGCTATTGAACCAAGAAATTGAATTAATTAAGCCATTGAACCAATTTAGACCATTAAATCTCGATAGTTTTTTTATCTGTTGGTGCAGTGCGTTGTGTCACGGTGTCTCAACTTGACATTTTAAAAAAAATATTTTATTTAAAAAATTTAAAAGTTCTAAATATTCTAAAAAATGTATAAAATATAAAAAAAAAACATTTTTTAAGAAATTTGTAAATGCAACATGATACAACTATAGTGTATCATGTGTCAGTAATATCTAAATAAAAAATTGTCAAGATTTAATGGTCAAGATTGGTCAAAATGCTTAATTGAGTGAAAAAAGTTCAGGGGCTTCATTGATTTTTTTCAAAAGTTTAAGGGCTTCTTACACCTAAGCCTAAAAAGAACAAAAGATTGAAAAACGCCATCAATAAGATTCAATTCACTAACTTCAAGTAAAACAAACTTAAAAAGAACAAAAGACTGAAAAACGTCATCAATAGGCTTCTTACAACTAAGACAACACATACTCTACAATATTAAAACAAATAAATAAATAAATTATAATTTAAAATTCTACGGGGTCGAATTAGAAAAATAATGGACCGTAAGGGTGGCCACGAGGGTCTGCCCCCTATGTGGCGGATCCAAAATGGTTTTTGAGGGTGGGCACAAATCAAAATATTTCTGAAGGTGGGCACAAATCATAAAAATCTCAAAAATTCAAGGTGGGCACAAATTATACAATTTAAGGATTAAGTCATAAAAATTAAAAAAATTAAAGTCAAATGTATCAATTTTAAAAAACTTAGGGTGAGTACGGGCCCACATAATCATATATGTAGCTCCGCCACTGAGTAAGAGGATTAAATCTAAATTTCTATTTTTAATATATTTTCTTGTATATCATTATCACATACCCCTGCAATATATTATGAAACCTAAATTAGCAATTACATTAAACAACTGAAATTTGGCTTCAAATTTGGTTTGCCATTAACCAAGAAAAAAGATGGTGAGTTACTGAGTTTCAGTATGTTTTCTTCTCGCTCGTCTGCACATGATGCCTTTTCTTTTGCGATATATCAAAAATAGCTGTCTTTAAAGTTAAATTTAAAGTAAGTTAATATGTTCAGTAACTACTTAATATGTTCAGTATTAAAGTAAGTTTCAGTAAGAAATGACTATTTAGGTTTCTGAAATACTCTATTTATCTCACTTAATATGTTTAGTATTGACTTTTTAAAGTTAAATTTTTTTAACTACGATTGAAGGTTCTAAAACATATTTTTTTTATTTTTATTAATAATAAATTTAAAGTAATAATGAGTTAAAATTAAAAAAATTGACTAAAAAAATTAATATTTAACATATTAAATAAGACAGAAAGTATATCGAAAAACAGAAAAGATGTTATCGAATTTTTATTTAGAAAAATGGATTATAAAATGTATATTATATAGCCCAAAGAACTAACAGCTTAACAACTTTAACAAACCCATAAAAAAATAAAAAAAGTAATCAAACTAATTGCTAATTTAGTAACTTCTCAAAGTAATCAATTGTCTAGCCGTATATAAGTTTGAATACAATTCAATTAGTCATTAACTTTTGCCCTTCATTCTATATGTTCCATCAATTTTCAAAAGGAAATGTAGACGACAAATTAAAGGAGAAAAGCAAAACAAAATCCTTACTAAATGTTGAAATTATCCGTCCATCAAATTTGAAAGATGAAAATGAAATAAATTTTATCCAATCTAAAAAAAATACACAGCATGATTATTGGCGACGGAGTCAGGATTTTTATATAGTGAGGTTGGAGTGGAGTATGAGGTATGAAGATTCTCATACTATTATAATGAATATTGTTGATCTCATATATCAACAAATTAAATGAAATCAAATTTAATATTTTCTATAAAAAATTTAAATAAACTCCTTAAAAGTCTATACCCAACAAATTAGATGTGATCAATTGTACCCATTTTTTACAGTATCTCCGCCCATGATGATTATATAAGAAAAAAAATGCTAATAAACTAAACAAGCCTATTAATATTTTAATAACCCATAATCAATAAATAAAACCATGCACCTAATCTTCTGGCCATGTTTGGTACTGCGGCCTCAACTTTGTTCTTTACTTGGTTGTCGCCTTTTTTTTCTTATTAATTCTCAATTATATAATTATATATTTCTAATGTATAATAAAATACATTTTATAAATGTACAAGTCATGTCGAGAAGTAATAAATATTTAGGCCTAATGAATAGTAAACTTGTAATTAATAATCTATTAAATATTTCTAGACAAAATTCATAAGTGATGAAATTTAAATTAAAATAAATATTAGTAATTAATAGTCTGTTTGATGGTTTAAACTTTATAAAAAGACGATAACATTTTAATTATTTTTTATGAGTATGCTTTTGATAATTATATATATACATATGATAATGCTGAATATATTTGAAATGAATAATGTATTGAATCTCAAATATGATAATTATAATTCAATGAAATTTATTAGAAAAATCTTTGCCATTGTTTGCATTCAATTTTATCATTTAATAAAAAAATAATATATTTATTTAAACATTTTTATTGTAGACTTTTTTTTTTTACTTTTGATTGGTATTCTTTATATTATCTTTTTAGAAACTAATTGAAAAACATTAAACGCACGTCCTATAACATTTATTAAATAGGCGTTTATTGATTAAAGGAAAAATAATACTAATGATATATATATAGGAATTTCAAACTTAGAGTGAAATACAAAAGTACCACCAGGAATCAGTAATACAAAAATGAAGCTACAACAACAGACCCAGCCATTTCTGACCCAATAATAAAAAAAAGACACAGCCCCACCCCTCCCGATCGCCAGTCATACGAGACCCGATCTGTCAAATTCTTTGACCTGGCTTTGAACTCAAATAATTAGTACAAGCAACTAACATTCCAGTTTTGTATGGTAGTTTAAAATTTGGCTGGGTTAATTTTTTTTTAAATGGGTAACGGGGACAAAATTAGATTAGAAATTGAAGATAAAATATAAATATTTAAAAGTATGAGAAAAATTTATAATTAATCTACTTTTTTTTTTAAATATAAAAATAAAAAGTGAAAAAAACCCTCTACGTGGGGCAAAAGCCTTCGCATCTCTCAAGTGGTTCTATCACTTACGAATAATCTATCTATGAACTTATAAAATGCGAAAGACCAGTCTTTAAATTCATTTAAAAAATACTATAAAAATAAAATAAAATTAAATTTGACTTAACAATTAAAATAAATTAAAAATATATATCTAATATATGTTATGACCAAAATAGTAAATGTTTATTTTTTTAACCTTTAAAGAAATATATTTTGTAGATAAATTATTTGAACTTAAATCTTTTAAAAATAAAAACATTATTTTTACTGAACTACTAGAAAGATTATTAATAAAACTATATAAAATCAAAGGGAATGAAATTCTTTCGATTATAAAATCTCATTTGTTTTTTAAAAATGTTTAATTAAGTCTACGCCTCATAGTCTCATTGGTTGAATTTTGGAACAAGCCCGAGCACATATCTCTCTCATTTCCGTGGCAGAACATTTGCTTGTAATTTTAATCACGTGGAACGCGCCGCATCCTTCGGGCGGTGGATTTCTTTCCTTTAAATTCAGATTTAAAAAGCTGTGGAGTCTATGCTAAAAAAGAGTAGAGTCAAATCCCTTTCTTGACGCAACCTACTTTTTCTTTATAAACTTTCAAAAACTTAATATTTTACTTAAGATTTTTAATATGATGTTATATTAATATATTTTTATATTGTAATTTTAATTTTTAATAATATATTTTTAAATATATTTTTTGAAATTTTAATGTTTTAGAAGAAAACATGTAATGTTAGATGATCTTTGTTTCAAAATTAATACACTTTTCATCCTAATAAAATTGTAATTTTTTTATTTTGAAATTTTCTTATTTAAATTATCATTTTAAAAAACTTAACTAATTTTTTATAAAATAAATTTATTTTTTATTATTTTCCAACAAAAAATAAAAGATTTTAAAGATAAACTTATTATTTAAATTATTTTACACCACACATTTTGTATTATTTTTTTTTTAAATTTTATAAAAAATAAATATGTGACATAAATAGTAGGACTAAAAGCTTGTCCTTTCTATATTTAATTTCTCATAGGGGTCAAATTGCCAGATGGCATTCTGACGTATCATCTGACGTAACAATTATAGAAAAATTCTGAAAAATCCAGAAATTGTAATAAGCTGTAGCTATATCTGGTCTACGTTCCAAACCCTTTTTTATCAGCGACCCCATTGAACCTGTAAAACTAGACAGAACGACTTTCACAATACATTTGAAACGCATTCCCATCTCTTTCAAACTCCATCTTTAATTTGGTCTTCTTCTCTGGTTTAGTCTTCTCACAGATTCTTAATTTATTTATGGACAAAGGATGGGGGCTTACCCTTGGTACTTTTGATCCTGTATCTACTTTCTTCCCCAACAAAACCAATTCCACCACCGCCGGACCTTTCTTCAGGTTAAAGCAGCCGAACATGTTTCAGTTCCCTGTTAGCCTTGCTGGCTCCAGGGAGGACCACCGTGGAACCTTCTCTTCCTCCTCGCCTGCTTCTGCTGGCAACCGACTGGTGGTTGACGAGGTCGACTTTTTCTCCGATAAGAAACACGGGGTTGACGATGATAACAAGACTAGTACTACTGTCACCGTCAAGAAGGAAACCTCTCATGGTAGAGGCGGTCCAGGCTCTGATCATTTGGATGTAAATGTAAATGGTTTTTCTCCTTTTCTTTTCTCCTCAAAAAACATTTTCTTTGAATTATTTTACAGTTAAGACTGAATTATTGATGATGATGTTTTGTTTCGTTTTTGTTCTAACTGTAGACTGGGTTGCATCTTCTCACGGTTGATGGTGGGGTATCATCGGGTACGGAAGATAAGCGAGCAAAGAATAAGGTATGGAGATGGTTCTAAAAGTGAAAAGTTCTTATTGTTTTGGGTCTTTTTGAATCGTCAAGCTAGCATATATGCACAAGTAATCTTTGCCACCGAATGATCTTTTTTTTTTACTTTAATTCAGCTGGCGGAATTACAAGTGGAGTTCAAACGTATGCATGCTGAAAACCAGAAGTTAAGAAACATGATCAGTCATGTCAGCAACAACTACACTGCTCTCCAGATGCACCTTGTGACAATAATGAAAAACAGCAAAACACGAAATTTTATTCTTCTTATAGCCATAACCATCTATTTTCTTTCGGGAATTTAGGGAAAATGGTGGTTTAGAAAAAAAATAGAAAATAGGGAATGTTGGAAAAAAAATTAGGAATACATTACATTTTCTACAATGAAGCTAATAGAAAGATGAGGTGATAGTGCCAAAAATAAAAAAAATGAGAGACAATTTCTATCTTTTAACGAGAAACCAACATTCCGTATTCAGGATTCACCACAAAATCCGAAGCAAGAAAGATGAGACGTCTCATCCTTCATCAGAAGAAAGAACGCGTTCAGGGTCTCCTCCAAACAACGTGGAAGTTGCATCCAAGAATTTTATCAAAGGCAAAAATGAGATTTCTGAGTTTAATCTGGAGGCTTCTGGTTTGCGGGATGAAAAGAGAATTGATAGAGAAGAAAGTCCAGAATCTGATGGATGGGGTCCCAACAAAGTCCAAAAGCTGAATCCTGAAAAGCCAATTGAACAATCTACGGATGCTACCATGAGGAAAGCTCGTGTTTCTGTTCGAGCTCGATCGGAAGCTCCCATGGTATGTTACAGCTTCAAACACAAATTGTGAAGATCAACGGATCAATATGAAGTTGTTGTTAACTTGTTTAGTTGAATTGATACAGATCAGTGATGGATGCCAATGGAGAAAATACGGACAAAAGATGGCTAAAGGAAACCCCTGTCCTCGAGCTTATTATCGATGCACCATGGCAGTTGGTTGTCCTGTCCGAAAACAAGTATGTTTTAATGTCTTGTTTTTAACATGCCTAGATTTCACTGTTTCAGTTCTCAAGGCCTGAAATTGATTTATCAGGTTCAACGCTGCGCTGAAGATAGAACAATCTTGATAACAACTTACGAGGGCAACCACAATCACCCACTTCCTCCTGCTGCCATGGCAATGGCGTCAACAACATCAGCAGCAGCTAGCATGTTGCTTTCGGGGTCAATGCCCAGTGCAGATGGGATCATGAACCCGAATTTGCTAGCCAGGACAATCCTTCCATCATGCCCTTCGAGCATGGCAACGATTTCAGCTTCGGCTCCATTCCCAACTGTAACATTGGACCTTACTCAATCACCAAACCCTCTACAATTCCAAAGACCACCTCCCCAATTCCAAGTCCCTTTTCCGGCCAAACCCCAAAATTTAGCGTCAGTTTCGGCCCTCAATTGCCTCAAGTTTTGGTCAAGCACCGTATAATCAGTCAAAATTCTCAGGCCTACAGTTGTCTTCGCAGTTAGGCCACCAAGTTCCTCATCCACAACTGCAGCAGTCTCAGCAACCCACGCTGGCTGACAAAGTAAACGCCGCCACGGCTGCCATCACGAATGATCCGAGCTTCACCGCCGCCCTCGCAGCTGCCATCACCTCCATCTTTGGCGGTGCTCACCCAAAGTAATAGTAGCAGCAACACCTCCAACAACAATAAAAAGTAATGCCATCACCATTCACCACAAGCAGCAGACAATAGATCGGTAATTTTTCCCCGGTAATTACTTAGAAACGACTTTTTTTTTTTTTGTTAAACCCATTTCCCCTTTTATTTTGTTTTTAATGTTCTTTAATTGGGGGATGAGATGGAGATTACACAAACTTCATTCTTTTGTTATTGTTGTTTCACTTGAGTAATTCGATTCAATTTTCCAAGTAAATACACAGAAAATGATCATGATTATAATTTGCCTTTTCCAATGTGTGAGGCGATACTAAATTACTAATGCCCATATTACTAATGTGGTGCGGTACTAATAAAAAATATTATAAAATATAGAATTTAAAATATTATATCAATAAAAAATATTGTATTTTTTGATAATATTTTAAGTTTTGTTCTAAACAAGTCGATACTTTACGGCTACAAATTTAAATATTACAAAAAATTTATTTGTAACGATCGAACTTATAAATACCTAAACAATGGACTTTAATTTTCTTCATATATGACCACAAACTTAAAATATAATAAAAAATTTAACTTTTATGTTTTGGTCATATTTATTCAATGAAGAAGATGTTGTACATTACACTCCACATTTGGGTGTTTGTATTTTATTTCCAAGGATGTTTCCATGGTGTACTTCGCACCATTTTTTCTTCATTGCATAAAAAATGAATCTTTCTAGATGTACGCGTGAAGAAGGGAAACTTGTTCTTATTTTGACAAGGCATAATATAAAATAATTTTTAAAGTTTGACTAAATAGTTAATTTAGTTCTTATTTTTTAAAAGTAATTTAACATTCAACATTTTTTTTATCACAATAGCTCTTATTTTTTCTCGTTCCACGAAAATTTTATTGTCAACTAACGATAAACAACTTGTTTGTATTTTTTCCAATGATGTTTCAATGGTGTAAAAATTTATAAAATTTTTTTTTTATTGATAAAACATTTTTCAAGATGTACACCTTGTTCATAAGAGACTGCTTGTTTTTATTTTAAAAATTTAGAGATGGGCAGCGATTATCAATCTCATTTTAATTATTTATTGATGTTTTTGAAATTTGTTATATTAAAAAAGAATAATCAACGAGATTCATTAATTGGTTGAGTGATTAAGAATATTTATATTGCATTATATTGTATGAGTTCGAATATCGACATTTGTCTTGAAAATGTAATATATCTATTTAATAAAAAAATTAACTAACGTGTAAATAATTATTTAGTTATTATTATTTTAAAGAATTACAAGTATAATTACAAATATTGTATTTAATAATTATAACTCGAGTGAAACATTCCGATTAGAAGTGAAGCTAGAATTTTTTTTTTATATAGAGGTTGACATTGAATCGCAAACTTTTAAAAGGGTTAAATAGTAACTTTATCATTTAATTAACTAAAAATTGTATAATTTTGGAGTTAAGGACTAAAAGAAAAATTCTACAAATCAAGAGTGCTATGGCAACTGCCAGCGCGCTTTGATTACAACACATTAGTTTATTTAAAATAATGAAACTTATATATCACATGTATAAAATTACTAACGCAATACTAATTTTTATATGCTATGAAATCAATAAATTAAAATTTGGAAAGTTTTAGAATGAAATATCTTTACCTTTCTAATTTATACTCCATTTGTCCCAAAAATAATGTTCTTTTTATGTTTTAAAATTGTCTCACTTAAATTGTTTTCTTGAAAAACTCAACAATTTTTATTAAACATATTTTCTTTTCTACCCTCTTTTTAGTTTTCAATAAAGTAAATTTTAACTTTTTAAGGATGAAATTATCATTTTAATTACTTTACAATACACGTTTTATACAAAAATTTTTTTTCTAAAATTACGTGAAAAATTAATAAAGAACATAATTTTTAGGACGGAGAGAATAAAAAATATTTTAAAAATCAATTAAACTAAAATTTTTAAATAAAACATTGCTTTTACGATCACTAGTTCCGAGAGTGTGTAATATTGAGGCCGACTCGCTTGCTAAAGGCGCGTGTATTTAGATAAGTTACCGTTATGGTGTAGTGGGGTTTCTCTTCCCTTTGGAGTAATGGTTGTTGTCTGTACCCTCCTCTAAGGATTTGTTTTTGGTTGAGGTAAAAAAAAATTTAGTCAGTTAAAGTTTGAGAAGCTAGTTTAGAGAGGCAAACTAAAGGTTTGATACATAAAAACTGCATGTTTTTTTGTTGCTTATGAATTTTTTTTAATAAAAAAACTAATTTAGTCCTCCAAACGCAACCAAAATAGGACATAAGTATTAATGCTTTCTAGTCATTTTGTAATTGGAATTTAGGTTTGGGCATTTTTTTCTTCCATCTAAATTTTAAATTTTTTTTAATAAGATTCAATTTTTTGTCTTATTTAATTTTAGTTCGAGAAATAAAATTCATCTCTTTCAAAAAAAAAAAAAACTACCCCGCCTTGCTTGGATCGAGAATTCTTTATAAAAATTTAAGTTATATAAATTTATTAGTTTTAATAATGTTATATAAATTTAAGTTAATAAATTCATTTTTAATTTTTATCATTTTTAACAATTTAATACATTTAATTCATCTATTCAAAACTAAATAAATTTAATTCATGGATATTTTTTTATCATCAATGAAAAAATGTCTTAAAATAATTATATATGAATAAAAATGAAAAAGTCTGCAATATAGGAGTAATAGACAATAAAGGGTATTTTTATCAATTTAAAAGTTTGCAATATAGGGTACTTTTATATAGATTATAGATACATATAGATAGATAAAACCAATAATATACTTAAACATCTGCCTTTTATTTATTACTTTATTACTTTTATTGAGCTTAAAATGTGGAGCAGCCAATTTTTATGCATAACTGCACATCCCATAAACACAAGAGTTTCCTTTACCGCAGTTGTTGTAGCACCCTCCACAGTGCTTCTGGTTGGACAATGGGCTCACACACTTCCCTTCACAGCAAATCTTGGAATAGTTGCACTTCTTCCCACACCTGCCGCAGTTGAATTTGTCCGTCTTGATGTCTAGGCATTTCTTGTTGCAGCAAAACGGGCCCTGGCTGCCCCTCGTGCTGCAAACTTCAGGGTGTCGGTCGCATGTTAAGGCATGACGAGGTTTCTGGGCGAGAAATCGACCTGTTCCTTGATACGAGGTTGACATTTGGTGATCCGCGGGAGGAAGATGAGAAGTTTCACTAGTGTTGGTGGAGAGAGTTATGGCCGCAAAGGCCATAACTATAGCCAACGCAAGGGAGAGCTTGAGTAAGTTCATGTCTTTCCGAATATGAAAGTAGGCTTATGAAAAATGTTGTTTTGATGGAGAAGAACGTAAGCACCCATGGGGTATTTATATAGAAGAAAAGAAGCTGGAAATTTAGCGGTATAACCAAAATTTACTGCCATGCATGGTATATGGATCCGTGGGAAGTTGCTTTGGGTGAATTAGTCGGTAGTCTAATCCAACGAGTACAAAAAATACAAGGAACTGAAATTAGGCATCTTGAATTAATGAAGAGATCGGAGTTGAAAATTTCAGATATAGGTAGGCAAATCACCTCTTTGTTATCATTTCAATAGTAATTTACACTTTCCAGCACCTTGCATTTGATGTTTTTAAAGGATACTATATTTGTTGGATAAACGTTATTTTAAAGATTTTTTAGAGCGATTAAGAAATATAATACATCTCTATTTAATAAAAAATATCATTCTTTATAAATAAAAAATATTATAAACATTATATTTTGTACATTAAAAAAACATACTCATCGAGATACAGGGAAGAATGTATACATGAATGCAAGCCGCCTAGCATGGCGTTAGTATAACTAGAATAATCCTTCGTTTTGTCGGGTTTCAAAATTTTATTTAATTAATGTATTTTTTTATAAAAGCAGTTAATTTTATTAGAAAAAATAAATGTCTAAAATTATAATGAGTGATTACAACTATAATTGTAAACTATACATAAAAAATTAGCCACTTGAAATCATATAAGACCATACAAAGATAAATTGAGTATTTAAATTAGATCAAGCATCATGAGAAAACTATCCACGAAACAAAAATTGCGTATCCAAATTTAATCTGAGAGTCCAAAAAAGAGAATATCAACATGATAACCAAATTAGTGCTATTTTGATCTTCGAGAAGACGTCAAATCCAACTATGAGAAAAATAAAAATAAAAAAACAGTCGAATAACCGCTAATAAAAAAAACATGTAAAAAAACAAAAAAAAATATACCATAAGATAAAAGAAAATAGACCACAAAAACTAAAATTATTTTTACTAAAAAAAGTAAATATATAATATTATATAACAAAAGAATATAAAAAATGATGTGCTGCTTATCAACCACCGACCGCAAATAAAATTAAAAGTAAAAAGTGCTGCCCTAGAGAGAAAGTCCAAGTTGCGCCTAAACCTAATAAGCACATAATGTATTTTTTTTAATTCAAAATAAAAATTTCTTAAAAGATACTTTTTATTTATAAAAATATAATAATATTTTGTATTTGATTATGGGTAAAATTTTAATATACAAGCTGTGTAAAATTAATTTTACACAAGTCTGTGTATTTACACTATAAAAACCCAAATCCTAAATTCCTAACCTTAAAAAATTAAACCCTAAACCTTAAACCCTATACACTAAATTCTAAACACTAATCTTAAATTCTAAACCATACAACCTAAATACCTAAACCTTAAACCATAAACTAAAACCCTAACCCCTAAAACTAAAAACACGGCCTGTGTATCAAAGTTTTTTCCTTTGATTATTTAGAAAAATTAAATTAAGTTGGACTAAAAGTAATGTTAATATCATTTTTACTATATTTTATTTAAAATAATAAAACTTATATGACATGTCACATGTACAAAAATAACTGACTTAATACTATTTTTTTGAATAATGATATATGAATTTTACTAATCACCATGAAAGATAATACAATACAATGCATCAAAAAGAGAAAAAATGGACAAGTCCACTAAAAATCTCTTACAATTGTGCAAAGAAAAGCAGACACTTCCATCGAATTAGCATACCAACATCCAAAAATTTTCCTGAATTCCCTTGTCTCTATTCAAATGAGACGTTTTACGGGGTGAAAAAGGAATGGTAAACGAACCAAGCTATCAGGCAGATTGTTCCGCTACCCAGTTCTGATTACATCGACAACCAACCATCAACCGAGTGGGGGTCCATCTTTTTAAGACCACCTACAGAACCATAACCAGATATTAGCGTCGTGAAGATCTTTGTACGAACACCAACCGACCGCTAAGGTACGCTGAAATCATGCTACAATGACAGATGAAACGAACCACAAAAAATCAAAGAAAAATATATCGCAAAAACAGAGGAAACGCGTGCCACAAAGGCATAAAGTCTTATTAAAATATAATAAATAAGAAAAAATAAAAAATAATAGACCTTATGATCGACAACTAATACTAATATTAGTTGTCGACCACCAACCAAAGGAATAAAAGCAAAATTGCAGGCGGCAGAAATTTTTATAATACTATTTTTTATATGTTATAAAAGTAAATAAATTAAAATTTGGAAAGTTTTAGAATGAAAAGCTTTACCTATCTAATTTATAAAAAATATTTCAAAAATGAAGTAAATCATAAAATTAAAGAATAAATTAAAACCTTGCTTTTACGATTAATTAGTATAACTACCCCGCTTCGTTTGGATTCTTTAAAAAAATTGTTTTTTTTATTTTAATAATTGTTATACAATATAAATTTAAGTTAATAAATTCATTTTTAACAATTTAAGAAATTTAATTATGAATATATTTTTATTAGTAGTGAAAACATGTCTTAAAATATTTATAGACGAATAAAAAATAAAAAGTTTGCAATATAATAGGCAATGAAGGGTATTTTTATCAATTAAAAAAAACACTCCGAATTTATACTTTTATACGAGATCTGTTTGGCAATTAGCTGATAGCAGATTACATTAGCTGATAGCTGATTGCATTAGCTGATTGTTAAAAGTGTTTGGTAAAATTAACTGTTAGCTGATAGTTGTTTAATTCTTTAAACAAGCAAAATGACATATAATGACATGATTATATTCAATACTTGTTTGAATAATTTATTAGTTATCAATATTTTGTATCTATTAATATTAGTTAGATTATAAAAATAATTTTTTAATATTATTAAGCATATTTGAAGGATTTATATATTAATTTATTATTTATATAATTATTTTTAATATAATTTAATTAATTATTAAATTTAATACTAAATGTGTGAGAACTAAAAGAAAAAAAGTATTGCTTTACAAATGTCACAATGTAAATATGTTAGGGTAAAAAATTAAAATAGAAAAAGTAAATTTTAGGTTAGTTGAAGATTTTTTACAATTGTTAAGGGTAAAAGGGTCTTTATAACTCTTACGCCAAAATCTCTAATTTCAAAAAACTACTATTAGCAGCTTAGTCAGAATTAGAAGTTTCACCTCAATTCTAATACGTTATTCACCAAACATCTAAATTAGCAGATTTGACCAGTCAAACTTCTTATTTTGGCTCAAATAGTCGTTTACGAAACAAGGCCATAGATTATAAATGCATATAGATAGATAAAACCAATAATATACTTAAACATCTGCGAGGACATCAATGATGTTTCGCCTTTTATTTATTACTTTATTAGTGATACACACATCATTTCTTAGCTATAACAGAAGAAACTTCGATTCATTTCAGCTACTGCAACACATAACTCGTTATATCTAGATGAGCTTAAAATGTGGAGCAGACAATTTTTATGCATAACTGCACATCCCATAAACACAAGAGTTTCCTTTACCGCAGTTGTTGTAACACACTCCACAGTGCTTCTGGTTGGACAATGGGCTCACACACTTCCCTGCACAGCAAATCTTGGAATAGTTGCACTTCTTTCCACACCTGCCGCAGTTGAATTTGTCCGTCTTGATGTCTACGCATTTTTTGTTGCAGCAGAACGGGCCCTGGCTGCCCCTCATGCTGCAAATTTCAGGGTGTTGGTCGCATGTTAAGGCATGACGAGGTTTCTGGGCGAGAAATCGACCTGCTCCTCGATACGAGGTTGGCATTTGGTGATCCGCGGGAGGAAGATGAGAAGTTTCACCAGTATTGGTGGAGAGAGTTATGACCGCCAAGGCCATAACTATAGCCAACGATAGGGAGAGCTTGAGGAAGTTCATGTCTTTCCGAATATGAAAGTAGGATTATGAAAAATGTTGTTTAGATGGAGAAGAACGTAGGCATCCATGGGGTATTTATATAGAAGGAAAGCTAGAAATTTAACCAAAATTTACTGCTATGCATGGTATATGGATCCATGGGAAGTTGCTTTGGGTGAATTAGTCGGTAGTCTAATCCAACGAGTACAAAAAAATACAAGGAACTGAAATTAGGCATCTTGAATTAATGAAGAAATCGGAGTTGAAAATTTCAGATGAAGGTAGGCAAATCACCTCTTTGTTATCAATTTGATAGTAATTTACACTTTCCAGCACCTTGGATTTGATGTTTTTAAAGGATACTATCTTTATTGTATAAACGTTCTTTTAAAGATTTTTTAGGATGATTAAGAAATAGTAATAACTGTTTAGGTTAGGATTTCGAATTTGATCACCATTATCACCTAAATGCTAATGCAGGTTCTTCTAGATAACAGTAAAAGTTACAACACTAGGAGCAAACTCAATTGAAGTTTTCATATTAAGGCTTCATTTGAAGTATGGAATCTTTGCTCCAAACTATGCCTTTTTTGTGCCCCTACTTAAAAAAATTGGGTTTAGAGTTTATAATTTAGGGTCTAAGATTAAGGTTTATAATTAAGGTTTAGGGAATTAAAGGCAAAATGTATTTTTAAGGTGTATGGTTTAGAGTTTAGGAATTG
Organism: Hibiscus mutabilis; assembly: GCA_019671005.1. Lineage (NCBI taxonomy): Eukaryota > Viridiplantae > Streptophyta > Magnoliopsida > Malvales > Malvaceae > Hibiscus > Hibiscus mutabilis. Next base: position 44,544,215 of record CM033752.1, on the reverse strand, counting down.
AAATTTAGGGTTAGGGTTTAGAAGTTAATTTTTTTAATACTTTTTAGTGTGAGATATAAAAAGGGGTATGATTAGGGAGAGAGAATTTTTTTCTCATTTAAAAGACTAATCAATAATATTCTCTTTCTCAATAGACATTGTTGACCGACATGTAAATGTTATTATGTTCATGTTTGTGAGTAAAAATTAATATGATCTTCTTTAACTACCTTTTTAAGATTCTTTAAGAATTTCTCTTTCTAAGCTGTGACTTTCTAAAATTAAACTTAATATCTCATTATAAACTTGTTTTTCTTTTTATAATCCTGATACCATTCTCGAATACGAGACGATTGTAGACAGTGATAGAGTATGTGGGGTGGGAGGGCAATTGCTCCCATCCTCCAATTTTTTTCCACCTTTATCTTCCTATAATTTTTTTTTTAATTTTGGTTTATTTTTGAATTTCTCTCCCACTTTCAAACATTTATGTTTTGCACCCAACCCCGAATTATGGCTTCGTCCCTGATCATGGATTTGAGCTTCAAATGATTGTCAAGAATCGCACAGTAACTAGGGGTGTAAATAAATCGGCTTTAAACGAACAAGACTATGTTCGTGTTTATTTATTTGTTTTTAAAAGTGTTCATGTTCGTGGACGTGTTCGTTTAAGTGTTCGCGAACATGTTCGTTTAACGTTGACCAACAGTTCATTTAAATGTTCACAAATATTGACTAAACAAACAAAAATAAAACGAAATCCAAAGTTGTAAAATTATGAAATTAATCTATTAGTCATTAAGCTCCTCATGTTTTACAATTTGAACTTCAACGTTCACCATGTGTTCAATTTAATCCTTATCTTCATCAATATTTAAAATTTAAAAATAAAACAAACCTATAAAAGAGCCGATAAACTTGTTTGTTCGTGAACATAAACGAACCGAATACACCTTTGTTCGTGTCTGTTCGTTTATTAAACGAACATAAAATTTTGTTCATACTCGTTTATTTAACTTAATAAACGAACGTTATACGAACGATTCGTCGAACACTCTGTTCATTTATACCCTTAATAGTAACCAATCAATTAGAACTACAAAGTCCATTAACTTCGTCGAAAAAGAGCTAAAATGACAAGCGATATGTTCTTTGTGTTTGTGCAACTGCAACCACCTCCCTTCTCATAGAGTTAATGGAGTTCTTTTTATTTGAGCCAGAGAATAGATTGTAGTATCAATGATAACCATCAATGCAAATAAGTTTTATGTATCGCACGTATCATATCTATATTTTCAAATAGTTACATGAAATCATTGAAGCAATAATTAAAATTTAAAAAAAATCAACTACATCTAGCGAGACGCACACCAAGTTTTGATGGGTCGCCTTTATTTATTATGGCATAAACATATGCTAGCTGCTAATCATTTGAATATTTGATGAGATATCTCAGAAAGAGCGAGAGAGGTCTGCCAGAGTTTCTATGCATAGCTGCACATCCCGTACAGACATTTACTTCCTTTGTCGCAGCCATTGTTGCAACTACCACAGTGCCATTTGCTGGACATTGGATTCACACACTTCCCTTTGCAGCAAATCTCCGAGTACTTGCACTTCCTACCACACTTCCCGCAGTTGAGCCTGTCCGTGGTCACGTTCACACATTTCTTCTTGCAGCAATCAGGCCCCGGGCTGCCCGCCACACGGCACACTCTCGGGTATTTGTCACACGTCATCGCTCCCCGACGTTTCTGAGCAAGAAACCGGCTCGTAATCCCTACGGAAGGTGGTTCAACCTGGCTACGATCTTCGTCATCACCGTCGTTATTGTCGACGAACAAAGATTCGTCTTCAGACGGTGTGGCAGAGAGATTGTTGATGGCCAAGGCCATGAACAAGGCAAAGACTATGAAGATGTGGAGAGCTTTCATGTTTGAGAGTTGGTTGGTCCAAAATGATACGATGGTTTGGATGAATTGGGTGTGAAGAGAAATGAAGTGATGTAGAGGTATTTATAGACAAGGAGGGAGGCTGACATTACATAATTTAAAGGTGAAGGATAAGGAGTTCGTTTTAAAGAAGAAGACTAATTTCTGCATGGTTTCGTTCTTGCAGAGTCCGGCGTTAGTGGGATGGTCCAATTCAACGTGTGTTTCCAAGATATTTAAGTAAACTAGGTTAGGCGTCCCAAAGAAAATTTATACCAGAATATTAGGCGAATTTCCTAAACTTTAATTTCAATACCTACATAAAATTATCATTTTCTCGGCCATTGCATAGTTTTATAATTAGCCTTTTTATAGATAGTTATGTTTGAATTTTTTGTATAGATATATAATGGGCAGAATACATCTAAAGGGATATAGGAGTACCTTTTTGGGTAAAACTTTGATACACATACTGTGTAAAATTAATTTTACACAAGCCTGTGTATTTACACTATAAAAACCCAAATCCTAAATTTCTAACCCTAATCCTAAAAAACTAAACCCTAAACCTTAAACTCTATACACTAAATTCTAAACACCCTTAAATTCTAAACCTTACAACCTAAACCCTTAAACCTTAAACCCTAACCCCTAAAAATAAAAAGCACGTGTAAACTAAAGTTTACACGGCATGTGTATCAAAGTTTTTTCCTACTTTTTTTCTTTTTGAAATATTGATATTTTCTTGCAAGTAGAACCTTTTTTTATAATAAAAATAGTAGATATTTTCATATAAAAAATAGATAAAGTTTTATTTGTAAAAAAAGTAGATATATCTTTTTAAAAAAATACACCAACTATTCAATAAATTACTATGTAAAATGGAGCAAGTTAGACTAATAGAGTTATTCTCTGGATCTTTACAGTATTTGAATATGTATTAGTCGATCAAAGTAATAGATATTGGATGGTTATGTAAAAAAACACGTAGATGCAAAGGTGTTCAAAGGTCGAACTGAATATGAACCAGGTCCATATATTATTCAAAAACTATATACGATTATTCAAACCTGGTTTGAAATGAAATATGAGCATTTTTTTCACTTCATCCATATTTATAAAGGATTGTTCCAAGTTTATTTAAGCCCGTCCATATTTTTATTTTTTAATTATGTTATTATCGGTGACGAAATTTGGGGTAATTTAAATTCTTAAAATTTTTAGAGGTTTAATTTAAAATTTTCATAAATTTTTGAAAGATTTAATAAGAATTTTTAAAAAATTTGAGGGTTAAATTCTTGAGGGTATAACCTTTTTAAGAGAATTATACCAATGCTTATTGTTTATTGATTTCTTAGTACTTTTCATTTTATGATCTATGTTCGGGAATTGTGACTCTCACCTTCAACAATATTATCTTCAAGGTTTGTACTCGGATTCTCTCTTGGGAGAGCAATGTGCCTTGCCATTGCACCTAACTTTTATTGGTGGTAAATTCGGATTTTAAACATTAGACCTTTAAGTCCGGTTCGTATTTTAAACAAATTATTCTTTTTGTGCACTTAAGTATAATTATTTATTTATATTTTTAAAATATTATTGTGAGTAGGGGTGAGCGTTCGATCGAGTCAAGCCAAAAGATTTTGAGTTATTCGAGTTGACGCGTCATATTTTACAACTCCAAATTTATTTGAATTTTTTATTCAAGTAGAGTTTTCAAGTTCCTATACAAATTTAGTAGTAATTATTTATATGTTATAGTACGGTTTGATTTCAATTTAAATGACTTTCTCTAATCATATATATATATATATATATGAAAAAATTGAGGGACTCAACTCGAACTTAAAAATCAATCCACTAATTATTAAAAATTTTGAGTTATTTGAATTTTTATTTTACAACTCAAACTTTATTTGAAATTTTTTCGAGTCGAATCGAGTCAAAAAATTTAAGGGTAAACTACATGGGAGACCACCGATCTTTGGGGTTGGTGTCGAAATGACCACCGATCTTTCAATTTTGTCAAAATGACCACTCAACTATTGATATGGTTCCAATATAGCCACCCGCCGCTGACGTGGCAGTTAACAGAAACTTATATAATTACACATTTAGTTCCCGTGATTTTCACATTTAATCAATTTAGTCTTAGTTTCAATTTAATAAAATAAATTAATTATTCAATTAGGTGGTGACACGTGTAATCACCACCTTATTGGAGAGAAAAATCAAAGCATTGCACAAATGTAGTTGGGGGGGAGGAATCAAACCCACAACCCCTTGGGTGTAGAGGAAAGCCTATGCCACTAGGCTAAGCACATATTTATGACATGAAACACAAAATTTAATATATGAGTTATATGATTGTTAATGCCATGAAAAAAGAATTAAATGTGATTTTAGGGGATTCGAACATGACACACTTATGATGCATAAAAACATCTAACCCAAAATTTTATAAACCCTAGACCTAAAAATTTTATAGACCCTAAAAACTAAAAAAATTTATGAACCCTAAACCCTAAAATTTTTATAAACCCTAAAAACTATAGTTAGTGCATGATTTAAAAAATCTCTAAACCATAAACCCTAAAAAATATAGTTAGTGCACGATTTAAAAAATTTATAAACCCTAAACCCTAAAAATTATTAATTAAGTTAAAAATCATAAACCGTGCACTAACTATAATTTTTAGGGTTTAGGATTTAGGGTTCATAAAATTTTTATGGTTTAGGGTTTATAAATTTTTAAAATCATGCACTAACTATAATTTTTAAGGTTTAGGATTTAGGGTTTAGAGAATTTTTAAATCATGCACTAACTATAATTTTTAGGGTATATGGTTTAGGTCTATTTAGGTTTATAAATTTTAGGGTTAGATATTTTTTGCATCATAAGTAGGCCAAAATTACATTTAATTTTTTCAGAAACTATAAAGATATTAAATTTTGTGCTTCCATTGCCTTGTAATTTTAACTTTGCTATAAAGATCTTTGTTCTTGCCTTGTAATTTTTACCAACTCTTTGTTCTGCCAATGCCAACTATCTCTTCAGCAACAATGGAGCACCAGGTGCAATCTACACCATCCGAGAGCACTGAAAGTGGAGTAACACCGGGCCTTAGACCGTTTAAAGGTCAAATTAACTGGCGTCACAGCCATCACCTAAAGAATGTATGTAAGTTTACTGAATCAGTACATAAACTCACCCCATAGATGCAATGAAATGATCTGCTAGAGCTTTTTTGACAGGTGCATGGGATTCTAAACATCATTGGATGGGGGATTCTATTGCCCACAGGAGCCATAGTGGCAAGAAATTTCAGAAAGTACCCTTTGAAATGCGACGAATGGTACCAACTTCACACGCTATGCCAAACTTCTGGATACATAATAGGCACAGTTGGATGGGGCATTGGCATATGGCTGGGGAATTCTTCCAGGCAATACACGTTGAAGGCACATCGGATTCTGGGAATCGTTATATTTACATTTGCAACTCTACAAGTAAGCCTAGAGTGCAGTTTTTTTGTTTCCATTGATTTATAGCTAGGCAACATGATTACATAAGATTAATTAGATTTGTGTTTTGTGTGGTTCAGATGTTGGCACTGTGGTTGCAACCGAAGAAAGAAGACGAGTGTCGCAAGTTGTGGGAGATTTACCATATTGTTTTAGGGTATGCAGTGATTGTTCTTAGCATAGCCAACATATTCGAAGGGATCGGCAATATCCGAAGCCATGCTGCCGAGATATGGAGGTGGGTTTATGTGGGGATGCTTATAGTTTTAGCTTTAACAGCTGCGGCATTGGAAATGTGTAGATGGATCAAGTCCAAGAATCCACAGCAGATGTCATTTGAAGACAACCAAATATATGCTTCACAACAAATTTAAATCTCCATTTTTTTAAAAACATTTATTTGTGTTTTTTTTCTTCTTTCAATTCGGTGTCAGATAAAAAATGTGGAAAAACCTGAAACAGGTGTTCATCAGTCTTGGTAATGAACAGAAGATCTGAGGCAAAACTCTTTATCTGATATATTTTAGGGTCTAGCAATTACAAAGATTCTGATTAAGTTCAAAATCGATTTGAATCAAATTTTATTTTAGAGTAAATCCTTCAAACATTTTTTTGTCCTCATTTATAATGTGTGGATTTAAAATTTTACTTAAAGAACATTAAACTCTCTATCATTTAACTCAATAAATACGGATAATTTATTAAACAATAAATTTTAGCATGTAAAAACAGATCAAGGGATTTTGGCCTTTTACTTTAACTATCTCCTTATTCAGTCAATTGTTACCAACTAGTTGATAATAAAATTAACAATTCAAAGTAAAATAATAAAAGCTCGAAATAGCAGAAAAATAGTTAATTGTGGGGTCATAGATTGGACCATATATGCCAGTGCAAGAGAAGCTGTGTTGGATCATAATTGACCCAGAGTTGATGAATGGTAGGCCCAATTCAGACCCGCAAATATCTAAATGGTCAAAACATAACTGGAAGAACAATACATGGAATGACAGGACTATTTCAAATAATATTTTAATATTTTTTGAACAATTTCAACCTAAGGGAAGGAGAAGGGGAAATTGCTCTTACTGGGACTAGAATTCAGGACTTAGGAAAAATGATTATATGTCAACATGAGTCTTTAATCACTTGCTCCAAGTTGTATTGACCAAATAATATTTTAATATTGAATACATTATTTTCGTTAAATTCAAGTAAAGATAACGCATTAATTAAAACTATTTATTTAAATTTCTTTTTTAATAATAGTCTAAAGGTGGTTACAAAGTAATATGTGTTTATATATATTCTTAACCCTTTGACAAAACACATACATTTTGTAGATTTAAACCCATATCTCCTAAGACGAATATCATCCGTTTTTTTACTTAACTATCATCCTTATAATAATTGATCACATTTTTTTTATACAATACATAAATTACTCGTAATTTGCATATTTCTAATAAGATAAAATCACTTACTAAGTACGCTCAAATTCACGTCTTCTTTACAACAGCAACGGTATCAAGCGATTCAAGACTCGATCGGACAGATCTTTGTAGGTTTAGAAATAAAGATAAATCAATTTTGAAACAAATAATAGTAAACTAATTTGGTTGATGCCAAATGTTGGGTGCAAGTTTGTTTACCCTCTTGCACCTTCAGGTTTTTAGATGCTCTGTCGAGGAGGACATTGGAAAGGGGTTTATCAGCCGGGGACAGTTATTGCTCTGAAGGTCAGCTTGCTGCTTGAGGTCCAACTTCAATAATTGCTTGAGTCGTCGCTTTCTTGGAGGTCATTTATGATGAGTAAGACACAATCCCTTTCCCATCGTTCTCAAATCGCATTTGCTATATTTATGTTCTGTTCATCCGCATTTCTTTAGGTACTTGTAAGAGGCCGATACGGTAAGATTAATGGCGAGAATGAGAAACCATACTTGTTTTATGTTGATTTTAAGAGCAGCATTTGGGATGGGGATCTTAGTTGGAGCTTGTGAGGCTCAGCTCTCTTATGACTATTATAAGTTTTCATGTCCCAACGTGGAGACCACCGTGAGAAATGCTGTGCTTGGCGCTGTGTTCACTGATCCTACTGCACCGGCTGCTTTTCTTAGGCTATTGTTTCACGATTGCCAAGTGCAGGTATTCCTCTCTTAGATTAGACCCAGAGTTCTTTTTTTTTCATTTTTGGGGGCATGATTTAAGGCCATTATTCTTACTTCTTTTTATGATAAAGGGATGTGATGCATCGATCCTGTTGGATTCTGAAATAGTTTCTGGAATGAATTTCGGCATTAGAAAGCTGGAAACTATTCACCATATCAAATACAAACTAGAAGCCGAGTGTCCAGGGCAGGTCTCATGTGCAGATATCATTGCCTTAGCAGCCAAGGTATCAGTTGCACTGTCTGGAGGACCCGATATTCAGATCCCTCTCGGAAGAAGGGATTCCACCACTTCTAGTTGCCAAGCAGTTGATGTGAATATTCCTCCACCGAACATAACATGGGTAATCCGATACATTAATCAGCCATCCCCCAAGGATTTTGAAATGCTTTTCATTTGTTAATGGAGTTGTTACTCATCGAAAGGCTTAAACCTCAAGGAATCGGTTGCAATCATGGGTAATCCACAATTAATCAGCCATCCCCAAGGATTTTGAAATGCTTTTCATTTGTTAATGGAGTTGTTACTGTGTTTTCTTGCAGGAGCTCACACGTTAGGAGGTGGACACTGCATAAACATAGTGGACAGGGTATTTGAGTGGCAGCCTGACGACCCAATTAATCCTAGCTTTAAAGCCATGCTCAGACTGCTTTGTCCGACCGAGAAACCACTGACAAACCTCACCATTGTGCCAAACGATAAGACTCCCTTGACTTTTGATAACCACTACTATAAAGATGTTCTAACGGGGAAAGGCCTCTTCACTATTGACTCAAGGATGTCGATAGATCAACGAACTACACCCATAGTTGCAGAGTTTGCAGCCAACAAGTACCGGTTCTTTTAGGTATTTTCTTCTGCGTTCGTGAAGCTATCTTTATCAAATGTTCTTACCAATGATGAAGGGGAAGTTAGGAGGAAATGCTTCCGAGTAAACTAAGAAAGTTTAGGCAATTATGGTTCATATTTTCATTTTCACTTTCTTCATTCCTGGCCCTTGTTAATAACAGGCAATATTTGAAACAGCAGTCAATTCCCAAAAAATGTAATAATCATTGCAATAACAGGGTCCTTACACGAAAAAAATAATTAAAAAATAAGTTTCCTATCAGACCTCCCTTGACATGGTATTCTGTTTTGTACTAAAAGCTTGAGATTTTCATGAGGTGTAATGGGATTCCATCCCCTGCACAAAAACTTCCTTGCAAACAAAAAAAGCATACAACAGATGTGGAGTTTGTTCATTTAATTTACACAGTATTTTGTTTTACATCATCTTTCTTCTTTACACTGTATGGTTTTGCTCAGGGTCAAACATAACAGTATAGTGACAAAACCGGTTCACAGTTACCTAATTTACAGCACTGAACGTTCAGGAACAACCTCCGGTAAGGATGGTGAGGACACACCACTTATTTTGCTAGGGACCGGTGTGTTCCTTCGAGATTGGCGTTTTGTGGGTACTAACACGCTTTCATCTTCTAACTTAGTGCTAAATTCCTCCTCCTCTTCATCACCGTTGTCTTTGAAAACCGGATGGATGTATGCATTTTGAAGATAGGGTTTCAAATTGAAGTTTGGCTCCCTTGTACGGTCCAAAGTGTCTTTCATCATTGCTTCCTGAAATAAACGACACAAAAATAACAATTATGATCATTTAACTAAATTCATCGGATAATGATTATGATGAGAATACCAGCTTTATGTATGAATGAATCACTGGAGACACAAAGGAAACCATCAGCCAAATCTGCAAACACCAACAAACCTGCAAAGGGTATCTGACAAAAGCAGGTTCATATCGAGCTTTGCAGAATGTGTAAAACCAGATTGTGAGGACAGCAAGAGCAACGAGAAGTGGTGCCGACTGAGCCAAATGCTTTGTACTTAACAATCCAATGAGGGTGACGTGTGATACGAGCAAAGCAATTATAATGCGTCCATGGACATCAGGCCAGAATGCTGCAGCACTTTCATACTCTTGATTGTAAACATTAATGATCTATATTTTTCAAAGAAAAAAAATAGAGAGAATTAGACAAAGCTAAACAAAGATTCATTTACTAGAATACTTGAATATTATGCATCAAAGTTCTTACCTGATGACGGAAGACAACATATGCTAGCCCGAAGAAAACTAAAATGAAAGGAAGTAGAACAGGTGTCACAGTAGCATAAACCATGCCAAGTAGAAAATAGAGTTGTATACGAGGTTCTCCGGTGTTGAAGCCCAAACTTCCTGGATCCATTGCCTTCTCCCTGTCCTTCTCTGTTTTGACCAAGAAAAAATTCTTCAAGTGGTAAAATATAAGCGGCTTCAGCATCAAAATCTCTGCTGCTATTCCAGCCCATCCATCAACCATGATATAAGTAATAAAAAAAGTCGCTCTTATTGGTACAGCTACACCAATTGTTTTAGGAATTCTGCAAAGAAAAGGAAAAAAACATTTAGATCGAAATGAACTTAGAAGTAAGTTCAGCATGCATTCTGAACTACAAGATTCCATGTATCCAACTGAACATATCCAATTTGACAAAGAAACCAAACTTAATACCACAGGTTATAACTAAGAACCTACATCCTACATCAAAAGCACACCCCATGTATACACATAAACACAATTGAATCACTAAAAGCAGATATACAAAGAAGAAAATGGAAGGGATACATACTCATTTGCTGACTGATTAATGAATGTGTTTAGCTGTTCCATTGCACTGCCAGCAATTACACTGCCGAGGAATACGTTCACTACATTGAAAAGGTAGTATCTAGTTGCTGATCTCCTTTCTAAAGATGATATTGATGTGAATCCTTCAAACTTGGACATAATCATCAAAATAGTTGGCAGAAAAATGAGAAAGAGCTTCAATGCAATACCAGGTAGAAATCCTTGGATAACTGATTTAATAAATTTTCTGCATAGGAAAAAAATGTCAAAATTAATGATTATAGTATGACAATCTACATAACGACTCAAGATTATGAAATTAAAATGGAACTCACATTTCAATCAGGGGCTCCAGGAATGGTAATGCTTTCTCAAGGCCCTCAATAGTGGCCAAAGCTTGTACAGATGCAATTGGGATAATGAAGAAGAAAGTTAGGAAGAAGAATGCTACAGCCATGATCAGCCTCCTAACAGATATAGAGACATATGGAATTGCCAGGTTTTGCCAGTATACATCTCGTGGCTCAGGTGCCCACTCTGTTAACATCGAAGTTGGATTCCTGACTTGTTGGGTTTGAGCACAAACAGCTGCACCCCATCGAGATTTAAAGGAAACAAATGCTGCAGGCATTATGGCTTTTGGGTCTTTTAGGACTCTCTCCTCTCTTCAGCTATCTAAATATTGAAACAAGCAACCCGCATCATCACACATTGAAAGACAACAAGAGAGAGGAAAACAAAATACAATAATGATACCACTCCATCAACAAAAGATCATTTCATTTAATACAACAATGAATATTGCTTCAGACACAAACAAAGCATCTTTTGGCATTTTCTGTGATAATAATACTTAAACTAAGCTGTTTTCAATTAATTAAGTCAGTCTAGAAAATGGTTGTGGCTTGGATTCAGAATACGAGAATAGGCTTGAATCTTTTGACTGAATGAACAAATAAATCAATCCAAAAAGAATGTGCAAGTTGAAAAAGAAATACTTACTTCATTGGATAACTTCTCAATTTCAAATATGTGATGATCAATTGCATCCACTTGTTTACCCCAGAGTCCAAGAAAACCAGTCTGATAAAAAGAGATAATATGCTTGTCAAGAAATAAGAAATATAAATCAAAGCTGAACATCAGTAGAAGACTGGCTATTAAAGCCATGGCAGACAGGAGTGAGTTACCTTCATAAGAGGCCTTTTTGCATTATCTCTGGAATACTTCAATTGATAATAGTCAAGCCAATTCTGCATACTTTTCCTCTTTTCCACCAATTTCGCAAGTTTGTTTGCATTGCATACTACCTGAATGTAAGGAGAAAATATCATAAACTGAATTCTATAATAATCTTTGAACTTGAAAATTTTGGATGACAAATATGTAGTACAATAGTAACAAATTACAAGAAGATAATAACAAGATTACAGGAACAAATGCAAGAGGAACTCACCTGATGTGTAAGATAGGTATCTGGGTGATTGACCAGGAAAAAGTGCTCCACAGACTCACTAACAGATTCATCTGGATCTGGTGGTACATTTCTAACAAGCACCTAAAAAATCAAATTTCATTCAGATGCAGTTTAGTAAAAGATCTCAATCCAAATATATAGCTCAAGGGTGTCGTACTAGCATCTAGGAGACTTTCATGAGTGTCACAGTTCTTTAAGAGAACAATACAACAATAAAGTTTGATTTGTTTAACTGCAGTAATTCAACTAAACGTGCAGGATCAATATATCATTGAAAACAAGAATATCTATGGAAACAACGTCAAATTATTTCACAATTCTTATACCAAAGTGCAAGTCTGCTAATTGAAGAAGTTATATCATCACAGGTATATAACCTGGGGATTGATCTCGATGTCTTAACTTTCAAGATCAGTACTCTAATCATTAGAAGTGCATGAAAAATACAACGAAACAGGATAAAACACACTTTCCAAAAATGTGTTTGTACTCAAATAAAACAAAATTCATGACTTTCTTCAAAATATACAGCAGAATGCAAAAAAAAAAATATATGAACAGACATTTTAAGTCCTCTAAAAATGCAATGGATAATATGATGTTCCCAATTCTCTCAAGAACTCACTTTTGTCAACAAGTTTGAAATTGGTGATAACAAACTTAAAACGTTAAATAAACAATTTCATAAATAGAATATCAACAAGAAATCAGATCTCCTTGGATTATGATAAAGACCAAAGATCCCATGAAAATGATAAAGAACTAAAACTAAAAGAGGAAATTTAAAATAATTTTGATAAATGATAATAATGCAAAGAACACATCTTACAGTAAACTGATCTGGTCTGCGTTTTTCCGACGCAAGAAATTGCAACCGCAAATTTGCAACTTTCTCGTACTCCTTTCGCAACACAAAGCATGTCCAAAAGGTAAAAGCATAAGCCATTACAATATGAGTCCAAAACCTACAATATAGGATTAAATATTATTCCATGGTGACATGAATGACAAACTCAGACAAAATAATTTGGCAATGATAGAAGATCTCCTACCTATCTGATCCATCTGGAACGTTTGAAATTGAGAGCTTATCAATGTCACTTGAAGTAACATTCTTCAGTTGCAACTCCAATGCTTTATTAGTGTAATTAACCGGCACTAGTACTGCCCAAGCAAGGAGCGTGATAGGGACAAAAATCTTTAGGCTGCATACAAAACAATAAGAGAGCAATCAGAACAAAACAAGAATGAAATGAAAATTGATAAGTAATTAAATGCCTTTCAGAGCTTATAATCAAACTTGATCAGCAGAGAACTAAAAAGGTGATTCATTTGCCTGACATTAGCTAACGCATTTCATAAAAACTACATCATCTTAACCAGGAAAAGAAAAAGGGTTTAATCATACATAAATACGGAAACCAAAAACATATACAGCAAAAGTAAGACTAGTAATGCATAAGCAACAAAGCAATAACAGTGAGAAAAAAAAAATGAACAAATAAGAAATTGAGATGGCCTGCAGCATACCCTATCAAGTAAATGCGCAGGTAAACTGCTGAATCCAATCCGGCATGATCGATAAGCTCAAGTTCTGGCATTTTGAGAGCCTCCGGCATCCAACTCAAGAACCTCAAGTAGGAACGGAAGTCCAAATTGACAAATTTCTTCACAAATGCTCCAGACCTCGAAGGACTGCTTCTTAAGCCCTTGAGATACCATTTCGGAAAATAAACCCTATCGTTGAAAGGTTGAAGCCTCAATATGGCAAACGCTATGAAGAATATAAAAGCACTTAGCAGATTAATGCCTGCTGCAACCCCTATATCACTTAGTGTCGCCATCTATGTAAAACTCTCCTCTGCATACACAAATATAATTCCCAAATGATCAAACTCTCAAGGTTGCAATATATTCCTGCTATAAACAGAAACCTCAAAGGAAAATTGACTTCTTTAAACATAAAACTCACAGCAAAATCATTACTTCCCATAAAAACATAAAGGAGGGGAGAAAAGATCTTTTCAAGTTCTTTCAACATAAATTAACTTCAACCACAATCAACACAAATCTAAACAAAGAAAACATTCAAGTATAAAACAAATTCTTACCTGTTTATGTTTGTGAATCTTTAAGTGAAACAAAAAAGGACCAATATTCGGACAATCTAAAAAGCCAAAAACTAGTCACAAAGACAATACCTTTTTATCTTTGGGGGAGCGTTTGGATATGCTTCAAGAAGTCGATAAAAGCAAGAACATCCCTCCACTAGTTGGACAGGAAAGTGAAACGCACGCAACTAAGAACAGAAATCCCAAAAAAAAGAATGAAAATCCTTCGTTCTTGTTGATAATCGAAGCTAGAACCATTAAAGGCAAACAAACAAGAAGTGGAATATCTCTTTAATAATTTCGGGGAATATGATTTTTCTTCTAACAGTGATTTTGTTGGTATTATAAAGAAAGAAGATATAGGAAAATGGTGTAGTCCAGGTTGACGGTTGGGGTTGATGTTGCGTTTTGGTAGGGTCTTCTTTCTCCTTATATGTCGTTTCAAATCAATTTTTGATTAATAAGTTTATTAATTAAAAAATACCTGAAGGTGTGATGGAAAGCTTTCAATGTCGGCATCCTGCCACGTGGGCGTTACAACGGCTACTTTTGCGTTTGGTGATTTTTGCCGCGTGGGCAATGCGTAAGCTGCGTGGCGGTCACTGTTAAGAAGATTTGTTGGAAAATGAAATAATAAATTAAGAAAAGTTGTAATAAATTACCAATTATCTCCTTTTCGTTCTCAATCGTTTTTCTTTTAGGGTCATTATCAATAAAACTGTAAACACTAAATATCAAAAAAACCAATAAACACTCTTTTATCCTTCTAGAATATATTAAAAAAAACATAAATGGTCACTGGGATGCAGCGTTGAATACAAAATGTAGAGAAATGGGATGCCATATTCACAGATTAACAGTGTTCATCACATTTGAACTAATGGATGGTCAAAGATTAGACACAGAAGCGGAATGTCTGTAACATGTTTTGTAATGATTTGATATGTAAGATTTGTTGAGAAATTGTTTTTGTAAACGAAAACTAGCAACATGTTTTATAATGATTTCAATGTTTTTGAGTTTTAGATTCAATGTGTGCCCCCGCCAGTTAAAATACTATTATATATTTTTTTATTGAAAACAAAAGGCAGTGAATTGGTCAAGAAGAAAGAAAATAAAAATCTTATAAAAAAACAAAAATGGTCATTATGATTGTCAAAATTTGCAGGGATTATAAAAGCTCAAACCTTGGCGACTCCATTTCCTATGCGGTATTTGATACATTCAAAGTTGGACGACTCCAACTATTATTTTAGCAGAATAGCCTGCATTTAAGACCTGTTGAGTCCATCTAATTCCGTTTGACAGATTAACAAGACGGTATTCATCACATGATAAATTTTGAAAAAAATATGAAAGTGGTTAAAAACTCTATTATACACAAAGTAATATTTAAAATTGTTTTAAAAAATAAAGAAAATATATATTATATGTAAGAAATCTTATTTTGTAATGATTTAAAATTTAAGTTATAACTATACCTAGTTTTATTTTAACATCTTATCCTATAAATATAAATCAAAAGGCAAATTTGATGTTTATAATAAAACTAAAATTTATTTGAATAACCCCATAAAAACTAAAATCTATGGTGGGGGTTTTAAACTCTAAACTAGACTCATTAAAAGCTCAAACATTGCGACTGTTTGGAACCCATTTTTAATCCTAACTCTAAAAAACTAAACTAAACCATTATTTTATAGAATACACCTAAATTGGCCATTGGGTAAATAACACGAGTTTGAAAATTTGGGTAAAATTCACGTCATCATCTTCTCCTATAAATCTTCTTCATAAGTATCACGATTTGATGTTTATATATTATACTGATTGTTGTTTTTTCATAGAGTTTAATATTATGAAAATATACTTATAGATTAAAAAATTATTTTATTTTAAAAATTAAAATATAAATTTATAATTTTGAAATCCTAAATTTTAGTTCAAATCCCCTAAACTATAAATTAAAAAATCTTAAATCATAAACTCATAAAATAAAAATCCTTAAATTAAACCTTTAAACCTTAAATTATACTCGTTTATAAAAATAAAACTTGCATCGTCAATTCTTGAAACATTTTTTTTCTTAATAATCATACTAATAGAACACATAAATGGGATTTAATTTTAAATTAAAAAAGTTGAAGAATAATTTCTAAACCCCATTATATTTGGGCTTTTGAAACAAATCCATAGGATTAGTCCCGTTTCTGTTTTATGGGTCCGTTGATGGTTTCAGCAGTTGGGCTTGTGAAAAATGGGTAAAGGTTAATCTTTCTTTTTTTCATATTGTGAGCCAAACGGACAGAGTAACCCAACAGAAGAAACAGTAATGAAAATTATGGAATGATTTATCCCAAAGATTTCAAGAAATCGCACCTGTCATCACCTTCCGCGTTCGGCAAAATCGCACTCTTCACTACAAAACTCGGCGTTTTTATCACCCGCTGCGATGTTCTGAGCAAAAATCACTTTTCTTTAACTTTCTTGCATTGGATCTAAGCGTTTAAACCCATCAATCAATGTCTTTAACTAGCAACACAAACAATCCCCACAATCTTGCTACTGAATCTAAACAAGACCAACCCACTTCCATCCGAATCCCCGACCGGGTCGACCTCCGGGCGAGTCCCAGGAGTCGTCAAGGGTCTCCCACTCAATCACCCCGATTCGGCCCCAGTCGGTTCTTGAACGGTGAAAAGAGCGGGGCGTCGTTTCTTGGGGCTGAATTGTTGGGGAAATTATGGGGTAATCGAAAGAAGCAGGCGAAGAAGGTGAAGAGAAGAGGAGCGAAAGTTTGGTACCAAAAGAAAAGGGTGAAAGGACTCGTAGCGGTGGTTGCATTGGTGGGTTTGTTTTTCTTGGTAGATTGGTTTATGCTCTTGCGGTTACAAGATCACCGTGTCGGACCCCGTGACGGATCTTCTAGGAATTCTTCTTCAGTTTTGGTTCAGCCTCAACCTCAGCCTCAGGTACCTCAACTCGCATTTGCTTTTAGATTTATGTCACAGTTATTAACAATGCGGTAATGATGAATAAAATAATGGGGATTATTTTTAGGTAGGAAATGAGCTGCATTGTTTTCTTATTAATGTAAGTAATTCCAGTTTAACCAAGTGCATTAATCATTTATTCCTAAGTTGCTGAATCAAAGAAAGCTTGTATAATTTGGGTTTGGCTTCCCTCCATTACTTAGTTTCCTTTACCATCTAATACAACTTCAATCCATTCACAAGTGTGACTTCCACAATTCAAGGATTAGTCATACTTATTTGTATAGTGATGGTTAGTGCATTAAGAAGTAATGGACATGATCTCAATGCATATAATTTCTCGAGACAATTTGAACTTTAGGATATGAATTTGTTCACCAAAGTATTTACCTTTGTGGCTTTTTGCAGGTAAAGGTGAAAAAGCTTAGTAAAGGGAAAAAGCATTACAGTGGTATTTATGGAAGGTTGTTGGCTTTGGCTGCTCATGCTTTGGCTGAGGTATTTGAATATAAGCAATGATATCTTCTTTTTTGTTCACTCTATGATGGACTTCCTGTTTCGGTACAGTTTCTATTTTCTTGTATTTCATGTTTTCATTGAAAATTTTGTTATGACACATAGGGACAAAATAAACGTGAACCGAAAGATTTATGGCAGGAACCTGTAGTTCCTGCTTCTGCTTGGAGACCCTGTGCTGATCAACGCAACTGGGAACCTGATGGTATCTCTCTTTGACTTCTATATGTTTACTTCACGTTGTAAATATAGGCTAGCTTTCAGTTCTCACATTACATCTTTTTGTTATTTGTTAGAGGGTAAGAATGGATACATTATGGTCACTGCAAATGGTGGAATAAATCAGCAGCGCGTAGCTGTAAGTGATTCCAATGGAAGAAATTCTAGCATGTGTTCCAAGCCCTTGAATCTTCTTTCATCTTACCTCTCCTTTTGAGTTTAGTGGATATAGTTTTGATTGCTAAATGTTACTGTTGGTGACAGGTCTGCAATGCTGTAGTTGTTGCTCGCTTACTTAATGCAACTCTTGTTGTTCCCAAATTTATGTACAGTAGTGTCTGGAAAGATGCAAGGTGAGGCAGCTTTTCATTCCTTTCTTTTGTTTTGCTGACAATTTTCATCTTAATCTTTTTTTTATGTTTCTTCCTCTTGGAAGATGGATGTTTAATTGAATGAAAACATTTCTTTTTTTATTTTTTTCAGGTATATTGTTGTTTGAACGCAGAATTAAAGAATTTACTTCAGAATAAATTTATAAAAATATCAACTGAAATTACTTCTATTTGGTCTTGGTAGAAAAATAACTGCATTGCATTTTAAATTTTGTAGTCAGTTCAGTGATATCTATCAAGAGGAGCATTTTATTAAGGACCTGGCTCCAGATATTCGAATAGTGAAAGAACTTCCCGAGGAGCTAAAGTCTCTAGATTTGGAGGCAATTGGTAGTGTTGTGAGTTTCTTCCTCAAAACCAAGTTCTGAATGGTTTTTGCTTGCAGCTTTTATCTTAGGTGTTTGATCTTATTGTAATTGTTCATTTGATTTTCCAGGTGACAGACATAGATGTCATGAAGGAATCTAAACCAAGCTTTTATCTGAAAAACATTCTCCCTATCCTACTCCAGAAAAGAGTAGTCCATTTTGTTGGATTTGGGAATCGTTTGGCATTTGACCCAATACCATTTCCGTTGCAGGTAAATTTATAGCATTAATATATGAGACCATAGCAAGTTCCTTTTAGGTCCTAGCTTTATTCATTGGATGAATGTTATAATCAGTTTTTGT
Organism: Hibiscus mutabilis; assembly: GCA_019671005.1. Classification (NCBI taxonomy): domain Eukaryota; kingdom Viridiplantae; phylum Streptophyta; class Magnoliopsida; order Malvales; family Malvaceae; genus Hibiscus; species Hibiscus mutabilis. The sequence continues at coordinate 44,525,557 of CM033752.1, read as the reverse complement.
TAATAAAATTTATGGCTATGCCCTTTTCTTTCCTTCATTGTTTTTCCTAATTGGGGAACTCCATCTAGAGACTTCGATGCAGATGTAATTTTCATGCTCTTAAATTTGTTCCGAAGATACAAGAAACTGCTGCTTTACTCCTTGAAAGATTGCACAAGCATTCAGCTCAGCCAGGACTATTAGATCATTATCTTGTTGGTCCACATGCAGTATCAGCTATAATTGAAAGGAATGACCGTGCCACGAAACCATCGAGATATATGGCTTTGCATTTGAGGTTTGAGATTGACATGGTAGCTCACTCATTATGTGAGTTTGGTGGAGGTGAAGAAGAGAGACGAGAATTGGAAGCATTTCGACAAATCCATTTTCCTGCATTAACGGAGCTCGAGAAGACAGGAAAGTATGGATAATTTTCTTTATTTCTTCGTCTGTTGTCAAACTTATACCATAGCATTCCTTGTGAATTTGAGAAGCATGCAAAATATTCTTTTATATTGAGACAGACTCTTTCAGGTTACCTTCCCCTGCCATGCTCAGATCTGAAGGGTTATGTCCGTTAACACCCGAAGAAGCAGTACTTATGCTTGCTGCTCTAGGTTTCAACCGCAAGACTCAAATATATGTTGCAGGGGCACAAATATATGGAGGGAAATCAAGATTAGCTGCTTTGTCAAGTTTGTATCCTAATCTAGTTACCAAAGAGGATTTGCTTTCACCCACAGAACTTGAACCATTTATGAACTTCTCATCTCAGGTAACGAAGTGGCATATTCACCTCTTGTTTGATGAGATGTGTAGGTTTTGCTCATATTGCTTCAACTCTTCATTTTTCTTGAAGCACCCATGTCCAACACATGGATATGAGAATATAACCTCCAAGAATCCTTCAAATACATGTAAAACCTTAAAAGTCTGACTATACACGTGTTAGGTACACACATGTATCTGACACTCACACTTGAGTCCGAGTAACATAGGGTTTGCTATTTTTGCATTGATGAGTTGTTGGCTCTTTGGCTGCGTGCCTTTCACGAAATTTGAGCTTTCGGAATTACTTTGGGATTAGCTCTTTTCATCATGCAAGCTGATAATGCTTGTTTCCAGGTTGTTTTCATGAGTTCACTGCATTAATGATCAGTGATACAAGTTACGGAATACCTAGTTAGATGTTTGGAAATTATTATATTAAAACTTTCTTTACAGCATTTTAAACCTGCAAGATTAGGACAAATGGTTTTCTATGCTCTTCATGATGTTGGGTACCTATCATCCTTGGTATGATTGCAATGACATTATATGACCTTTTCATCTGTAGCTGGCAGCACTGGACTTTATTGTCTGCACTGCAGCTGATGCATTTGCCATGACGGATTCTGGTAGCCAGTTGTCATCTCTGGTGTCTGGTTATCGAATATACTATGGTGGAGGGAGGATGCCTACAATACGTCCAAATAAGCGGAGATTAGCTGATATCTTAGTAAAGAACAATACAATAGAGTGGAAAGTGTTTGAGCAGAGAGTGCGGAAGGCAGTTAGGCAAACCAAACACGTCCAGAGTAGGCCCAAGGGTAGAAGCGTTTACCGGTATCCACGGTGTAAAGAGTGTATGTGTCGTGCAGATTGACATATTTCCCTTTTGTAGCTTTTAAAGATGTTATAGTTCGAACAAGTAACATTCTTTGTTGTTTAATAGTAGTCTCAAATCAAACTCTTGTGATTATTTATACATTGTTGCTTAATGTTTGGCAAACTTGTCCTTGGAACCTCGTTTGAGTTGAATGTTAAAAATCACTTTGGGAATTGTATTTTTTGTTAGATGCAGGTCGTGCAATGCTCAAATTCAATTGTTAATGATATATGCTGAAACTCTATTGGTTAACCTGGTTAAAGAAACCTCTTTGGGTCTACCCATGTTAAGGTAGAAGATAGCCATGAAATGCTGCTGCTTCTCCTTCCATTATAAGTAAATATATTGCTCTCTTGAGCAAAAGATGCAATAAAACTCGTTGCTAGAAGAATAATTGCTGCTGCTTCTAACGTTGGAACTAAATATAATGTTGTTGGCGATAATTTCAGCACAGCCTAAAGTCAAAGCAACTTTGGGTCATTCAGCATTAGTTTTGCAAATAATTGAACTTGAGCGGGGTGAGCTTATGGTGAGATGAAAATGCATAACCAAGATCATGTGTTACGTAACGAAAGGCATGATTGGTAAGATGTCGTAGCATAAATATCGGTTCATCATCAGAGAAACGACAGATGAATCCTCCTGCACAGACTTAATCTCCTTAACCTACCACAGTCACAAATGTCTCCACTCCAATACAAGTTACCAACAGCCACAAGTTTTGGACAAGACATAACTTCTACCCTATACAACTCACACAACAGCAGCCAACGAGCTAAATCTGCGTAAGGAATCTCTCCCCTCGTGCAACAAAATTTTCCCCATGCTTTAACTTACCGTTTTCGTCGTTTGGCTTCCACCTGAAAAGATCATAAAAATAAGAAATCGAAGTACAACCTCAAAACACAAACAATTGTTTTGTAAGCAAAGAATTCAGATAAATGGACTTTTTCTCTTATATGCGGCCTTGAAACACAAATAATTGTTTTGTAAGAAAATAATTCAGATAAATGGACTTTCCTCTATATGCGGTGACATTTTTATATCTAAACACACTCTAAAATTCATATCTAGCACAAGATAATTGCCTATACTTCTCTATGCTGTTCCACAATCCCAATTACCAAAATAAAAAGAGCACCTGTTAATTTGTTAGGTAAAACTGTTTGGGTACATGTTGTAACACAATAATGGCCTTAACCAGCAAAACCAATGCTAATATTAAAAATGTAATGAAAAGGAATACATATGCAGACCACTGGATAAAGAAATAAATCCAATCAACAATCAGGCATTTGGATGTATAGATATGATTCAACTATATATCATGAGATATGGTAGGCGCTCAAACCTGATCCGTCCTCATGGCACTTTGCAGAAATATAAGAACTTTGCATCTAAGGGAAAAGCATTTTCCCCCACTAAATGAACTTTCATTCCATTTATCATCAATTGTAACACAGACAACCAACATTAACTTAAGGGTTTCAAGTGACTTCAGTGTATATATGCTATACACGCCATTATTATTATTAGCAGAGGATCAAAAAGTCTCTTAGATACCCTTAAATTCATAAACAAACTTCCTAGCAGGATACCGAAAACAGATCTGGTAAATTGCATATGAGAGGTTTAGTAAATATAAAATGGCTTAAAGAAGAAAAGGAGACAACTGGCCAAACATCATGTGGATTTGGTCAAAAGAGATCTTACCTTTATATCAGATACTGGTGGCGGATGAAACCCGTTCTGTGATCTTTTGACATCATCCTCGGAACATTCAGAACAAACAAAGTGATCCAGCATTTTTGCTTCCTCAATTGTCATGTCCACACAAGCAGGATGATACCTATAGGGACAGTAATGAAAACATTAAATATATCTTAAAAATTATTGGGCTGTTGGCACCAGGAAATTATAAAAGGAAATATAGAACACCATACCAGTCCTTGCAGCCCTCACATTGGACCATGAGATCATCAGGGTTGTATGGCATCTCACATTTGCAGTACCTTCAAAACAGAAAAAAAGGGGCACCAGAGGTTCAATACCATATTGCCAACAAGTAAACTAAAAACCATATTTCACAAACCAACAGAACATGGTACTCACACAGCAACTCGGTCAGGTGTAAAGGCTCCAGTAGCAGCTTTATACTCGAACCTACAATAGTAATCCTCAGCCCCAACATCCTCCAGCTTAGTGTAGTTCTTGAAAGAATGAACAATGCACTTCCCTTCAATGGTATGAGCACTCTGCACATCATAGTGGTCTGACAAAAATAGCTCCTTTGCTCCATGGAACTGCCTCCTTCCTCCAAGCGACTCCTCTGGACGATAGTACCACCGTGCTTGAACCTTCACATTGTTCCTGCTATCTGCTTCCATTTTCTCAATTCGTGCCACGTAGGGAGGCTTACCACTGTCGGAAGGACGCATCAGAACACAATCCCCAACTGCAAGAAAATAATGATAAAATAAAAAAAATCGAGCTTTCACACTCAGCCATCACAAACTACAATTTCTTAACATCTGTATACGCCCGTAAAACACACACATGTATATACATTGATGTTAATAATGATAGACGCATATTCAACTCCTGCAAACAAATTCACATATTTCAACACGAATGTATATGCATCCATTAAACCCAGCAAAAAGTAAAACCCGACTACAAAACAACCAAGCATTCACTTCTTAATCATCAAAACTAATGCTAGATTACATGTTTGAAAATTTTAAAATTAAAAAACACGAAATGCCGAGATCCAAAAATTCCCCCAAAATTATTTTTGACATCACCAAAGTCCCAATTTTTTACGGCATACACGTATTCGTAGGCGTATATATCTACATGAGAAACACTGTACCTCTGACAACTTTGTTGGTGCCTCTGATGGTGTAAGAGTCGAGGTCCTTCTTCCCTTGTTTGGGATTGGTACCAGAAATCCCTGGTCTTGTTTTTGCCATGGAAGCTAGGGTTTAGAGGAGGAAAGTTCAAACCTTTTTCTTTGAGAGGGTGAAAATAGAAAGCTTTGAAAAAAAAAAAGGGGGAACTGAGTACTTGCGAAAAAGAGTGTTCTTAATCGAGTCTTCTGAATTAAAGGTCACTAATTATTCCTTCTGTTAGAGAGAATAGAAATGGGTTAAACTTATTAAATGATCAGTTAACTTTTAGTATGCTAACATTTTGGTCACCCAACTGTCCTACAACTGTTGTTCGTTTTAAATTTTTAAAAAATAATATTTTCTTTTATCTACTAAAGTCATTTAATGGGTTCTAATATTTTGATTATTTTACTTTTATTTCGAAAAAAAATTATTATTATTTTTAAAAGATTTAGATTCTAGTTGCTTATAGTCTTATATGCATGATATGTGTACGGTTTTAAAAGCCAAAATAATTAATAAAAATATAATATACTATTATATAATCACATTAAAATATTAAAAAAAAATTTTAATTATTTAATATTTTAAATATTTTAATCCTTTAAACACTAAATTATTGTTGGCAAAATTAAAACTACTATTATAATTATAATTTATCACTTATTAAATTCAATAACTTTTTAACTATTTTATCAGCTATATTGAAGTACTAATATTTTTTTCTTAATTTCATTTCCTTTGTTTTATCAATTTTATATTCTTTAAACTACAAATAAAAAATATATATTTTAATAATTATTAAAAATACATAATATATATTAAATTTTAATAGTTATTTGGTTCTTCTTCATCTCTTTAAAATTTTTACATCTTTATGCTACGAACAAAAACAAATAATTTTATTTGGCTAATAAAAATGATTAATTTATTTTTAGTTTCTTCTTATATTTATTTTTTCATTTTATTAGTTTTTACTGATTTAGATTTTATCACAGTCACATTGAGAGTAAAAGAAAATATTTTATATAAAATATATTTATTGACATTTATTGAATAGATAATCTTAGCTGAAGTGCTAAACATTTTGCGTTAAAACAGTTTAAAAATGATACAATAGAGTTTGTATTAAAATAATGTTCAAAAGTCTTATTTTAAAGGGCAAAATACTTAAAATCATTACTCAATTTCGATCTTTAATCTATTTTAGGTACTAAATTTTAAAACGATTAATTTATTTACTAATTTTTAATATTATGTTTTTTTATCACTCTTTCGTTAAACGTGAATTATTTTATTATTATTTTTATTATAACATGATAATTTTATTAATATTTAATTAAAATATAATTTAAAATTTAAAATTAATTTCTTTTGAATAAAAAAAAAACTGTTCTTTATTCTCTACAATCGTGGCGTCGTTGTTAAGGTCTTCGGCTATTGTCGTCTGTCATGAAGGGCGGTTATTGAAGTCTAAATTTTTTCAAAAGGCTCGTCTCGACATACTGAGTCTGAATCTGGTGACTATTTCACCCAATGACGCTCTAAAGCTCGCGAATATTGACTGAAACTTTTTGATTTTTTTATCTCTAATCTCTCTCTATCGTTGTTGGATTGAGCCGAGATCAAAATATGTTGTTCTTGGTTTTATTTCGCTGCTGTCCACCGTTGAGATTGAAGGATGAATGCACCAGTCATCGCCAACGAATTTTGATCGACGAATGAGTTCTTTTTTTCTCTCTTCTTTCTCTTTTTGAGTTTATTGGTTGTTGATTTTCTCTCTTTTCTGATTTATGTTTTTTTTTATTGTTGGTATAAAAGATGATGGTTTTGGGTTGTGAGGATGAAGACCGATAATCGGCGGTGAAGGATGGTGACTTATGAAAATAGGTAATAGGTGTTAGGGAATGACAAGTTTTTAACGGTGATGGTAGTAAAATTTAGGTATTTTTTGGTGACGCTGGTTCGAGTGAAGGTTGGTGATGGCGTGCCAGGTTGTGCGTGAAGGTGGTTCCGACGTTGTTTGGGTGTGGCAGATAATGACAGTGTGCGCGAGTGATAATTTAGATATTTTACATTTGCTTGCATTGCCACCCACACTTTTTTTTGTAGTGAGATTTTGACGGGAAGTGAGGCGTGCGACGAAAAATAAAGCCGTAGAAACAGAAAGCAACCAAAAAATAAATAAAAAGTTCCGTAGGGATACCGCTGAGATTAGCATAGCTTGCAAATAATTTATAAATGATAATCCGTTATTATTTCGAATGAAAATCCGATATGTTTATGCTGTATCCCACGAAAACCATTATTGTATATAGAAACCAAAAAAAAAAAAATAGTTGAGGGCTTGAAATTGTAAGGGTAGAAATGCAATGCTGTGAATTTGTTTGTAAAGAAAGGTGAACAAAATTTATTACTACCAAATGGGAATAGGAGGAGAAAGTAATAATCTCTTGTTCTCTGTCTCACCAAATTTGAACTGCCAAAATCAAAGCTGAATATGTTGATACAAGTGAACTTAGCCATGCATTTCAAAACATCAATCCATAGACAACACACAATCGTTTGAGCAAAATGAAAGGCTTCCTATTTCCAAGAGAAAACTAAAAGACCGATCAATGCAAATTCTAGTTCAACGGTTGATTGGAGTGTGCATTCGCTCGACAATCCTGTTAACAGCATCACGGGACATCACTAATGTGTCATGCTGCAAGATGCTGTAGACATTCAAGCCCTGCAAAGACATACACAAATTAAAGCAATCAAAGATCATGATACTTGTGATAATGAAAACAATATAATGTTATCATGTAATTAATGACAAAGGCAAGCCAATATTTCCACTATATTTTGCTAATAATTGGAGACATTGCAATATTACAGTTAACACTTAACACTATACTTACAATTGATGGCAATACATTGACATAATGTAGATTTTGTGTAGCTAGCTTCAACTTTTCATTTATGGGGCCACCATCCACCAGCAGAAATTTCTTGGCATTCTCCATTTGGTTTACGTAGTTCACTATATTTTTGGTTTTGTGTGTAGGGACCTCCAAATCCTCGAAGACAAGAAGCTGTTCAATTGTGCAATACTCATCAGTTAGGATTCAAAACTCAATTAGCACTGAAAAGCTTTGTTCTGCATTTATTAGTAAATCAGTAAAACCACATTGTGAAATCCAAAATAGTACAAAGAATCCATACATTTAATACGCATGCCAAATAATAATGACTTACCTTTCCTTCAGCAGCACGAGCAGACAGTGCAATCTTCAGTCCAAGACGTTGAACCTTCTTGTTCAACTTAAAAGCATGACTTCTTGGCTTGGGGCCATGCATAGTAGCACCACCTCGAAACTGTTATCAATCCATAAAATCAATTAAAAGGCCATAGAAAAATAGTTGTTTAGTTCTAAAACTTCATAAATTCAAAGAACAAAAAAGGAGTCACCTGGGGACCACGCAGTGTTCCATGCCTGGCTCTACCAGTGCCCTTCTGTCGCCAGGGCTTCCTACCAGTCCCACTAACCTCACTAATGGTTTTTGTTGAATGTGTTCCCTGTCAACCATTCGATTATCACTGATATTCATGCTTAGCATATTTTGATTGCACAAGTGAGAAGAACTGTTTAATGCACTTTATGTGGAAAATAGGAACTAGTATTAAGCTGAAAAACAATATGGTACAGAAGAATTTCAGATTAACATCAAGAGAATCCTAAAGTGTTTGCTTCCAGTATCCATAAAGAAGGATGAAATGGCACCTGTTGTCGTTTTGCAAGCTGCCATCGTACAACACGGTGGATAATATCCTTTCTAATAGGTACATCAAAAACATCACCAGCCAAAACCATGAAGCCATGGTCTTCATTATGAAAATTTGACACGGGAACTACCAGGTCCTCATAAATTCCTGCACCATAATAGTACATTTAATCCAATAGAACACTGCTCATTTAAACAACAAAATAACATTGGCCTATTCCTGCGATTGTTGAAATGCTTACAAGCTGAACTCAGTTTAACCAAAACAAAATGCAAAACAGAAGGCAATATAAAACCCACAGTGGAGATTCAGGTTCACAAGTCGGCATGTGTCAATATCAAGATGATATCTTTATATCTTTTACAAAGCCAAAGAAAATCCCAGAGTTTTACTATGAGTGCATATTGACTTCAATCACTAATACGCCTCCAAATTATGACTATTAAATTTTTTAAGTCAAATAGCTACACAAGAAATGTGGTTTAATATTCCCATACCAATAGTGCGCTCTGGTGTTAGTATGGTCTTTGAAGAGAGTAAATCGGATGGAAAAGCACCTCCATTAGAATCAGGAGTCAAAATTGTAGTTGAAAACCTCCAAAACCAATGAAAGACGGACCGCCTACATCAAATAAAATATAGCATAGACGAATAAAATACAAAGAAAAGCCATGATACAGAAGAAAACAAGAGGCAGGTGCATGAACAAACAAAATAGCTAGACCAAAAACACAAAGAGATTAGAAGGGGTGTTAATGATTGGAACAAACAATACAGAATCTTATGATATCTATAATTGGCATTGGGGAAGTGGCACTTCCACTAGATGCACAAACAAAAAACCTGTCATAATTATCCTTATTGAATCCTTCTAAACTAAAAATGAAGGATAATGACAAATAGCGAACCCATTAACATAGATAACCCCCAATCCTCTTTCCAAGAATTGATTCAAACTCTAATGGATCCATATTTTTTGTGTGTAATGTATTTAAAAAGAAAACAAAATGAGATCATACCGTGGAAAAGCTAAAACATTCTGCATGAGGCAAGTTATCCCCAGTAATACGACCACTCAGTTCTAAGTAGACCAAAAAAAGTACAGTACCAGGTTAGTATTACAGTCACAGATAAGCAGCAAAAAAAAAAATATTGACATTTTAGTATATTACTCTTACCAGAAGTTTGAAATGAACGAGCGGTGACAATTGGTGATGCGCGGAAGCACAAGGCAGACAGTGAACCAAAAGATTGTGAAATCCTTCTCGAGATTGACAAAGCCATACTCTGAATAACCAGGTACTACTTGTTCAATAGTATCAAGACAAAGTCGCCTGCTCAACGTGATAACGGCGAACGACGAGGATGAACGGTGGACGGGGTTTTGGTCGGGTCGGCGAGGGGTTTCGATTGGTGGCGGCGGTGTGGACCACGGTCCTCGGGCGGTAGCTGAACGGTGCTGCAAAAAGGACGGCCGAAAATGGCACAGGAACAGGAGGAGGCTTTAAGGTTTCTGAGAGTTAAAGTGGTATTTAAATGCCAAAATTTGGGTAATTCTCGAGAGGGAGAGTCCAGGTTTCAGTAGATTTTCGGAGAGGCTTAAGAGTTTTACTCTTCCTACGATTTAGTCCTTTAAGGCACATTTTTAGTTTTAATTTAGAATCAAACTGTTTTGTTTTATTCTAATTAAGTCCTAAATCTATAATGAAACTTCTAATTGAGCCTTCAAGTCTTATTTCTTTTTCGATTAAAATCTTTAATCCTAATTTAACCTCCAATTTTTATTTCTTGGGTGACCGGGTAATAATTAGGGTCGTAAACGAACCAAAAGTTCAATGAACCATTCGGTGAGAAATTAGTTTATGTTCGTTTATTTATTAAATGAACTTCATGAAAAGATTTTTATTAAGAAATAATAATTTACAAAGGACTCTCCCATTTAAAATATAAAATTTTAATTATTTTAAATTTGATTCAAATATGTCCATTTATATTTATTATTTTTATAAAAAAAATTATAATTTAAAAAATTATTCATCAAACTTAAACAAAAATTATCTTTTAATCGTGATCCCAAATTTTTACTTAAATAATCATGTTAACGAAATCACAAAAAAAAGAAATTCTTTAACAAACGAACATGAACAATAAATTACGTTTTTTAATTGTTCATAATCGTTCATTTGTTCGGTTAAAAATAAACAAACGAACATAAACATACCCTCATTCGTGTTCGTTTGATTTGTTTACAGGTCTAGTAACAATGGTTTATGTGTTTTTTTTCATCTTTAAAACTGTCCAGAAATATTGAAGACCTCTCTCATGTATAAAATTTTAATTATTTTAACTATAAAATCTTTCTAACTTATTAAATATGATAAAGATTATTTATTTTATAATTATTTAAAAAATTATCAACGAACTAAACAAAATATTATAACGAGACATAATTCCAAATTTTAGTCTAAACAAGTACACTCCCAACAAGCCGCAAATGATAAAATTGACAAATTATAATTTTTAATCTCATTCTGAACTACTAATAAAATAAAATTATCTCATAATCATTTTGTTAATAGAACACTAAGATGTGAATTAATTAATTGCAAAAATCTCATTTACTTTAACACAATTAAAAAGAAAGAACATTAAATAAAATAACCTCTACATGGAAAGGATATTTTTTTTATAATAGTCTTGAATTCTTATTAAAATTATAGAATATATCATAATTACAACGCATCCATGAAGGAGAATAACGAGACTAATCCATCTAAATCTAATACAACCCAAAAACAAAGAAAAATGAATATTTCTCTAGAGATAAGCATACCATCAAAATCCAAAAATTTTCTTGAATATCCTTGTATCCTCCAAATGGACTTCAACAAGTGAAAAAGAGTGGTGAGCGACTCAAATATCGAGCAAGATGACTAATCTAGAGAATCTCGGTAAACAACTTTATCAGATTGGGGACCTAACTTTTTATAATCAGAAGAAATCATAATCTATCTAGCAGGCTTAAGATCTTTCTGGTTAACAACAAACACTACTAGGGGATTTAAAATGATGCCATAAGAAAATAAAATAAAGAAAAATATGATCACAAAGACGCGAAAAACACATGCTACAAAAGTATCTTATTAAATATATAAAAACTAAAAAAATAAAAAAAAATAAAAAAATCTGGTGATTGACAACTAAGACTAAGATTAGTTGTCGATCTCCAATACTAAAATCAGTGACCACCAATTAAAAAAAATAATTAGTAAAAAAAAAATGAGCGACAGTGGTATTTAATGGAAGGTTGTTGGCTTTTGCTTAATGTTTTTTTTCATTTTTCTTTGGAAATTGAATTTGGTTTTTAAAGTAATAATCAAGTTTCCCATTGCATATATAAATGAATTTGTTATTTTTTTTAATCTCATTTTGAACTACTATGAAAATAAAATTATCCTTAAACTCTATTATATATCACTCATAATTGTAACTGACCGCATAAAAAGGTGTTATACCGATCTCAACAAATAGTCCTAATGGAAAAAAGTGTTATATCCTGGAATGGACTCAACCTTCTGGGCAAAGGTATTGCTAACATGAGCAAGAGACAAATAGAGAATCTCTCGTCCCTCTTTGTCAGATTGACATGATCAGAAGACCTTCTATCAGCAGGCTCAAGCTCTTTAGGACACTCGGATTTTCTGATGCTCAGAAAATAATGTACATGATCTCAATGCATATAATTTCTCCAGACAATTGGAGCTGTAGGATATGAATTTGTTCACCAAAGCATTTACCTTTGTGGCTTTTTGCAGGTAAAGGTGAAAAAGCTTAGTAAAGGGGAAAAGCATTACAGTGGTATTTATGGAAGGTTGGCTTTGGCTGAGGTATTTGAATATAAGCAGTGATATATTCTTCTTCTTTTCACTCTATGATGGACTTCCTGTTTCGATGCAGTTTATCTTTTCTTGTATTTCATGTTTTCATTGGAAAAAAATTGTTGTGACGCATAGGGACAAAACAAACACAAACCGAAGATTTATGGCAGGAACTGCTTCTGCTTGGAGACCCTGTGCTGATCAACGCAACTGGGAACCTGTAAAATTAGGACATATGGTTTTCTATGCTCTTCATGATGTTGGGTAATATCATCCTTGGTATTATTGCAATGACATATTATGACGTTTTCATCTGTAGCTGGCAGCACTGGACTGTATTGCCTGCACTGCAGCTGATGCATTTGCCATGACGGATTCTGGTAGCCAGTTTTCGTCTCTGGTGTCTGGTTTATCGAGTATGCTGTGGTGGAGGGAGGATGCCTACAATACGTCCAAATAAGAGGAGATTGGCTGATATTTTGATAAAGAACAATACCTTACGGTGGAATGTGTTCGAGCAGAGAGTGAGGAAGGCAGTTAGGCAAACTAAACACGTCCAGAGTAGGCCCAAGGGTAGAAGCGTTTACCGGATCCACGATGTAAAGAGTGTATGTCTTACAGATTGATTATTAAAGATGCTATAATTAATACATGTAACATTCTTTGTTGTTTAATATCAGTCTCAAACTCAAACTTTTGTGATTATTTTATACATTGTTGCTTAATGTTTGGCAAACTTGTCCTTGGAACCTCGTTTGAGATGAATGTTAAAAACCACTTTGGGAATTGTATTTTTTTGGTAGATTCAATCGTGTTAATGATAAATGCTGAAACTCTATTGGTTAAAAAGAAACCCTTTGGATCAACCCATGTTAGGGTAGAGGATAGCAATGAAATGCTGCTGCTGCTTCTCCTTCCATTAGAAGTTCCGATAAAAGATAAATATAATAATAATTGCTGGCTGATAGAGGCTGTAACTAAATATAAAGTTGGATGCATTTTTTGAGACACAATTTCATCCCAGCCTAAGGTCAAAGCAACCTCGGGTCATCCAACATTAGTTTTGCAGATAATTGAATTTGAGTGGGATGATCTTATGGTGAGATGAAAATGCATAACGAAGATCATGTGTTACAGAAAGAAAGGCAAGAATGGTAAGATGTTGTAGCGGAAATATCAGTTCAACATCAGAGAAACTACAGATGAATCCTCCTGCACATACTTAATCTCCTTAACCTACCACAGTCACAGATGTCTCCACTCAAACACAAATTTTGGACAAGACACAACTTCTACCCTATACAACACACACAACAGCAGCCAACAAGCTAAATCTGCTTAGGAATCTCTCCCCTCATGCAACACAATTTTCCCAATGCTTTAACTTATCGCTTTTGTCGTTTGGCCTCCACCTGGAAAATATCACAAAAATGAGAAATTGAAGGACAACCTCAAAACACAAACAATTGTTTTGTAAGCAAAGAATTCAGATAAATGGACTTTTTCTCTTATATGCAGCCATGAAACACAAATAATTGTTTTGTAAGAAAATCAATTCAGATAAATGGACTTTCCTCTTTATGGTGTGACATTTTTAAATCTAAACACACTCTAAAATTCACATCTAGCACAAGATAATTGCCTATACCTCTCTATGCTGTTCCACAAAATAGCAAAAAAAAAAAGAGCACCTGTTAATTTGTTAGGGTAAAAATGTTTGGGTACATGTTGGAAACAACAATAATGGCCTCGACCAGCAAAATCAATGCTAATCTTAAAAATGTAATGAGAAGGAAATACTTATGCAGAGTGCAGGCCGCTGGATAAAGAAATAATTCCAATCAACAATCACGCATTTGGATGTATAGATATGATCCAACTATTTATCATGAGATATGGTAGGCACTCAAACCTGATCCGGCCTTGTTGCACTTCACAGAAATATAAGAACTTGCATCCAAGGGAAAAGCATTTTCCCCCACTAAATGAACTTTCTATCGATTTATCATCAATTGTAACACAGACAACCAACATTAACTTGAGGGTTTCAAGTGACTTCGGTGTATATATGCTATACATGCCATTATTATTATTAGCAGAGGATCAGAAAGTCTCTTAGATACCCTTAAATTCATAAACAAACTTCCTAGCAGGATACCCAAAATATCTGGTAAATTGCATGAGAGGTTTAGTAAATATAAAATGGCTTAAAGAAGAAAGAGAGAAACTGGCCAAGCATCATGCGGATTTGGTCAGAAGAGATCTTACCTTTATATCAGATATTGGTGATGGATGGAACCCGTTCTGTGATCTTTTGACATCATCCTCAGAACATTCAGAACAAACAAAGTGATCCAACATTTTTGCTTCCTCAATTGTCATGCCCACACAAGCAGGATGATACCTATAAGGACAGTAATGAAAACATTAAATATATCTTAAAAACTTTTGCGCTGTTGGCACCAGGAATTATAGAACACCATACCAGTCCTTGCAGCCCTCGCATTGGACCATGAGATCATCAGGGTTGTATGGCATCTCACATTTGCAGTACCTTCAAAACAGAAAAAAACCAACGGGCACCGAAGGTTCGATACCATATTGCCAACAAGTAAACTAAAAGCCATATTTCACAAACCAACAGAGCATGGTACTCACACAGCAACTCGGTCAGGTGTAAAGGCTCCAGTAGCAGCTTTATACTCGAACCTACAATAGTAATCCTCAGTCCCGACATCCTCCAGCTTAGTGTAGTTCTTGAAAGAATGAACAATGCACTTCCCTTCAATGGTATGAGCACTCTGCACATCATAGTGGTCTGACAAAAATAGCTCCTTTGCTCCATGGAACTGCCTCCTTCCTCCAAGCGACTCTTCAGGACGATAGTACCACCGTGCTTGAACCTTCACATTGTTCCTGCTATCTGCTTCCATTTTCTCAATTCGTGCCACATAAGGAGGCTTACCACTGTCGGAAGGACGCATCAGAACACAATCCCCAACTGCAAGAAAATAATAATAAAATAAAAATCAAACTTTCACACTCAGCCATCACAAACTTGAATTTCTTAACATCTATATACGCCCGTAAAACACACACATATGTATATACATTGATGTTGATATGATAGATGCATATTCAACTCCTTCTGCAAACAAATTCACATATTTCAACACGAATGTATATGCATCCATTAAACCCAGCAAAAAATAAAACCCGACTTCAAAACAACCAAGCATTCACTTCTTAATCATCAAAACTAATGCTAGATTACATGTTTGAAAATTTTAAAATTGAAAAACACGAAATGCCGAGATCCAAAAATTCCCAAAAAAATGATTTTCGGCATCACCAAAATCGCAATTTTTACGGCATACACGTATTCGTAGGCGTATATATCTACATGATAAACACTGTACCTCTGACAACTTTGTTGGTGCCTCTGATGGTGTAAGAGTCGAGGTCCTTCTTCCCTTGTTTGGGCTTGGTACCAGAAATCCCTGGTCTTGTTTTTGCCATGGAAGCTAGGGTTTAGAGGAGGAAAGTTCAAATCTTTTTCTTTGAAAGGGTGAAAATAGAAAAGCTTTGAAAAATAAGGGGGAACTGAGTACTTACGAAAAAAAGTGTTCTTAACTGAGTCTTCTGAATTAAAGGCCATCAATTATGTCCTCTGTCTGTTAGAGAAATAAATGGGTTAAACTAATTAAATGATCACTTAACTTCTAGTATAATAACATTTTGGTCACCTAACAGTCATAACAACTATTAACGTTTTGATCATTCAACTTTTAGAGTTAATATTTTGGTCATCTGATTTTCTTAATACTTTAACACTTTTAACTAGTGGTGTAAAGGAACAAAGCACTCCGTAAATTGTTTAACTGTTCCATATATCCATAATTGTTATTTTATAACGTTTATTTGCTAAATAAATAAAAGAGTAAATAATATTTTTATGTTCATTTAATAAATAAACAAACACGAATAGATGTGTGTTCGGTTCGTTTATGTTATAAATAAACTCCTTTGAAATTCTGTTTATTGATATTTATACTTTGAGTTTTTTTTTAGATTTTTATTACTTTATATTTTTTTTCAATTATGAATTTGATTTTTAGTTTTATTTCTGGTTTTCATTTCACAAACCCAAAATAGGATAAAAATGTGAGAATAATTAACTTGAGTTAAAAGTTATTATTATTATTTGGATTTTATCATGTTTTAAACTTGGTTTAATAATTATTGAAGCCCTCAAATTTTTGAAAACAAATTAACGTGGCCATTGAATTTATTTTACACCCAATCTGACCTTCAAATTAAAAAAAAATCAATATAGTCTTTTGATTAACAAAAACCATTGTTGACACAATGTTAAACCAGTGTTGTCTGTTATAATGTAGACGAGACAGACCACAATGTTAACATGGAGAGGTCTATTGTGAATAATGTTGTCATAAAATTGTTTAATTTTTTAAAAAAGCATGATGGTTTGTTTAATTTTGAAGCAAAAATTAAGAAATTATTTAAAATTTTATGTCATTCTAATGTTCAAAAAATCAGTAAAAATAATTAAAAATAAAAATAGTATTAAAAATTCTAAAAAAATAGAAGCCACATGATGATATATTTATAAATTATTAGAAATAAAAATATTACATATAAAGTATTAAAATTTTAAAAGTTTAATTTCCATAATTTAAAAATGATACAATAGAGTTTGTACCAAAATAATTTATTACTACCGAAAGGAGGAGGAGAAAGTAAAAATCTCTTGTTCTCTCTCACCAAGTTTGAAATGCCAAAATCAAAGCTGAATATGTCGATACAAATGAACTTATACACCCAGCCATGCATTTCAAAATATCAATCCATAGGACAACACACAAATTGTTTGAGATTTCACTTTTTTTTCTCC
Source organism: Hibiscus mutabilis (assembly GCA_019671005.1). Classification (NCBI taxonomy): domain Eukaryota; kingdom Viridiplantae; phylum Streptophyta; class Magnoliopsida; order Malvales; family Malvaceae; genus Hibiscus; species Hibiscus mutabilis. Next base: position 44,508,471 of record CM033752.1, on the reverse strand, counting down.
CAGCTGCCTTGAGCAAAATGAAAGGCTTCCTATTTCCAAGAGAAAACTAAAAGACCAATCGATGCAAATTCTAGTTCAACGATTGATTGGAGTGTGCATTCGCTCAACAATCCTGTTAACAGCATCACGGGACATCACTAATGTGTCATGCTGCAAGATGCTATAGACATTCAAGCCCTGCAAAGACATACATAACAGTCTCAGCATTAAAAAAAAAAAAAGTAACTTAATCAAGAAAAATAACTTACAAGCCAACTTCGAAAATAGATTATAAAGCAATCAAAGATCATGATGACCGTGACAATGAAAAGTTAAAAATATTGTTGCCATGTAAATAATGACAAAGTCAAGCCAATAGTTCGACTATATTTTGCTGATAATTGGAGACGTTGTAATATTACAGTTAATACTGTACTTACAATTGATGGCAATACATTGACATAATGAAGATTTTGTGTAGCTAGCTTCAACTTTTCATTTATGGGGCCACCATCCACCAGCAGAAATTTCTTGGCATTCTCCATTTGGTTTACGTAGTTCACTATATTTTTGGTTTTGTGTGTAGGGACCTCCAAATCCTCGAAGACTAGAAGCTGTTCAATTGTGCAATACTAATCGGTTAGGATTCAAAACTCAATTATCACTGAAAAACTTTGTTCTGCATTTATTAGTAAATCAGTAAAACCACATTGTGAAATCAAAAATAGTACAAAGAATCCATACATTTAATATGAATGCCAAATAATGACGACTTACCTTTCCTTCAGCAGCACGAGCAGACAGTGCAATCTTCAGTCCAAGACGTCGAACCTTCTTATTCAATTTAAAAGCATGACTTCTTGGCTTGGGGCCATGCATAGTAGCACCACCTTGAAACTGTTATCAATCCATAAAATCAATTAAAAGGCCATAGAAAAATAGTTGTTTAGTTCTAAAACTTCTTCTTCTTTTTTTGAAATGAGTTCTTAAATTCAACAAACAGAAAAGGAGTCACCTGGGGACCACGCAGTGTTCCATGCCTGGCTCTACCAGTACCCTTCTGTCGCCAGGGCTTCCTACCAGTCCCACTAACCTCACTAATAGTTTTTGTTGAATGTGTTCCCTGTCAGCCATTCGATTATCACTGATATTAATGCTTAGCATATTTTGATTGCACAAGTGAGAACTGTTTAATGCACTTTATGTGGAAAATAGGAACTAGTATTAAGCTGAAAAACAATATGGTATAGTCTTGAAGAATTTCAGATTAACATCAAGAGAATCCAAAAGAGCTTTAAACCAGTATCCATAAAGAAGGATGAAATGGCACCTGTTGTCGTTTTGCAAGCTGCCACCGTACAACACGGTGGATAATATCCTTTCTAATAGGTACATCAAAAACATCACCAGCCAAAACCATGAAGCCATGGTCTTCATTATGAAAATTTGACTCGGGAACTACCAGGTCCTCATAACTCCCTGCACCATAATGAAATATTTAATCCAATAGAACACTGATCATTTAAACAACAAAATAACATTGGCCTATTCCTGCGATTGTTGAAATCCTTACAAGCTGAACTCAGTTTAAACAAAACGGAAGGCAATATAAAACCCACAATGGAGATTCGGGTTCACAAGTCCACATATGTCAATTTCAAGATGATTTCAGGTGGCAAGTTTTAGCACAGAAACGACTAATAAAGTAGCCTGGAAACATTAACAGGCCTCCATCTTTGATATCTTTAACGAAGCCAAAGAAAAAAAAAATCCCAGAGTTTCCTATGAGTGCATATTGCCTTCAAGCACTAATACACCTCAATATTATGACTATTAAAATTTTTAAAGTCCAATAGCTACACAAGAAATGCGGTTTAATATTCACCTACCAATAGTGCGCTCTGGTGATAGTATGGTCTTTGAAGAGAGTAAATCAGATGGAAAAGCACCTCCGTTCAAATCAGGAGTCAAAATTGTAGCTGAAAGCCTCCGAAAACCAAGGAAAGACGGACAACCCTACATCAAATAAAATATAGCATAGACGAATAAAATACAAAGAAAAGCCATGATAGAGAAGAAAACAAGAGGCAGGTGCATGAATAAACAAAATAGCTAGACCAAAAACACAAAGAGATTAGGAGGGGTGTAAAGATTGGAACAAACAATACAGAATCTTATGATATCTATAATTGGTATTGTGGAAGTGCACTTCCACTAGATGCAGAAACAAAAAAATCTGTTATAATCATCCTTATTGAATCCTTCTAAACTAAAAATGAAGGATAATGACAATAGCAAACCCATTAACCTAGATAACCCCCAATCCTCTTCCCAATAATTGATTCAAACTTTAATGGGTCCATATTTTTTTGTGTAATGTATTTCAAAGAAAACAAAATTAGAACATACCGTGGAAAAGCTAAAACATTCTGCATGAGGCAGGTTATCCCCAGTAATACGACCACTTGGTTCTAATTAGACAGAAAATAAAAAGAAGTACCCTGTTAGTATTACAGTCACAGATAAGCAGCAAACAAACAACGTTGACATGTTAGTATATTACTTTTACAAGAAGTTTGAAATGAACGAGCGGTGACAATTGGTGATGTGCGGAAGCACAAGGTAGACAGCGAACCAAAGGATCGTATAATCCTTCTCGAGATCGACAAAGCCATACTCCGAATAACCAGGCACTACTTGTTCAATAGCATAAAGACAAAGTCACCTGCTCAACAAGACAAAGTCGCCTATATGAGCTTAACCTAAAGTCCACAACTTAGAGAGGAATCTTAATAATGAATTCATGAAGTCGATTAAATCAAACGTTTGCATCATCACTGTGAGCGCAAAGTATTTAATAAAATTCCACATGCAAAAAACTCTGAATAAGAAAATAAATGTCCCTAAAAATAGTTTCCCTGAAATTCTATTTAGCTAAAAAATACATATATTGTGCATATATCAATATAGCTGCTAATCAAATCATAATTATTTCAAGATTAACAGCAATCAATTCATAATTTAATATATGACCAAACAAAACAAACGAGATATGAAAAGAGAACGTACGATACGGCGGGAATCTGGACGCTGAAATGAGACCGGAGACCGTTGAGTGTGTACCGCCGAGGTTGAGGGCGTCGATTTTAGAGAAAGGAGGCAAAGTGTGGGTTTTAGCTGGAGGAATTGAGAATGAAAAACCTCACCTCTCCAGTTTTCCAGTATTTTTACTGTTTGGAGCAAAAGGAATTTTGGTTTAGGGCTTCAGTTGGATTCTTGGCTTTAAATTAGAGATTGGGCCCAATGCATGGGATTTAATTTAGACATACACATCACGAACAAGGGGCCTTCAAATTAAATAATTCAACCGCCAGACAGGATTACATTATGTAGCAAGAAATGTAAGACGTCTCTAGGGATATGATCATGGATTAAGTTAGGTCGGGGTTGTGATTGACTCATATTTAAGAGTGATCAAAATTCTATTCGACTTAAAAAATTTGAAATTTCTGATTCCACTCAAGGCAAAAAACTTAATTCATCTTTATTCGACTCAAAATTTTATAAGCTCAATTCCACTCAAAAAAAAAAATTAATTAAAGTTTGAGTTGTAAAATGAAAATTGAAACAACTCGAAATTTTTAGTAATTAGGAGATTGATTTTTAAGTTCAAGTTGAGTCCCTCGATTTTTTCTTATATATTTACTGATATAAAAAATACGAATAAACATATACCGCACATGAAAAAATATAAAGAAATATATATGCATGTCTTATATGACTAGAGAATGTGGTTTAAATTAGAATCAAATTGTACAATAACATGATACATAATTATAATTAAATTTGTATACGAACTCGAAAACTTGACTCGACTCGAATTTCATAAACTAGACTCAAAAAAATTTCAAATAAAATTTGCGTTGTAAATTATGACGCCTCAACTTGAATAACTTGAAATTTTTTTACTCGACTCGATCGAACACTCACCTCTACTCCGACCTAATCCAAAAATTTAATACATCCACCCGAACCCCACTCGACTTGACATTTTATGATGCTTCACCCAACCCGAATTCAAATCGACCCAATCTGACATAAATATAATAGTTTTTTATTCAATAAAATAAGAAGTTAATTAAAAAAATAAAAATAAAGAAATGACATTATAATAATTATTTTATTTTTATTAGAGAAAATAGGGAAATAATTGATATATATATATATATATATATAGTGAGGATGGCATTATAATAACTATATCTAAATAGAAAAAAAGTTTGATACACAGTCCGTGTAATTTAAAGTTTACACGTAGTTTTCAAATTTAGGGGTTAGGAGTTTAGTTTAGGATTTAACGTTTAAGGATTTAGGTTGTATGGTTTAGAATTTAAGGTTTAGGGCCAAAGTTTAAAGTTTAGGAGTTAGGGTTTAGGGTTTAAAATCTAGGGTGTTAGGGTTTTAAATTTTAGATATTATAGAAGGGTTGACTGTGTATCAAAATAAACCCATCTAAATATTTAAAATAATATTAATCTATTATTTTTGGTTCGGTAGTTTTACCACAAATCCAAACTCGACGTGATCTCATTCTAAAAAAACCAACCCAGATTCAAAGTTTTCTATAAAAAAACTCAAATCATATAAGGTTGGGTCAAGTCAAAATCCGTAAGATAAAATGTATGATCTGGTGGCCGTGGGTATACAGTATAGTATAAATTAGGAATTCATTAAAAAGGAATTACTAAAAAAAGAGAGGAAATAACTACTAAAAGGAAGGAGAAAATAAATTTGATTTTCAATTAGTAATAAGTTTCTCTATTACATAGAAAAGATTTGTGATTTTGTTATTGAAAAACTACTAAAATAAAATTATCCATTTTAAGCCTGTTATATATCAGTCAACCTGTAACTGATCGCACAAAAAAGTGCTATAATGACGATAATTAGAGTATAAAATAATTAAGAAACACGAAAGAAAGAATAAGGGGATTCAAACAATTCAATACCATTCATCCACAAACAACCATTAAAAACCTGTTTCCAGTGTATTGTAGTGGTTCATGATCGTTTTAAGTCAATGGAACTACAATAAGCATCTGTAGAGATGACTAGATATACAGTTTCCATGCAGCCCGGCCTAGAACTTCTGGATTACCACCGAATTGGCAAGGCCTGCCTGCTCTATGGTTTGGGTTGGATCAGAAAGAAGTGTAGGAGGGAAACCCATTATCTGCAACTGATAGTTTGTGGCGCTCCCAGGTCTAGATGCATTGATGAAGGAACGGATGTCATCGACCATGTGGTGGAGATTGAAGTGGGTTATCAAGCGAGTCCCATCAGCCAACCTAAGCTGAATTGAGGTTGACGGTAAACTTTCGTCTACGACTAAGCCAGAAAAAGGGTTTGGAGCTGAGTTGAGAGGACTGGAGCTGAGAGTTGGCTCACGAGATTCTGAACTACTGCTGCTACCAAGAATTCTTCCAACACCCTGAAATGCGGCCTGGCGTTTCTTCTCCGGTTCCTGCAAGGAGACAAAAATTGGTTTTATATTCTCGAATGGACTTTCAACCTTCTGGACAAAGGTAATGCTAACAAGAGGCAAGAGCAAGAGACTAACAGGGAATTTTTCGTCCCTCTTTATCAGATTGACATGAACAGAAGACCTTCTATCAGCAGGCTCAAGCTCTTTAGGACACTCGGATTTTCTGATGCTCTGCATCAAGATGCAATCATGTTGTCAATAAACAAGAAACAGCTCATAACATAACTGAAAAGATATAGAATGGAACACCTGTTTGCAAGATACACAAAATGGAAAAGAAAAGAATGTGCAAGTCTAAACTCAGTAAACTGTAGTCATATAACTGAGTATTCCCTCCCAAAAGAAGAACAGAAATCATCCACCTTCAGTAACATCTGTCACTTTAATTTATCATTTTACATCCATTACTTGAAAAAGAAGATTTTCAATCCTGCTTGTCATTACCTCTAAAAATGGCGCATTTTCAGGATCATCCAACCTTCTCAGAGGGCCATCATCTACAGTGAAACCATCAGTCCAAAAACTATGTTGTGAATAACTGAATCAGGCTGCTGAGGTGCAGAAGGCACGGTTTCCCCTGAGAGTAATCTACTGGTTCCAGTAAAACTTGTTGAACTTGATGATGGGCGAGGATGTTCGAGAGGACCTTCTACGGCTCCCAGTTGCCTAGCTTGATTGAAAATCTCATCTACATCATTTTTCTTGGAAGGATCTTGAACAAGCATGCCGCTGCAAAAAAACAGAGTTATGGATCTTCCTTTAGCATGTCATCATAATACATTGAATTGTGGGATGGTGATGAACTCTCTGTGAAAACTTTGACATAAATAATGAAAATGGCTTCATCAATGATATAGAATACTGATTGTGTGCTTATAAATTAACCTGCTCCTGGACCACATATCAGATGTGCAGGTCAAAACCCGACAGCTGGTGCCTAAACAGAAACTAAATCCAAATATCCAGCACTATAGAGTAAGACATCCCAATTACATCAAATGAAAAAATAATTAATTATATACCATCTAATGTACAGAAAACAACATAAACTTTTGAATGAATACTGATAAATATTGTCTAAAAAATCTCTTCATTTTTTTCTTCTTTTGCGATCAAGCATGAAAGAACTGCATCAATAAGGGTTAAAACTTGTTTTCACTAAGTTTTCATGGCAGGAGAAGGAAAAAATACCCAAAAATAGTATATGCTTGTATGTGACAATAGACAAGATACTGGACAACATGTTTTTACTCGAATAAGACAAGAACTGTACTGAATACACTAAATTATCTAGCAAAAAAATTATGAATTCCTGTCCCAGAAATGATTCAACTTGCACTTCATGCACACAACACATAAGATCAAAACTAGTGTCATCAAAGAAAGAGAGGATATTTTCCGGTTATTGAGATCCCTTGAAATTCAATACGATTATATATCCAATCTAGCCTAAAATAAATCCGAAAAACTTAAATGATAAATTCAACACGATATGCTCTAGCAAACTCAATTTCAAACCGAGAAAGGCTTACCAAGCACTAAACTTAATTTCAAAGCGAAAAGCAGTGTTAATACTTTTGGAACATTAAATTTCCAATCCCACGCAAATCTTAAAGTCTAGCAACAAAATTTCCCCAAAGTATCAGGCAAAAATTTTAATCTACTCCATCAAACTCTCACAGTAAGTTCTTACTCAGTTCTCTCCAGTATTAAGTTTTTTTTTTTCTTTTTGTGAAATTCAAATTCATCCTCAAAAGCTGTAGAAATCAACCAAGCTTGAAACAATAACAACTCATCAATAAATTACATCCTTCTTTAATCTTTAATTCCTCAACAATCAAGTAAACGATTGGATTATTCATGGTAACAATAAATAAATAAACAATCAAAATTAAAGAAAAAATGAAACAATTAAAAGAAAAAGAAGAATACCTTTTCTCGCCACCGGTGTAGTACTCCGGGGTCATCGGAATCGATGTCGGAATCGTGTCCAGATGGGCGGTTCAGATCCGAGAGCGTGCGTATACCACCAGCGCGGCTGCTCGACGGCTTCGCGGGTTTCTTGTCACGGGAAGCCATTGATTTCGTCTGATCGAGAAGAAATTCTGTTTCTCTGTATCTCCCCCTAGGCTAAGCTAAAGCTCGGCTTGGCTAGACTTTTGAGACTGAACGCTATTCTGCTTTATGATTTGACACTTTGGTCCTTTTCTTCGCTACAGCTAAAACCGGATCTTGTGCCGTTGAGCCGTAAATTATATACTTGTCGGCGGCTGGATTCTATTTTCATCGCCAAACCAAAGCCCAATGAACCTGATTCGGTCCATATCTCCTGGGCTCAAGCCACGGCTTTGCCATGAAACCCTTAACAGTAAGCCCGTTTGGCCCAAACTTGGGTTAATCGGGCTGGACCCGTACCACCCTGAAGTCCTTCAATTCAGTTACTATTTACTTTTTACTGGTAGTTCAAGATAACGTTGATGGAACTGATGGTTGGTTGGTTCCTCATAAAGGAATTGAATCCGGACATAGATTATTGATTGAAAACCACATTTTATTTAAGCTTCAACCAAGTTTTTCAATGCGATAATGATATGATGGTGCGTTTCATTAAGAATGGATGCCCTGTTTTCTTTTGAATCCGATGCCTGATTCGACGTTGTGCTGGGGCCTAGGGCGGTTTCAGAATAATCAATGCGCAAAAATCGTCTGCTTTTCTGTGGTATTCATAGCTCAATAAATAGCAAAAAACAGTACTGAATAACTGAATATAGTGAACCAAAATGCAAAGCTATTTGCTGATGCCTCTAACACAATTATGAGACGGGACAAGCCAAGCCCAGTACAGGTCAATATGATGGCTCTCTTTACATATTAGGGCTGTTTTACAGGTTTTTTTTTTATTAAACTAAACAAACAAGTATGAATAAGATATAGTTATTACCAACAATTGATAATTTAGTGAGTTGAGTCGCATGGGACTCACCACGATGTTTTAAATCGGTTATAAATCTTTTCAGTTAATCAACTAAATTTGTGAATGGAAATTTTGAAGATTTTCTTCTTTTCCCCTTTAAAGTATATTCTTATTGTTGTAAAGGTAGAAAAAAATGAATGGGAAAATTGAAGTTTGGCCCATTTTTTTGTTATTTCGAATTAGGACTTAATCGATAGAATCATAAGTTTTAGAGACTAAAATTGCTTCCCTCTTAAAGTATTTTCTTAAAATTTAAGCGGTAAACTTAATCGATAGAATACACAAGTTTTCTTATTGGGTGACTACTGATGTAGTTTACCGCTTTCCTTAATTTTAATTATTTTGTTTCATTTGTGATAGGATACATCTTTAAAATTTGGCTTAACATCAAATAAGTGGCTAAACTATGCATTTTTTTAGTTATGTGTCTGAAATATATTTTGGCTCAATATGTGTCTAACGTTTCGTTTAAGAAACTTAACAATCAATGACCAACATATAAAAAATTGTCATCCAGTTAAAATGTGACATAAAAAACAATTTAATTTTTGTTTAAAAATAAGAAAATCATTATTAAAAAACCAAACTTTAATATTTTTTAAAACAACCCCAAATTTATATCTATTTTATTAATTTTAAATATTTTTTCATTTGCGATAGGATAGGTCTTTCTCATTTAGCTAGTCGCAAGACTAAATAAGTTACCATCCATATTCTTTTTATTAAGTTCAAAAATTTCATCTTTGACGTAATGATTTTCGATTAACATTTTTGTTCATCAAACTCTTTTAAAGATTTGGATTATTGAATGTGGAGAGTCAATGAAGAAAAGAGTGATTATTGGTATTGAATCCTATTTTTCATTTATATTTTCTCTTAAAAAAAAAAGAAAACCATTAACTTTTGAAATTTTTAACCTAAAACTTTTGGATTTTTTATTATATTAAAGATTTTTTTATTTTTTAAATAAAAATTCAAAAATAGCCATACACCACGTTGTCGTCATTGAAATGGGTCTTCTCATTAATCCCATTTGAAAAAAAAAAAAGGTCTTGGGATATAAATACGGTGGCGTAGTCCAACCATATTTGTCCTTCGATTAAAGATTTAATGTTCGACATTTAAAGTTTGTTTAGCCGCTCATTTGTTAATTTTTGACGATGTAAGATTGGAGTTATTGGCTGTCGAAGGTCAACAAAAGAAATTTTGACTAGTGCTACTTGAATGGACAGTCGAAAGAAAAAATTTTGGGGCTTAGACATATAGTGTTAGGGTTTGAGTTTTTATTTTTATTTTTTTTCTTAAAATAAAAATCTAAGAAAAAACAGAAATAGATCATAGGTCACATATTTATTAGACAACAAAAAAATTTAATATTTGTATCACAAAAAGTATTAATTCAAATAATTTTTTTTTAATAATTGTCATAAAAAAGTATAATTTGGATATTTATTCGACAATTAAACCTTAAATTTTATATGAATGTATTACAAAATATGTTAGGAACTTTTTGAAAAACATTCCCGAGATGAAATACGTTCATATTTTACTCAAGACAAGACTCTGAAATATTGAAAGGGATTAAAACATTTAGATCTAGTTTTTTAGCACAAAGCTAACGTTAACTTGTTGATCGATCAAAATGTCAACAATGACGAAATTACGACATGAAACTTCAGAAATAATCGATGTGATATATTTCTGATTCATTTTAATCTAAAAATGTTGTGATTTTTGACGATTTATCTTCATTTTATTGTGTTTTTCTTATTGGTCGTGATATTTGTACAGTAATTTATAATTTGTTCTTATTCCCGTTAATAAAAAGAAACAACTACCAACAAAAAAATTGTATAGGACGGAAAGAAGGCAGACCAGTTTCAAAATAGCGCTCATAGTTTCAGAGACAATACATATGTGATATGTACAAAAAGGGGGAAAAAATCTACATCTCTAATTGAAATACTTGAGAATAGCATTACCCTTTTGCGAATGTCATGTAAAAGTAAGGCAGAGAAAGAAAACAAAAACTAATCTGTGTTTACATAAGGATAAACAAGAAAATTACTATTTATAAAACTAATTAAAATCCAGCTTAATAGAAGAAAAAAAAAGAGGGTTAATAAAGATTAACACACTTAATAAACTTTTTTAGTGAAAAGGCTACGCAAATTAAAAAAATTATTACCGTTTACAACGTTAGGTCCGCTGCTTCCTCCGTTTCCACCTCGGCCGCCACTTCGGTTGGTACTATTACCGGCAACTGCGGCACTATTATCGTCCATTCTACAATTCAAATGATGTTTATACCCGATACACATTGGCACGTTCAGATTCAAAACTTTGGCTTTGTTATTATTGTTGCCACCGTTACCGGTTTTACCGCGACGAGTTTCGGTAGCTTCCTTTTTTCCGCTACTCTTGTCAGCGGACCGAGCCAAAACATCGAAGTTTTTGACAGCGGAACCACTACGACGAACCTGCCAAACCGGGCTGCTTCGCCCCAAGTGAACCCCTGACCTATTGGGACTGCTCGGCCATTTTCTAGACTTGGATTCACCGGCTGAGTTGCTACGGGAACATGGAGCGCTACTTACTTTCCGGGCACCCGCCGTCGAGGCGGTCATTCTGGGTCGGGTCCCGCTCGTTCCTGTGGATCTACTCCTTGAAAAAGGCCAGATATTTATGTTCAACTCAGCCGGACTCCCTCCGCTTTGACTCTGACTCTTCTTTTCTTTCTTTTCTCTTTCTCTTTATCCTTGTCTTGTTGAGTTTTGCCTCCGTTCTTGACCTTTTCTTTCCTGAAAATATCCCTCCACCGTTTCGAAGCTGATAAGACAGGAGCCGTCTCAGATGTTACAAGAGAGCTAAGCTCGGGCTCTGGGTCGGGTACAAATGGTTCTGATGCGGGTGGGTTAAGCTCGGTTTGTGGGTTCTCTTCAGGTTGTTTGTTGGGTAAGAGATGGAGCGGACGGAGAACGCCATTAACGAAGAGTTCATCGGCGGAGATGAGATCAGGCTGAGGAAAAGACGGATTCCGAACCATCCAAAACTCGAATTCCGGTGAACTTGAATGGCTGCTTGTACTGCTTCTTCTTCCACTGCTGCATGGTGATAGATTTTTGGATTCTTTGTTTACAGATGTTTGGCTCTCCATTTTTCTTTGGTTGAAGAAAAAGAAAGTTGAGAGGAAAAAAGTGAGAATTTATTAATGTTTTTTGGGAAGGAAAGGTGAGCGTTTTGTTTTTTAGTGAATAATCAGAGAGGAACAAAATAAAAAAAAAATGAAATGTGAGAAAAAAAATACAATTTTTTTCAGTTTCTTTAGGCTTTTGGGCCTCTCTTTTGTAAATAACGAGAAAGTTAATTGCTCTTAGGAATAAGGAAATTTGGGTCCATAAAAAAGAGAGTGAAGCGCATGGGAAATTGTTATTGTTATTTTAATTACGAGGGAGGTTTAATTAATTATTATTTGATATTATTAATTAACAATTTTTGTATAAATGGTTTTAAGATGATAATAAATCTTATCTTTTTATTTTTTAATTTTTCTAGAAAGATTTAAATATATTTTTAATAGTTCAACATCGTTTATAAAAAATGATTTTCAATCACAATTTATTAAATAATTACCTTTAATTCAATTCTGAAGGATCATTTTTGCTATTAGAATCTAAAAGTTAAAAGGAAATAATGTATATCAGATTAATGTTGCTTTAATAATAATAATAATAATAATAATAATAATAATAATAATAATAATAATAATAATAATAATTGAAGTAACATGGGTGCCATTTAAAGTTTTATCTTTTTTCCTAATAAATCTTATCTTTTAATTTTAAATTTCTAGAAAGATATTTAAATATATTTTTAATAGTTGAACAACGTTTATAAAAAAAAATATAAACAATCAATAACTACATTAAATAATTACCTTTAATTTATCTTTGTTATTTTAAAAAGGTGACCATTTTTGCTAAAAGAGTCTAAAATTCTAATAATCACCTTTAGATCAGATTATGTAGCATTAATTATAATAAAAAATTGTTTAAAATAAAAGTAACGCTCAAAGGTAAATCACATTTACATATGTGATTCTCCTTTTCCAGTTAATAAAATGTATACTATTATTTCCATTGTGTTGATAAAAATAAAGTAAATAGGATAATGGCAAATAAAATGTTTTTAGATAATAATACAACGGATAAACAAGAAAAATAATAATTACATTCTTAATCACCAACCTGTATATATATATTTTTTTTTTTTAAGGTGAATAAAAGGTTTTTCACACTTAATAAAAAACGCATGTTTATTGTATACTTATTTTAAAGTCATGATCCATTGTGGTATCATATGTATTATAAATTGAAATGCAAGGGAGTGTTTCTTAGTTTAAAATGGCTCATTTTAGAATATCCTGACCGTTTGATTCTGGAACCTAGGATGTTGATGTCCGAGATTCTTGATCGATTATATATGCATCTCTAGAGATAAAATGATATTAACTTTAGTATATGAGAGAAATACAATGGAAGGGATTAAGGCCATTCATCCCAAAAGTGAGACTCGTGATGCCATGTGATGTGGGGACAAAAATGTATGTGCTCACATTCATGGCTTCATCATTATTTGGTGAAAAAAGATAGCATAATTTAGCGTTGACATTTGAGATCCAACCCTTTATGATCTTCTTCCTTTCGCATCAATTAAAACAATCTATTAATCTCAAGTGATTTTATCATTTAAATACGGAAAAAATTAATGTAACAAATAAACAACGTTAAAGTTCATATAAATAAAACATTATCCCATATGGTCGTGATAAAAAAAATTAAGATGGGTTTAAATACATCAACCCACTTGAGAATCAAGCTCGTTGAACTGGATTCGAAGTACACCAGTAAGAAAAAACAGATACAAGTAGAAAGAACATACAACAAATTAATCAATCGAACCACTGTATATGTAAGAGTTCTATGACAAAAGATGATGTTTGTCCCTTTAAGGGATTAATTGTAAACTATAAAAATATTAAGAACGAGTCAAGATTTCTTTATTGATGGATTGGCACATCAAACACAATCTGAATCAGAACACATCTTAAAAGAATTCAAATCAATCTCTTGCACCAAACATGTTAATGAGATATCATATTGAAGTTTCGACATATTCTCGACCAAAACTCCTAAAATAACATTCAAATCTATTAGGTTAAATGATAAATAAAAATTTAATTCTTGACAAATGAGAGAAAAAAAATATATTAATAAAAAATGGTCTGTGAATGTTAAAATATCTCAAATTAAATCATCAATACGGGTATTAACTTCGATTTGATATCCATAATCACACAATAATTCGGGTTAGGTAACTCTCTTGTCACCACTAACCTATTGTCTACCTTTTTTATCATTATTATCAATAAGAAAAATCAAATATTTATTTTTATCTTGTATTTTGTTTGTTTATATTAATAAAAAAAAAAATATACAGTTTTCTTTCAATGTTCAATTTTTTATAATAACTCTAAAAATAATAAAGTATTATTCTTTCCGTTCATATAAACCAACAACGATATATGGTCGTGTTAAAAAAATTAAGACGGGTGAGTTGTATGTGTAAAATAATTTAAAAACAAATTTACGCATAAACAACAAAAATAATTATTTTTGTTAAAAAGTAAAAAGAACATAAAAAAAATTAATTTATTTGAAATTATTTTTTCAATCGACAATTTAATTTGTAAGAGTTTTAAAACAAAAGATGTTTGTCCCCTTAAGAGATTAATTACTCAAACAAAAGAGAAGAACAAGAATAAAATAGTTTTTATTGATGAATTAACGTCAAACACAATCTGAATCAAAAAAAAAGTGTTGAGTGTGAATGAAAGAAAAAGCAAGTGTCTTTCACTCTTCTACTTTTTACAAGAATGTCAAAACCCGAAACTTAAAACGAAAGTTTCCAGCCTTTTGTTGGTGAAGTGTACATAATAAATGAAAAAGTAAAGTAATATTTAACAAAATGGTTGGACAAAAGCCTGAATAACATAATATAAAATGGCACGGATGTAAGAAAAAAAAAAATCATCTAAATACTTTATTGGATAAAAAAGAATGTTGAAGTTTAGCAGAGCCACAAGGTAGAAAAGCAAAAACGAAAAAATAAACAATGAATCTGAATCATGGGGTGAACATAAGTCAAATGGGTATTAGAGAAAGAGGAAGAAAGATCCGACGGTTGAAAGTAAGCAAAATTATAATCGAGGGGCTAACAAAAATGACAACTTAGAATGGACCCGCAAAGTCGATGGGTAAGTGGTTGGGTTGTAGGATAATGGTGAAAACATTGTGGGGACTGGGGATTTAAAAGGAGTGAAGTGTGGGAAAGAATAAGAGAATGGTTGAGATTTTTTTAGATGCATTTTTCTGCTCTTCGTTAATGGCTTTTGTCCGTGACCAAAATGATGAGCCATGTTTAATCCAAACAAAAATTACCTAAAAAACTCATTTTTTCATTTGTTGAAATTGGGTCCCTTATCTCCTCCCCATAGGCCCATTTTTATTTCGATGGCAACTGTCTTTTATTACTATTATATAGATGTGACAATTGGATCATTTAGATCGAGTTTAGTTAGATCATTTTAGGTTGTTTGGTGTTTAATTTGGGTTGTTTTTGGTTTATGTTTGATTCAAGTCTAATCGATTTTGATTCAAATTTAGCGTTCGGTCTATATTATTTTGATCGTTGATTTTTCGAGTCATATTAATATAAGATTTGTTGAATTTTTTTAGGTATGGTCAATATCAGATCCATTGATTATCGGGTCGGATCAAAATCATGTCGTTGCTTTTTGGGTGGGGTTAATATCAAGACAATCGGTTTTTAATTTGAATCAATATATGAAGATGATATTTTAAAGGAAAATATATGATATTAAATCTTTAAACTATTAATAAAGGTGGTTGTTAATTAATAATATAATACAAAAGAGGAATAAAATATTCATATTTGAGCAAATTAAATTCGAGTTGCTTTCGTTTGGAATTCCTTTCAATTTGATTTTAATTCGATTTGATTTTCAATTCAACTAAAATATGGTTATCTTTGAGTTCATATTAAAAAACTACCATGTTAAATCCATTTTTTTTAGTTTATAAATTAGTTCAAATTATCAAGTTTGTCAAATTAAATTTGAGCCATCATGGATTGACTAGGGGGGGAGTTTCTTTTGATTTGAAAATTTTCAAAAAATTCATATATGATTTAGATTTTTTTTAAAAAAATTATGTATTTTCTATTAAAAATCTAATTTCGCCCCCTCCTTACAATTTTATAGGTTTGCAACTAACGTAAAATTTTGTGTCTGTCCCTGATTATAGACTTTTCATATTCGGTAATCAAAATAGTTTTGATTAAATTGAAAGAATTTAGATTAACAAGGCATAAGATCAGGGATGCAATTAATCGGAATAAAAGCATTTTCAGTTCACTGGTTAAAGGTGTTTATTTTGCATTGGTATGGTTTCCATGCTTTTTCTTTTTTTTTTGGTTTCAGCCTACCCAAAAACTGCAAGGGCAAGTTGGCAATGCCCAGTGCTGTGCTGTGCTGTAATACAAATGAGAATGTATATCATACCGACTGGCTTGTTAATTTACGTACATAAATAGGATCCATTGTTAGCATCAAATGGACCACCGCTGCATATATAAAAAAGCTTTAAAGTGTTAAGGGTCTTAACTGGCTAATTTTGACGTATCAGAATGGGACATGTGCTGTTTTTTTATGTGTGTTTATGACTTGCATTTAGATGATGGTTGGCCATACATCAAATGATTTTGAGAAATGAAGTTTCATTTTTTTTTTATCTTTTCCTCAAATGACATAAACCTTTATATAATCTTTCCTTTTTGTTTAGTGGTGAGTGAAGGGTAGTTCTGGATCTTTCTGCTTTTTCTCCGTTGTTTTTGAAATACTTTCAAGACATCTTATTTTAAATGGACATCATGCCTTCGGCCGAGGAACCTACTTTCCAGACCGAAAAGAAGAAAAATATCGACCCTTAAATGAGAATGACTGATATTTTGCTCACCAATCACCGATATAGAATTTAAGTTGCAGGGCAATATAGTTCTGCTAAATAGACACGGTATTTATTGACGTAGCGATGAGTATTAAGATTTTAGTTCCATATAATCTTGTAAAATAAGTGAATTTATAAACAGAACAAAGTTAGAAATCAATTTTAAGACTAAAATCAAATTTTAATTTCTTAGACTAAAATATATTCTTTATGTTGTATTAATGTATAATTTCATAAAATTTAAAATTTAGAATAAAATATTTTTGAAGATTTGCAAAGTGTAGGGGTGGAATCCCCCGTCAGGGGATGGTTTTGTATTTTTATTCCATCCCCACACACTTCAATTCTGGTTTTTTAGAAATTCTATTAAATATTTTTGGGAATTTTTTCATCATCATACTCTTCATGTGCGGATCCCCGTGGTTTTCGAGGAATTCTCATCTCACAAAAATTAAACAAAATTACTATTTTACTAACAAAAATAAATGACCAATTCTGTTTAAAATATAAAAGTTTTGATATTTGTCGCTGGAGCGAGGACAAGATGATGAAAATTGAAATGGTTTCCAACATCCTCTCTATTTAGATGACTCCTACCCCATTTTACTCATATCTAAAAACTAAGAAACATGTTAAGAAACTTGAGTATGACTAGGTTTGAGAGAAAGTTAAAGCAATAATAATATAGTTAGGATATTTTATTAAGATATATATTAGGGGTATAGATAAATAAGTATATATTTTTAAAAATATTGTCAAAAAATTAAAATAAATTTAAAATTTATTAGACTAAAATATAGTAGTTTTTCAATTAAAATAAATAAATTCTCTCATATTTTTAGGGACAAAGTTATTGTATAGCAACTCTCGTCCCCATCTCTATTTGAGCTCGATGATAAAACTTCCCTCACCCACAGAGGTGCAGTATTCCCATTCAATCCCCACTCTACTTGCAGCCCTAGTAATCTTTTACTATTCTTTTACTATAACTTAATCTTTTATGTTAAAAATTGGATTAATTCACAATTTATCTTAAAATGGATTAATTCGTAATTTACCTTTTAAAGTACATATTTTTTTCTAAAACTACATTTTTGATTTATAATTTACAAAAATATAAAACATTTTTAATTTTTTTATTTTAATAAAAATATATTGATTATAATATCATTTTTTGATTTAAAAGAATATTATCTTTTAGAATTTTTTTTTTTTGAAACTAAAAGCTTTTGTTTTATTATGTATAAAAATTTAAGTTTCAACTCATTTAGGCACTCTTTTCTTGGGGGCAAATTCAAGTTTCATCTCGCTACGTTTAAAAACTCTCACCTGGTTTTGTGGTAAAAACTTCTTGATAAATTAATTTTTTTTGATTTATTACCTACCCAAACCTCAAAATGATATTATTGGGAGGTTTAGCAAAAGTGATCCCGTCTTGCGAATCGTAAGATTGAAAGAGTAAAAATATATATAATAACTTTTAATAAAAATAAATTTTCTCTCATTTTTTTAAAAAAAAATGAATATTCTTTCAAATCACTCGACGACGTATCGCATTCAATCTTGTACTAGTGAGTCCTAATATTCTTTTATTGTTCTTTTATAACTTAATCTTTTATGTTAGAAAATGGATTAATTCACAATTTATCTTAAAATGGATTAATTCGTAATTTACCTTTTAAAGTACATATTTTTTTCTTTAAAATACATTGTAATTTTTTAAAATTTGCTAAACCTAAAATAATATATGACATCATTTAAAGTCTAAAAAAAGTTGACATAAAAATAACAACGTATCATGTGTTATATTTTTATTTATTATTTTTTATTATGGAGGAAAATTAAAATGAAAATAATAATTAGAATTTAGAAAGGTAAATTAAAAAGTATAAAAATGAAAAATTACTTTAAAGAAAAATAATGAATTTAAAAAACATTGCAAGCGCGCATAGTATTTATTTATAGAAATTAGGGCTAGCAGGGACAAGGATAAAAGACAGAATTACACAAGCCAAGACAGCAGATCTAGCTAAAGCTATGCTTTTCATTACATGCCTTAATAAAAACACCAGACATTTGAAAGGACTGCAGTTTGTGAATCTTCAGTGAGTCAGGGTACAGCCTGCCAGGTAGGCGCAGCATTGAGCGCCAGACATGGCTGGTAAAGTAACCCAGAACGTGCCCAAATATAATGAAGAGTCCCATCTTCCACGCTAAAAATTAACCAGACGGGGAAATCAAAATACGTTTGAATTTTGAAAACCATAATTTAGCAACAAAAAAAAAAAAGCAAAGCTATTTCAACGTAAAAATGCAAAATCTCTAAAAGGTTCCTGGGAAATTTAACTAGATTTGTTTGACTTTTTGCGATTTGTGGAATATATTGAGGAATAATACAGACAAGGAAGAAGAGAGATGGTCCATCTGCAAACACTGTTCATTGTTTTTTAACGGTTCCCAAAAAGTCGAAAGGGATTGACATTTTCCCCAAGATTATCTCATTTTTTATCTATCGGCTTTTTCTTCATTTAATTTAACCCGAATAGTGTATCCCCGGTGGATGAAACAAAACCAGGAGTCGTTATCCGGGCTTTGGCTGTCTTGGTCGATTCCTCTGGGGAGTAGAATCCAAAATTCCGAATACTGGGAAATATTGAAAATGCCAAACCGCCATTAATAACGACCGTTCATCGTTTTCAAAAGCAGCCATGAAAATTTATAGAAATAGGACAGCCACGTAGTTTTATCATTCATAGAAATTTCTTTTGGAGGAGGGAAAATTTGATTTTTCAGATCTTATCAGACCAGGGATGTTTTTGGGCCTTTGTTTGAATTTCAATTTGTAATAAAATTTTGTCTACTTGCTATTTTTATCCTTATATTTTTTTTAAATAATGTAATTAACTTTTCTATTTTAATTTGTCAAAATTTAATCACCATATTTTATGAAAAAATTAGAAGCTAGTCAAATTGAGTACTTTACCATTAAATTGTTGACCTTAAAATCAACAATTCAACAAATTATATGTAATAAATTAAATAAAATTAATCATCCCATATTTTTCATGCAACAAATTACCAGCTCAAGTTTATGTGTTAACGATAATTAAATTAATTTTAAAGTTTTTGCAAAAAAAAGGATCAAATTCAGATAAATTAAAAAAAAAATTACTAAATTTTTTAATCTTCATAAAATAAAGGGATGCCATTAAGAATTAAACTGAAAATTTTTCTATTGACAATTTTTTGGGGGGTGAATTATCTTATTTATTTCTTTTTCAACACTCTGGCGTCCCCTAAAAAGGTTTTTCGGGTCCACAAGCGTCTACGGAAGATGAACCCATTTACAACCTTCATATTATTATTAATAATATAATTTCACCACTTTTTGTCTTTTTGTTGTATGTTTTACTATTTATATTTGAGTTTGAAATTAAAGATTTTAACAAAAATATTTTTTTAAAATTATAAAATTGTTCATTTGAAGTATATCATATACTACTATTACAAATAGCAGCCGAAAATAACGAGGACTTGAAAGGTGTTATAGTCCCAAAATTTTAAAAATTACCCTCAAAATTTTAAATAATATTTTGTTTCTCTTAAATTTTTAAAATTTTATTAATTTCAAAAAAATAAATATTTTAATTAAAAAAATTTAACCTCTATTTTTTAAAAAGTAAATTAATCTCTTCACACAATTTCCGTCACTAATTGCATCCAACTTCTTTTTAATACTAATTTCATTTTTAGTAATTATTCATATATTTTTCTAAAATAATTTAATATTTAAAAAAAGACATCCATTTACCCTCGAGAACCCCTTTATTATTTTGTTATTGTCTTGGGGTGCTAATATTTATGCACTAATTTAGGCTCGTAGCACTAGACCTTGGGCTTCACTATTATTCTCGCAATAAGTGAAGTAAAACTGCACATATTGCTAGTTTGCTACAACTCATGTCTTATTACCACAACAATCTCTCTGTACATTTGAAACTTTCTATTCCTTCCTTCCAAGCTGTTTCCTTGTTTTATCACTGTCTTTTGTCATTGCTTCTAATGCTCACCCACCACTATTACTATTATTTTAATGTATGTTTCACCTGATTTAGGTCAATTCATTGAACTATCATTGATTCCAATAAGATTAAATTAAATTTAATGTAATTAATTACTCATACTTTTTTAAAGATAATATTAGATAACTTTTATTACTTAGAAAGAAAGTCAAATAAAAAGATTCTAATATAAAAATTTAACGAACGATAAAAAAATTTAAAAAAATTGAAAAGAGTAAAAGATGAAAATATTTTTCCTATTTTGGTCAATAATAAAAACTCACCACGCCAAACAAGAATACTTACATTGTTCGGTATAATATAAGAATTTAGACTAAAATGAATGACAAAAAAGCCAAGAGAGTTGTCAACATTAAATAAAATGAACCCCTAGAAACTTAAGTTATTTTTGACTTTTTATAATTTGGTCCTCTCACTTTCTTTCCCTTAAAAAACAATCATCTTCTTCACTTAAAAACTATACCGTCGGGGATGGACCTATAACGTTGGCTTATCCGGTGAGATCATTCAATCATCTTTCATCGCAAAAAAATTACATCAACGATAAATCTATGTCAAAGGTAGACGAATAACATGCCATAAAGCATGCAACATGGGAAAGATAAATAAAACAAAGTCATTAAAGTACATGAAGAAAAAAATAGAATATAAGAAAATAAAAAATATTAAGCTAAAAAGTATTAAAAAAGTAGTAATTGCCTGAATTTCTAATTAAAAAAAAAAAAAAATATGAAACTGCCATGAAAGAAAAACCTAATTACTCATGAGATTAAAATTATAAAAAAAGTAAATGTTTGAATATTTTATCTACCCTTTAACTTTGTTTCCAGGATGGACCTTCAACCATAAATATAAGAACCCAATCATGCCATTTTTTTGAAAGTTTTTTAATTTATTTATATATATAAACAATTTTTATTAATAATCTAATTCTACATCCCAACACTCTTGTAATTTTATATGGTTACATTTCTAAATAAATTTAATAGTTTTGCACCCTTTACATGAAAATTGGGTTTAATCAAGTATCCAAATTTGTCTCTAATTTAGAGTGATTTTGAAATTTAAATGCAGGATACCATTGAAATCAACCTATAATATTTAAGCTAAGCATAAGCATCGGAAACACGAACAAGGTGTGTTCTATTATAAAAGTATATTCAAATTTGTTTTCAAAATTTTCACTTACATAAACAAACACTAAATTTTTTGTTCATGTTCCATAAATGTATTTGTTCGTGTTCATTATTTTAAAATGAAAAACGAACACAATCGAACATAAATAACATATACAATATATTAAATATTTAATATTTTGGGTTAGTTCGATTAATTCAATTAATTAACATTTTAAACCGAATTATTCGATAATTAAAATTTGAAAAAACTCAAATCCTAAAATTATCATTAGAGAAACCAATTTTGTTTTGGTCCTTTTTAGTTCGAGGTGAAAGGACAATAAACACCCTAAAAAATAAGAAAGGGGCTTTTAACGAGTCATAAAATAGGACTTGTCAACTTGAATAAATGTAATTTTTGGGATTAAATCTAATGCTCACCCCTAGATATACCATAAATTTAAATAAAACATAAACGAAACTTGAACATAAACGACCAAAAATTCAGGAAAAAAAATGAAACGAACGTGAAAGTTTTACTAAAAAATTAATTCATTTGATATGAACAAAAAACAATAGTTCGGTTCATGTTTGTTTGTTTAATAAATAATCTAACATAAACGAACTTTTCAAGTTTTGTCTGTAACTAGAGAGGGATAGTGAAATTTACAACAACAATGGTGCATTTCAAATCCGCCCGAAAACCTAGGAAACTTTAGTTTGTAATATATAATTAACCAATGTTTCCCCTTTGTGCACAATATGGATTGATCAAATCTTCACTATGTTCGAAGAGGCTACTCCACCATTTTACCTCTTTTGAAACAAAGATTGTTTTTATTCACATTGCTATAAGCTCAACAAACACAAATATATCCGGTTGATGATCACGGAGAGCCTCTATACTCTAGTTCAATCCATTGTTAAAAATATATAACAAGGTTTGATTTGTCGATTTTCACTTGATATGTCGTGAAACCAATAATGCAACTGATCACATGGTCAAATTGAGACTTTACCGGAAAAACTACTCACTGATTTTGAGTTCCCTCCAGATAGCTTGGCTACTATGCTAAGCAGATATGTCCACGATCCTTCTCACATACGTATAAGATATTGATGTATTGGCTTCAACCTCCTTTCATTATAGAAAAAATAATAACTATAAGCTTCATCACCAAGTTCCAGGAGAAAGTGTAGTTAACTGTTACTGTACTGAACCATCAAACTGGCAACAAAAATCCATTAAAGAAAACTTTCAAGAGAAACTATAAGTAACAAATAAAAAATCAGTAGGCTTAAGGTCCGTTGATGTGTAATAACAAAAATTGGCCCACGTTTTTTACTGGCTCTGTGCTTCTACCTAAATTGGGCTCGGCTACAAACTGCATTCTAGAAAATTTTGGAGAGAAAAAAAAATGGAAATCAATGTATTGTAGAACTAAAGGGGTCAGCGTGGATGGCCGAAGATATGCATTCTATATTATTAACCAACCCTACAGTTCTTGTTGCTGTGATCCTCGGTAGCACCATCATTTTCATTCTATTTTCCCAACCGCGCCACCTGTCATCTTCTTCTCCAAAGTCGGATTCCATGGCTGCTCGGAGCTTTGTTCTTTGGCTTCACGGACTCGGTGACTCTGGCCCAGCTAATGAACCAATCAAGACGCTCTTTAGATCTCCCGAGTTCCGAAACACCAAGTGGTCTTTCCCTTCTGCTCCTGAAAACCCCGTCACCTGCAACTGTAAGCTTCATTATTTACATTCTTTCACGAATTGGTTCTGCTTATTGACTTTGTTTTTGTGTTTTGAATGAAATGATGTGTATGGGTCTGATTCTTTCTAGTTTAATTAGAGTTCATGTGTAATTTGTGGCAGTTAAATCATTGGGATTTTTTTTTTCTGGGGAAATGTATAGGACTGATCGACGATGATCAACTTCAAATACGGAATCTCGTTTCTTATTTGAAATTTATTACTGTAGTTTATTTCATTTTATCCAATTATACTTGTAAGAGAGAACGGGATGAAGCTAACGAACAAATTCTTAGCTTATCAAGGGGTTAGTTTAATTTTTGCATAGGGTTTCGATGTCAAACTGCTTCACGATCTTTCAGCGTTGGTGTGGAAAATATTCTTATTTCTTAGTTGCCCTTTTGAGCCTATGTATGCTTGGATGGCTCATCAATTGAGGCTTCACTACTGTGACAGATGGCTAGATTCTCTTAAAAGTTCTATATATCAGACAATTTAACTGGTGTCCCGAGTCATCGTTAGACTTATAATGAGGAAAATGGCGTTGTTTAGAACAGTTTGTTATCATTCGTAAATCATAATGATACCACAATTGTTTTTTCTGATATATTTTTCATTGGCAGATGGAATGAGGATGCCTTCTTGGTTTGACATCCATGAGATTCCTGTGACAGCTGTAAGTGATGCTTGTTCTCCTTCCATTTCAATTTATACCAATTTGATCTACTGTTGGGACATTTCTCTTTCAGATGTCTATTAGGTACTATTATATTCTTCAAAACAAATTTATGTACACTTCATTGTTGATTCTTGTATATAGTGGATTTTCTGCCTTTTGTTTTTATCTAAACTATAGTGAAACTGAGTTTCGGTGTTATGACATACTGCCTATTATTTCTTATTAACAATGAGTAGATTATCTAATGTAGGTATATGAGTTACATCTTTTTTGTCCTGCCATTGGTCGTTTGTTTTAACTTTAATGCATATGCATGCATGCATGCATGCTTAGAAGGACTAAATCATTACGAGTTGTGGGCTTTCTGTCACAGATTTGAGTCTGCATATGCCACGGATCATAAAAATGGAACTATGTCACCCGTGGATTTTGTTATGGTTATTAATTGACTGAAATCTTTCATCTGCAAAATTAGCATAGATGGCACTTTGCACAGGCTTTTCGTTTTTAATGTTCAAACTTCTACTTTGTGATTTTTCCAATACAACATGCATAGTGGCCTTGAGTACAATTCCCTAGATTTTGGGGTCAACCTGTTTTCTGACACTAAGTTCTAAACTTTCAATGTTCATAAACTTCATTATAGTTTTCTACTTGTTGTTCCATTTATAAGATGAAGGATATTTGCATTAGGCTATTTGTCAATGTCGTGCAAATGTTTTTCTTTACTTTGCTGTTGCTCTTGAAAAGTTCACACTATCTTACAACCAATTCTACCTCTTCCATCATGATGATGTGAATGCTCAGCTCATGGTGCTCCACATTCAGTTAGATAGTTGGTTTTGCTTCTATGTATAGGATTCTCCAAAAGCTGAAAGTGATGTCCTTAAAGCAGTTCAGAATGTGCATGCGATGATAGACAAAGAAGTAGCTGCTGGGACAAATCCTAATAACGTATTTGTGTGTGGATTTAGTCAAGGAGGTAGGAAATCTCTCTCCAAGGGTCATAACATAATTTACTGCATTACTTGTGGTATTTTGCAATTTTAACAACTTCTTTCAGGTGCCTTGACCTTGGCTGGTGTTCTGTTGTACCCTAAAAAGCTTGGTGGGGGTGCAGTTTTCAGTGGATGGGTTCCTTTCAATTCTTCAATGATAGAGAAGTTCCCAGAAGATGCAAAGAAGGTGATTTTCATCAGATGCTGCAAGTTTATCCAGTTTGCTAATACTTTATCCCCATTCCTTTTTTGTCTTATTTGGAGCCTGTCAAACCTAGAAATATCAGCAGATCTTAGATCTTAGATTCTTAATGTCTTGTATCAGAAAGCATTCTGTCGACTGCATTTAATGATCAATCCTATAAACTACCATTAGCATCCTAATTCACAAAGATGAGATTGCTAACTGTGTTTGTTATGCTTTCATGGATAATAATATGTCTTCTTCCTGAAATATGTATTCTTACCTAATTATTTAGAAATATGCTTACAAATGTGCAACACCTGAACTTGTGCAGACACCTATTTTATGGTCCCACGGAATGGCTGACAGAACAGTACTTTTTGAGGCTGGACAAGCTGGGCCCCCTTTCCTTGAACAAGCAGGAGTAACCTGTGAATTCAAGGTATATATGCAAAATATATTTTTTTTTCTGAGTTTTTGGTGTTTTTGTATGGCATCTGCTGATCTGCCGAAACTCCTATGATGCTACAGGCTTATCCTGGTCTTGGCCATTCAATAAGCAACGAAGAGCTGCAGTTCCTCGAATCATGGATTAAGACTCGTCTACAAAGTTCTTCTTAATGGTTTAAACATCTCGAGAATGGCATCCAAGTGTTGTCATTGGTTTGTAGTGAAATTGTTAATTAGTTAAATAATTTAAATATTATAATACAAGTGTGGTTGACATATGAGGATATTTTTTCATCTCCGGATTATTACAAGTTGAAGTCAACTTCTGTACTGTTGCTTTGTTTAAAACCTACGTTTCTAAACTTGTAGTACAGACAAGGGTGTATGATCTAACCTCTTCAGTTTCATAGCAAATCGTTACCTACCTATATCTACAGTTCCTGTGATGTCCTAAACTGTCTCGTACTGATTATAACCCTGCTGTTAGCTGGGAATTCACTAGTGGTACTTGGAATTTACTATCCAAGGTTGGGGCAAGATCAGCTAAAGCCTAACCAATGCATGAGTGCCATTTGTATTTATTTTTACTTTTTGTTGTTGTTCAAGAGAGTGTCGTTGGTACTGCTAGTATCCACCAAACCCATTTGATTACGTTAACGTATAAAGCGACGATAAAGTGAGATAGACCGGGACAAATTGGGAACAATCAGCATCGGTGCACCAACTACAACTGCAACTCGAAACGACATGGAGTAATGAAAACATATGATTCAGATTTCAGATTCACTCCACGCTGATAATTGGACCGTTCACCTTATAAGACCCGCGACGCACTTGAACGCACACTTCCCCAGGCTAATGTCTTCCTAGCCCCACACCGCGTCATCAACCTCTATGTTATGTTATTCTCTATTTTATTCCCTCTCTCCCTCGTAGAATAATAATATAAAACCTCACTAACCCTTCAAAAAGTCTTAAAAGTCTGCTTCTCTCTCCCTATCTGTCTGATAATCAAAACTTGACCATGAAGAAGCTCTACCGGAGAGGCTCGGTTCATCCATCACCCCGATCACAACCGATCATCTGTCCTTCCTTCCGGCCACCATCTTAACCCTTGCCGCCGCTCTTTCCCCAGAAGACAGGGAAGTCTTGGCCTATCTCATCTCTTGTTCGAACAACGATTTCGGCAACTTCTCAACCCACGGCAAAAACACCCAGAAATACCTGACTAAAGGAAGTAGCAGCTTCAGCAGCCGCAGCGGCAGCGATCATGATCATCCACCTCTTTTTACCTGTGATTGTTTCAGGTGCTACATGAGTTACTGGGTCAGGTGGGACTCGTCGCCGAACCGGCAGCTGATACACGAGATAATTGATGCTTTTGAAGATGGATTAGCGCAAAGCAAGAAGACAAAGAGCAAGAAAGACAGGAAAAAGAAAAACGGCGGTGCTGATGGGTCTGGTGGCTTGAAACGAGCCGATTTGAGCTTAAGAAAGGATGGTCGAGTGAGTTGAAATCGGTGGAAGCGAATAGCAGTAGCGGTAGTTGTGGTGGTGAAGTTTGTGGGGATGATGGTGAAGAAGGAACAGAGAAGGGTACGGTGAGGAGGTTCGTGAACTTCATCGGAGAGAGGATTTGGAATGTTTGGGGCCAGTGAATTTAGGCGAGAATCCAAGAAAAGAGGTTGGGTTTAACTCCATCCGATTTTTCTCTGTGTAAGAGAAAAGAAAATGAATTTTCTTACCTTTTTTGTACATTACACCCTTTTACAATGTAAAAATGGTTAGTTTAATTTTAAATCAATCATGTTTTTGTTGGTCTTGAAGTAACCTTTTGATAAGAAAGATTTTCTTGTTGCCCAGTGCCCACCACTTTCTTCTAGCTTAAACTATCAGTTCAATACATTTACCATAATTAGATTTTAGCTTTGTTATTAGATTATGATTGATGGAAACGAGGGATCAGAAAATAATCCTTCCTTTTCCACGCTGAAGCTTATATTCTGTGTTTCTAATTTTTCCTTGCTGTCTGCTGGAATTGAATTTCACTTCTGCTGTGAAATGATAATTAATTTTGTCACTGAATTAAGTGTTCTGTGTGTAATGAAGACACCCTGCAACTGTCAACCCAACAACTCAAACAATGATTTTGGTATTTGTTCATAAGAAAATAATTCTTTCCTTAGCTAGTAATATTGTTCTAATCACTTGCAGTATAAATTAATTTAACAGTGGAACAATTATTTTGAAAAAAGAATGGTATCTGACTGAAAACCCTTCAAAAGTAGGGCTTCGATTAAAGCAAAGGTTCTTCCGGATAATATAGTATTTGTTTAATGGAAAGTGCCCCCAAATCAAGATTCCAGTCCATTCTTCCTTCCCAGCCCATTTATTATTTCCATAAATGTAGTGTTTTATTTTCTAAAAATATGTTCAATGATTTTAAAAGTTCAAATCAATGAATTAAAATAATAATGGAAAAATTAGAGGCTGAGCGTTTGAATGAATTAAAAAAATGAAGGGGGTATAATTTTTATTTTAAATTAAAACGAGGTTTTAAAAAAAAGGGCGTCTAATTAAAGCAACAAATTCTAAAATAATATAAGAAATTTGTTTAATACAAAGTGCAATAACAACTCAAATATATTTTGTCCATTTTAAGAGAGAAGATTCCTCCTCAACCCATTTATTCTTTTCCATAAATGTAGCGTTTTTTTAAATATATTAAAAATGTAGTGAAAAAAAACCAAAATAACAATTTAATCCAAAAGTGAATTATTTTTTTAAGAAAATAAGATGGAAATAAGAGGGAACAAGTCAACTTTCAAAATTCTAGTTTGACCAAGGGCATAGGAGGGAATTAGTCAAAAAAATGAAGAGAATATTTTTTTTTTTTTGTATTTGCTATGAAATTGTGTATCCTTTTGGCCCCATTTAACTATATAATAGAAGACAATTAAACCGAGAAGAGTGATGTCCTAGGCAATCGCATCCGCCAGCTTTGTGCAAGTGCCATTAAAGAGAGCAGAAAGAAAGGGGACAAGTGTGTGGGTTATTACTTATTGGGGACTATGGCACCTACGTATCAACTAAACCTAAACCATAATCCCATTCTCCTGCACTTGTCATTTATGCTTTGTCTGCGATCTTTCCAATATACTAATACGTAAAACCCATTCTTTTCATTATAGTCTATGCGCCTTCGGACAAACAACAAGGCTGGATTGGATTCCCAGTAGCTTACCTTTTTAACTCATTGATTTACTACTTTGGATTTTATTTAAGATGGATAAAATAATCAGAAAAGGGTTTTGTTTTTCTATCCGGGTAATTTGGAGATTTCGACTTTTAGTGGGGACTGAGTCAACTAAGGTAACATTTATGGTGTTTATAAGAGGGGGAGACTTGACCAACACACCCGTTTAGTCCACGAAAAAAGTCGAGGTTTGAAAAATTAGAAATATTTGACACTCTAGTTTTCTTGGAATTAGCTCGCATACAGGGTGCCATTGGTTTAAGGGTTTGGTTTCCTCAAACGATTCATTTTTTAATTGGTTTAATTTTTATATTATGCGAAAATTGTGAATTTAGTAACAATACTATAAATCTAGTTTAAACATTTTTAGTATCTGCACTTAAAGTGGGTTTGACTTTTTCTTTTTCTTTCTCCCCTACTGCATGCGTTTATAATAATCGGGGGATTAAGCAAATTCAAACTCAAACGCTAAATTTCGTGTGGAACGATCCATTCTTTCTCTCAGTACCTTTAAATTCTTTGAATTTTGTTTCGTTTAAGCTGCGTTTTTCTTTTTTATTCTTTCTTTGTAGTGCAACAAATTGGCATGGCTTACAAAAACAAAATAAAATTTGGGTCTTTGAGGACATAATTGAAGGCCCGGTTGGTTCTCTGAATTATCAACGAAATCGAAGCTTTGCTTGTCCCAATATTTCAGTCCAAAATCCCAAATCCAGCATATGGATTAGGAACCGGGGAGGTTATGTACTTATTGTTATGTTTGATAACTTAAGTAATATAACACAAGGAAATATCTAAGCATTATATAAGTTTTAAAATAATTTGTCATCACATAAGTAAAAGTGTAAATTTAAATTATTCGCATGGTAGAATTTGAATTTCACAGCATTGTAAACACTAATGAGTTTTTGAATTCGGATTAGAGTTTATTAACCTGGAATGAGTTTTTAATTAAAGGGTAAACTACAATAGTAGTCACCGAACTTATAAGGTGCTTTTATTATGGTCACTGAACTTTTAAAATTTTCATTACGGTCACCAAACTTTTATATTGCTTTTATGATGGTCTCTGCTGTTAAAAAAACTAACATCAACCGTTAACTATATTTTTTTACTAAAATAATATTTGTTTCTCTCTCCTCTCACAGTTCTATCTTCTTATCTTCTTCTTTTAACAGCCATCACAACAACTTATAGCTACCTGTATTGTTTGTGTTTTAGTGTTGAGTTTCATTCTCAGCTGGCATCACCAGACTCTTCCATCTTCAACTTTTTTTAACCAAAATCAGGTGTAAAAGTGTTGAGTTTTAGTTGTTAGCATATCCTAAATGTAATCCATAACAATATTCATAGTTCAACATTGATGTTAGTATACTACGATGAGCTCTAATAAGTCATCCTCAGGGGTTCATCAAGAAATTAAAATTTTAACAATCTTTTTGAGTTTTTGTGGGTCTTTTCATTTAAAATTATTTGAATATTATAAAAGAGAAAGCAAAGAAATCCGTTATAACATGTATTGTTTGTAAGATGTGGTGGAAGATATAGAAATTTCCAAGTCCTATAACATTTATCATGGTTTCAAACGAAATCATTTAGTCAAAAAATACGATAAAAAGTGAAGGGAAGTCTTAACATCTTTATGACAGATTAAAGATTTAGCCTTTGAAAACCCTACATTCCATTCCATTCTATTCTTTATTATTTTTCTTGTTTGAACTTCACGACATTTTGCATTAATGTTTATCTAAGCAAATATTCTCTCTCAATTGGGCATAAGGAACACGATTTAAGTTTTCCTTGCCCCTGCTCCATCACAATCCTCTTTCGTTTGCTTTTATCCTTCTTTTTCATGCAAACATACAACTGCAGCATTGCCCAAGTCTCACACAATCATTGAAAATCGGTTGTTTAGTGCTTAAGATTATAACAAGCACCGGTAAAGTGTATATTGAGAGTCAAACAGGTCTTGGCATCTCATTTGACTTTTAGATGCTGTACAATAAAAATCAAATATAAATAAACAAAAAGCCAAACACTTCAATTAGATTATCGACAAATTTATCTCATCAAGTCTTTAAAAAAAAATTCAAATCCAGCACCTTTTGCACATGATTTTGATGGAAAGGTTGAAGATTGAAGGTGAAAGAGTGAGTGGTGATGGAAGTGACTATTAAACTGTTGTGATGGTTGTCGAAAAGAGAAGATAAAAAGAAAGAAGAATTTTGTAATTTTTTTATATTTATAATTGAATATACTTTAAAATTAAAATATTTGTACGTGCTTAATCATGCTTTTTGATGAATGATGACGCCTTTGGCATTTGTAACTAGCAGCATATAACATAAATGTAACATGAAATAAACATGTATTAACGTGCTAAAAAATCGAGATGAATTTTAATGTTGTTTGATGATCCCGTTTTTGTTTGTTGATAGCATCGAATTTTGAATATATAATGAATCGTTTTGAGCTATTAAAAATAAAAATCAAACAGAAAAAACTTGAAAAATAAACTGAACCACTAAAAAGCCCATCCTTTAAAATGTTATAAATATTTTTTTTGAACAATTCCTACATAGGTTGTTTTACCCGAGAGGAAATTTACATCTTAGATATTTTTTTAATAAAATTGACAACTTATTCAAAAAATATAAAAAAAAACAAAATCAAAATCACTTAAAAATTTATTTTAAAAATGTTATAAACATGTTTAATCATTATTAAACTAATAATTTAAATGATCAAATTTAAAATCAATAGTTTAATGAATTCAACCGGGTATTGGACTGTTACAGCATTAAGATTCACCGAAGTTGTGAATATTAAATAGTTGGGCCATGTTTGTGATTTGATTATCCTAGCTGTTGAAATGAGTAGTCCAGAAGATGTTGCAATAGCATTAGACATCCTTAATCCAATCTCCAGGCTTTCAGGGTCCCATTGACAATGACCACAATAACCACCAGAGTTCTCAGCTCCCTCCCATTTCACCCAGGCCAGGGCTACATTACTCACCTTGTATTGCTTTAACATATCAAACTTTTTTATTGTGTGATGGGAGTAATTCAAAGCTTTATTTACATTTAATTATGGCAAGTGGCAAGTATATAGTTTTTTTGCAAATGATTGTATAACTAATACGACGGTGGTAGCTAGCTATAGCTAGACAAAACGTGACAAGCTAACAGGTTAGTAGCCATCCTACTTGGATGATGGGATGAAGAAATGGACAGAAAGAGAAGAAACTGGAAAGCAAGTTCACCTCATTTCCTAGAGAAGAACGATGGAAAAGAAAAGCGTGGGGACCGGTAGGCCATGGTTTCATGAATTCCTCCACCTCATTTCCTAAAGCAAGCTCAAAACAACGTACACAGGCACAGCACTGCCATTCGAAACACAAAACAACACATGTCATTATGGCTCTGTCTCCTCATTTCAGTCTCTCCACTCCCTCTCTTATTGCACTCATTCTCTCTCTATTTTTTTTTTTATCTTTATAGCTAGAATAATTAAGTTGATAAAAAGAAAGCAAGTAAAAAATGGTTTCTGGGGTTCCGTCTCACCAGCTAAGCAATGGGCTGCTACTGTCGGGGAGGCCGGAGCAGATAAAAGAAAGGCAACCGACAATGTCGTCACGGGCAGTACCGTACACAGGCGGTGACGTTATAAACTCCGGAGAGTTGGGCAAAATGTTCGACATCCCAGTGCTCGATCATTCCTCATCCACTGCTCCTCTTTCAAACCCCAACAACAAGCCGCCGCCGCAGCTTCTGCAACCTTCACGTGTTTCCTCTTCTTCTCAGCCCAGCAGCGGATCCATCCGATCTGGGTCCAACTCGGGTGGGATCAGGAAATCCTCTGGGACCATTCCGCTTCAGCCTACTGGGCTCATCACTTCGGGTCCCCTCAGCTCCGGTTCCAGGAGGTCGGCTCAGCTCGGTCAGGCGGAGCAAGCTGGTGCCGCGTCGGGGAAAGCTGGGTACGGTCCAGGAGTGACTAGTCTTGGAGAAGGGGTGGGAATTGGGTTTAGAGTGTCGCAGGCGGTGGTTTGGGTGGTGATGGTGGTGGTGGCGATGGGGTTGGTGGTGGGTGCGTTTCTGATGGTGTCTGTGAAGAAGGTGGTGGTCCTTGGAGCTGTGGGTGCGTTGGTGGTACCCATGGGGTTGGGATTAGTTTGGAATTGTATTTGGGGAAGGAAAGGCTTGTTGGGGTTCGTGAAGAGGTACCCAGATGCTGAGCTTAGAGGTGCTGTTGACGGCCAATATGTTAAAGTTACAGGGGTAAGCTTTTTCTTTCCATTATAGTAGTGTTTTAATCTATATTTCTATGTCTATTTGTGGAGAGTGAAGAATGCTGTAAAGATATTCGGCATTAATTGATGTGTTTGTTTATCTTAATTTCATTTTGATAAATGTCTCTTATCATATAGTAATTCATCTTTTGTCATTATTATCTGAGGTTTTATCCGAGTTTTTTGCTTTGTTTGCCATATCTTCCTCTTTGTTTCGCCGTTATTGTTCGGGTATAGCAGTACTATGTTGGGAAATGCATATGTTGGGAAATGCATGTGTATTATTAACATCTGCCATTGTATTGTTCATTTTTATGCGATGTTAAGGAAGTTAATGGCTTATTAGGTTTCGTAGATGACCTTTAAGTTTTTAGTTCTCATATAATGGCCATGCTATATGATAAATAAACCCGAAACTCTTGTCGTAGGTTGTCACCTGTGGCAGCATTCCACTGGAGTCATCATACCAGAAGGTACCCAGATGCATATATGTTTCAACAGAGTTGTATAAGTATAAAGGATGGGGAGGAAAATCCACAGATTCTAAACATCGTTGCTTCTCCTGGGGATGTACTCATTCTGAGGTTTGTTTTAGCTCAGAAAAATCATGTGAATCTATAGCAATCCTATTTAGCCAACCAAGAAATGTTGCTCCGAAGTAAAATTTGCAACCGTTTTCATTGTGAACAGAAATTTGTTGCTGATTTCTACATATCAGACTTCCAATCTGGTTTAAGAGCACTGGTTAAAGCAGGATATGGTTCTAAGGTTGCTCCATTTGTCAAGCCAGCTACTGTTGTTGATGTCACAAAGGAAAACAAAGACTTATCCCCGAGCTTTTCAAGTTGGCTAGCTGAGCACAATCTCTCTAGAGATGATTGTATAATGCGCCTAAAGGAGGGGTATGCCATTTTTCTTATGTTATGCTTCAATCTTGTCGGATTATTATGAACCTCAGCTTATATGAAGTTTGAAATTAACAAAGTGTAAATTTCAGTCCAATGCTGATAAGAGATCATTTATTCCGACAGTTGCATAAAAGAAGGGAGCACCGTCAGTGTGATGGGGGTCGTACGGCGCCATGATAATGTGCTCACGATTGTTTCACCACCAGAGCCAATCTCAACAGGGTGTCGATGGAGCAGGTGCCTCCTCCCAACATTTATGGAAGGTCTTATTTTGACATGTGATGACAACCAGAATGTTGATGTCATCCCTGCGTAAATATGTCTCGTTTCATATAACTGGATGCTACAATGTAAATACTGTTAAGGATGAAATTATCAAAGTGCCAATACCGTTTTCCTTTTCCCGCTAATCATGTGCATGCTAAAACATGTCAACTCGTTAACTTTAAACGACCTGTTTCAATGTTGTTCCAACTGTCTTAAAATAAAAATTTAAAAGGCTAATTGTAGTCAATTGAAAGAGTAAGGCTATTAAATTTATTGATCTGCATCAACGTTCCATTAAAAACAAAACTATTTCAGGTTACAATAATAAAGGAGTGTAAAGGAAGGGTTTATTAGAAAGTAAAAGAAGTATCCTTAAAGTCTAGAGGGGAGTCCCCCTGCCACTACTATAGTTTCCCCTGTAATATAACAAGCATCATCGGATGCCAAGAAAGCAGCTGCAGCAGCCATGTCTTCTGCGGTACCAAGCCTTTGAAGTAAGGTCTTTTCCTCAGCAATCTTCCTCTGCAATATCCCAACTCAATTTCAGTTCTTTATAAGGCTTAGGCATCACTTCAGCAGATGAGTAACCAGAACTAAAAGCGACATCTTTTACTTACCACGGCCTCATCTTTTGTGATGAATGCTGCAAAGTTTGTTGGAACAGAACCGGGTGCAACAGCATTTATGCGAATATCAGGGGCCATCTCAGTTGCAAGTGCCTAAAACATGATTATGTGATGTTTAGAAGATGAAGAAGACCTCATGGTTGTAGAATTCTTGAAAAAAAAGCATTTGTTAACTATAATGGAATACAACTCTAACACCAACCTTGGTCAATCCAAGAAGGGCTGTCTTAGTTACCCCATACATAAACATTGTGGGCTGCGGATTATAGGCAGCAACTGAGGAAATAATAACAATAGATGAACCCTTTTGCAGGTGAGGAGCTGCCTCCTGCAATAGATAAATAAAAGGCAAGTCATATTCCCTCGTACAATTGTCGAGGTTTAACAAATACAGTTTCTGGAAATGTGGCAAACCAAACTGCTAATCTATGGCAAAATATGGATAGCCCACTGCCAAATTTAAGACTGGAAGTATAGCCAGATGATGCAACGCCAATAACATAATCATTACGAGTCGTGCATTATAAACCCTCCTAGACCAATAACATAATCGTTCCATCATAAACCCTCCTAGACCATTGTATGTTCTTTGAACATTATCCTTTCCCAACCGATTTACCTGCAGAAGTAGTACAGTTGCTTTGACGTTTATTTCCCATAGCTTGTCAAGGACAGATTCTTGGGTTAGCAACACAGGATCCACAGATGGATTTGCAGCAGCATTTGATACAACCACATCTATTTTTCCATATTTCTGAAAGGAAACTAGCAATTTTATAATCACATCACATAATAACATCAAACAATTACAAGCACATTCTGATATAAAGATGTTCTTGCTAGATAAAACACTCAGTTGAACTTAACTTGCTTGGCATTTCCAAAAAGTAAAGAGTTGAGACATTTTTTGAATTTGAATTTGAATTTTCCAATTTCAAAAGAAAATCATATAGAAGGACATGATAACTTTATAATTAAAAACAGAAAAGACGGGATAAGCATACTAACATCAATAGTCTTTTGAATAAGATCATTCCTGTGTTGGGCATTTGAAACATGACAAACCACTCCAAATACTTCAAGTCCTTTGTATTTAAGCTTTTCGACTGCTTCATCCACATTTTTCTGCAAGCACAACAAAAGCACGAACACCTATGAATCATCCTTATATTTAGAAGGAATAATAAAATATAAAATTTTATTTCGAAATTTAACATTTCAATTTCAAGTGGTTCGGGGGGAAGAAAACATAATTCAATATTCAATATGAAATCCTAAGCTTGCAATAGAAACATCCTACTTTAAAATTCAATGGACGGGCTAAACTGATATTGGTAAATAGTCGACCTTAAAAAAATCAACATATCATGTGAGTATCATAAAAATGAAAATTTCATGAAAGATCTAGAACATGAGTCGAAACCTAATATTCTTAGAAGGTTAAAGAAAAGTCAATAATTTAAGACGTTCCAGCTTGGGAGAGTAAGAAGGGAAGAAAACCTGTTTGCGAGAAGAGATCACAACGGAGGCTCCTTCCAACCCGAGACGCTCGGCGATGGCGAAGCCGATCCCCTGAGTGGATGCAGTGACGATTGCAACTTTGCCTTCGAATCTCCGCCCAATCTTTTGCGCCATTTTCAAGAAGGGTGAGTTGTCTTATTTCCTTTATTGCTTATATCAACGCTCCATGTGGTGTTTATTAATTTATTATAAGACTTCCTTGGCAAATAGGTGTTAAAATTATATTTTTTTTAATTAAGTGTTCAAATTATTTTTAGGTTAAATATGGTCTAATGTTTTATTTCGTGATTCATTTAAAGTTTTCGTTAATTCTCACCATTAAAGGATACGCGTCATGTCCTGAAAATTCTAAAATTATATTATAAATAAATAAAATTAAGAAAACAAAATAAAAATATATCGTAAAATTTTCAAATATTCCCAAAATAGTCTCCAAATATCTAAACCTCCAAATTCGACCACTTCCGCTGGTGTTGGCACCGTTGCCAGCGACGAATAATCCACAAGCCGTTCGCCGTCCGTCCTGTCGTCGTTCGTTGCGAATCGTTCAAAGAAACTATTCGACAATTTTGGCGTTTCGCACAGCGTTGGCTGATTTTCGACGACAATGTGGTGGGAAAAATGGTCGTGATGGTCCGGCGACCGATATGGTGGGCGGCGGCGTGGCAGTCAGCGGCAAAATCAACCCAAATTAGGATTTAAGTTTGGGGAGTTTGGGATTTGGGGATTTGGGGGCTGTTTTGTGAAATCTAGAAAACTTAGAGATTTTCTAAAAATTAAGTAATTTTATTTATTTTTAATATAATTTTAAAATTTTCATGATATGACACGTGTCCTTTAACGGTAGGAATTAACGGAAAACCTTAAATGGGTCACAAAATGAAACGTTGGACACCTATTTGGCCTAAAAAATAATTTGAGCAGCTAACTGGAAAAAATGCATAGTTTGGGCACCTATTTGACAGTTCCGACTTATTATAATTAGATGCAGTTTTCGTGCACGTAACATTTCTTCAATTAGGGAGCTTAAATGAAAAAAAAGTGTTTAAATTATACTACTTTTAAACTTTAGATGTTTAAAATATTTTTTTTTTGTTAAAAATAGGTGTTTTAAAGTTTACACTATTAGAATTTTACAAGCCCGATAGTTAACTATCGTTAAAAAAATTCATTAACCAATCAATACTTGACACGTGACATGTTCAATTGATTTTTTTAAGAAAAAAAAAACCAAAATTTTATAATATTTCGAAAAATCTCAAAATTCTCAATTCTTTACAAAGCAGTCTCAAATCTCTAAAATCCCTAAATCTCAAATCGCCGCATCTGGGCACACCCCTTTATTCGCCGGACCTAGCCGGTCATTTTTCCCAATACGACATCGTCAGAAACAACAAACGACGTGTCAGCCGAACGTCGAACGACGATCGAAGGGGTAGGCTCAGGGGCGGCGATCGGATTTCGGGTTTGGGAAATTTTAAGGATTTGAGGACTGTTTTGTAAAGATTAAAGAATTTCAAGATTTTTTGAAAATTTCAAAATGTGTAAAAGAAATTGTTTTAAAATTTTAATTTTGAAAAAATAAAATGAACATGCCACATGTCAAACATTGATTGGTTAACGATTTTTTTAAACGGTGATTAACTATTTGAAACCTAGAATTATAATGATATAAATTTTAGAGATCTATTTTTAACAAAAAAAATACTTTAAATACCTAAAATTTTATACTTTTATAGTTTGAGCACTTATTTTTATTTTTTATTTAAGCCATTAGAGATCGACGTTGGTTGTTGATCCAATCTAAATTTTGGGTAAAAAATTCTATTTTGATCCGACCTGATGAGACAAATAAAATAATTTTAATTTTATTTGGTAAAATATAAATATAGTTGAAAAAATATAATGGGAAGATTTTATAATAATTATTTCTGAATATATGAAAAAGAATTATACCATGTGTTTGGTTAAGAGATTTTTGCACCCAAAATTTAAAATGATTTTATTTTATTAGTCGCAAAATTTGACCTAAGCTGTCCCATATTTTTTATATAAAAATGATTTTATGGAATAAACTGCCAGGTTCAAATAATTTTACTGTCCTTGTCTCAATATAAATAGAAAATAATCTACATACACTATTTATATAACTTATTAGTTTACTTTATTTTTAAATAATTAGATAAAAATACTAAAAAACCATAGCAGCCCGTTTCTTCGAGAATTGTGGGGAATCCACGCGAAAACAATTTTTCACCGGCGGGTGTCCTGATGGATGGGCTACCGAATCCCCCTGGCGGTGCGCATACAGGAGTACACACTGTGTCGATAGTCTGCATGGCAGTTTCACCTGTGCTGGAGAGGTCAGGTTCACCGTTGTCTGCTGAAGCTTTGCGGGAGGCCAAGCGGGTCAGGAATGATGGTGTAGGGGAGGAGACCGACGTGAATATGAGCGCCGTTGGTGGTAAGGATGTCGATGGTGCCTGTGACGGTGGGGATAATATGGGATGCGACGTGGACATGGGTGCGGGAGATGAGAATTGTGGTGCGAATGGCTTGGGCAGCAAAGATAGTGGTTCACTTAGGGTTGGCAGCAAAGAGGACACTGGTGTCTCGGCCGAGGGAAGGGTGTTCTACGCAGTTGCTATGGCGGGGAAGAAGATGGTTGGGCAGCATTCCAATCCTACGATTTTGAATGATGAGGTTCGGGTTTTTGATGAAGATCTGAGGGTGTTACGTGATGGTCACTTTCTGGTTGTGCAGTTTTCCGATTGGGTGCATAATATGTTCGATCACAGTATGTAGACCTCAGTTATATTGTTGGGGCGAAGAATAGGTTATGGAGCGTTGGTGAACCGAGTCAAATTTTTGTGGCAACCGAAGGGAGATTTCCAAGTGGTTGATATTGAGAATGGTTATTTTGTAGTCCATTTCGCATTTGGAGTCGAACTATGTGCGGGTTCTTACGGAAGGTCCTTAGACAATATATGAGAGTTATTTGACGGTTCAGTCATGGAGTCGCTCTTTTTCAACATCTGAACACCATCCCTCACAGGTGATAGTTTGGGTAAGGTTACTAGGTTTGTCGTATCAGTACTATTCTAAGGGTTTTTTCGGCACATTGCTATGAATATTGGTAGAGTTATTCGTGTAGATTATAAGACGGATACTGGGGATAAGGTCCGTTTTGCCAGGTTAGCTATTTTGGTTTATTTGAATAAATCGTTGCTGCCCTGTATTGGCATTGATAATT
The DNA here is from genome assembly GCA_019671005.1 of Hibiscus mutabilis. Taxonomy (NCBI): domain Eukaryota; kingdom Viridiplantae; phylum Streptophyta; class Magnoliopsida; order Malvales; family Malvaceae; genus Hibiscus; species Hibiscus mutabilis. The sequence continues at coordinate 44,468,495 of CM033752.1, read as the reverse complement.
TTGTGCATATAATTGAATATGAAGGTTTACCGGATATTTGTTTTAAGCGTGGTATGTATGGTTATGCATAGACAAATTGTGGTGAGTCCATTGGCGAGGCTAAAGAGGTAAGAAAAGAGTATGGCCCGAGATAGGAGCTTGGTACTCATGAAGCTATGTTTGGTCCATAGATGATAGCTGATACTCAAAAAAAGAATAGTCGAAAGTCGAGCGACGATTGTGCTACAGCTGTGCGTGGGAAAAGTAATACTGGTTCACGTTTTAGTGTGTTGCAGCAGAAGGTGGAAGAGGTGCAAGAAGTGGTGTCGGTTGAGGCGAATTCGTCAGAGAACTTGCAGTTACGCAGAGGGAAGCAAGTCGCATCAGTTTTGCCTGAAAATAGTAGAGCCGTTATGGCATCTGGACCTGGAAGCCAGAGCTCAGTGCAGGTGGTTGGGAAGGATAATGTGATGCCGCTATGTGCGGGGAAAGTTTTGAGTATGGTGGTACATAAGGCTAACATTTGTTAGGGTAGCCATGCGGCAGTGAGGATCATAGACGAGGGCGAAGGGGCTCATGAGAGTGGAAATACTAGTGGCAGGGTGGCGGCTCGAAGAAGGGACAAGGGGTATTTGCTAAAAGGGATCTTAGTGTGAAGAAGCATGGTAAGTTTCGATTTCCTCCACAGGCAATCCTTAATGAGTAGGTGGAAAGTGTATCTCCGAGGGAGGTAACGAAGGTGGCCACTTCACGCCATTCGTCGGCAAATTTTGATCCGAGCAACTCTAAAGCAACGGATATGCCTGGCATAACATCTTCTCTAGCATCGTGTTTTGAGTTACGGGAGGGTGGTCGAAAGGGTACTATGCATCTAGAGAAGGAGAATTATGCTCCGTGCCAGTGAGGTTAGTTGGTATTTTTTATTTTGTATCCAATGTTTAAGGCTTTCTTTTGGAACTGACAGGGCTCTACAAGCTCTGATTTTCGGTGTTTTTTCATGATTTTATGAGGCAATATCATCCCCACTTTGTGGCCTTGGTGGAACCACGGGTGAGTGGCATCATGGCTGATAGGGTTATGAAGCAGCTTGGTTTTTCTAACTCGTTTCGTGTTGAGTCTCATGGGTTTTTCTAACTCGTTTCGTGTTGTTGTGGCATAAAAGTGTCGATGTTGAAATTCTAAAAGTTTCAAATCAATTTGTGCATACCTGGGTTTGAATGTGGGATTCTGGGATTAATTTTTTCGTTACTGCAGTTTATGCGAGTCCGTCTGTGGGGAAACAAAAGTTTCTTTGGAAGGCTCTTCTTGATTTGGTGCCTGAGATGAACAACTTTGGCTTATTGGGAGAGATTTTAATGTTATTGTCAATGCGAATGAACGACGGGGTGGTTCTTTGTCTGCTTTGGGAACTAGCTGCGTATTCCAGAACTTTATTTTCGAGTCAGGCTTACTGGATATTCTATTTACTAGCCCTATGTTCACTTGGTGTATGGGTAATTTGCATCAGCGTTTAGACGGTGTATGATTAATGATGGTTGGGCTACTTGCTTTGTGGATGCGTATATGATACATATGGACCGTCTCGGGTCAGATCATTGTCCTTTGCTAGTGAAGGTGGATGAGGCTGAGAAAGGAATGAGGGAACGTCCTTTTCGATTTTTGGAAGCATGGCAAGATCGTCATTCTTTTGAGGCCTTGCTTGGGTAGAAGTGGGATCAAGATAAGGATGTGTGTAGTAATCTAGCTTTTTTCATGCAGATCTTGAGGATTAGAATCTGAATACTTGGGCATATAGAGCGACGGAAGAAGAACTTATTAGGCGTATCCGGGGTATTGAACGCCCTCTACATCATCGCTATTCAGATTTTTTGATAGAGCTTGATCGGTCTATGCAGAGTGAACTTGCAAATGTTCGTTTGGAGGAGGAAAACATGTGGATCTAAAAAGCTAGATGTCAGTGGGTGCTAGAGGGGGATAGAAATACAAAGTTCTATCACCGCTTTGCTATGTCGAGGAGACAGACGAACATGATTCATGCTTTACGCAATAGAGATGGTGAATGGGTTTCAGATGAGGTCGGGCTTCAAAACATGGCTGTTGAGTTTTATGAGGCTTTATTTTCCAGTACAGGCTGTGATGGGTATGAGTACCCGATTCGTGGGGGTTTTCGACCATTAAGTGAAAATGAGAAGGAGCAGTTGGTAGGGCCTATTTCTGAGGAGGAGGTAAAGGCGGCTATTTTCGCTATGGGATCTTTGAAAGCACCAGGTGCGGATGGGTTTCATGCATTGTTTTACCAGAAAAATTAGAGTACAGTTGGGCCTAGTGTGTTTCATTTTGTGAGTGATGTGTTCGCATGTAGGCAGATGGATGAGTCCCTAAATCGAACATTGGTAGTGTTGATTCCTAAAGTTCCGAACCCAGAGAATTTGAGTCAGTTTCGGCCTATTAGTTCGTGCTCGGTGTTATATAATATTCTTACAAAGGTGGTGGTAAATCGGTTGAAACATTTTTTGCCGGATTGGGTCTCTGGCACTTAGACTAGTTTTGTGACAGGGAGGTCCATTGTGGATAACATTGTTATAGCCCAGGAAGTTATTCACTCCATGAGGAAGAAGACTAGAAAATGAGGGTGGATGATGATTGTAGCGATATACTTTTCTCTTCTTCGGGCATTTTCGCTAAAAAAAAGGGTTTACTGTGTTTGGGGGTCTTTCGGGTATTAAAAAATATGTCTTTCGTGGGGTTTTATGAAAACCTTATTTTATTTCAAAAATTAGAGTCGCCACCGGCCACTAAGGTAGGCCGGAAACTGTAAAAAAACCAGAGATTTAGAAAAATATTGGGTTCGGGAGTCGGTTACGGATGAGAAAGGATTAGCACCCCATACCGCCCAAAATTGGTAATTTAATAATTATCGCTTTATTAATATTAAACTTTCCGGATTAAAGTGACGATTAAATTAAAATTTGGTTATAAGTGCGAGTAAATTTTAAGGGCCCCGTTATTCGAGAGTAAACCGATAGATCATCATCACTGCGCTTGATACTAGCCACGTTTACGCCCGAATAAAAGGGCACCGTATTAACAAACAATATTCCGTTATGCAAACTTAGAGAACAAATTAAATAATAAAAAACATTCACATTGACATGGTATTAAAAACATAAAGCATGAATATCATAATATTAAACAAAAATAATAAAATGCATAAACTTGAATAACATAACATAATAATAAAAACAAAGCATAAACAAAAACATGTGAAAAAGGAAAAAAAACATGCTTCAAAATTTAAATAAATTAACTACAATATGCTTGAACACATAAAAAAACACAAACGCAACAAACGCATGACATACATATAATATGATATTAAACTAACAAATCAAAACAACATGCTAATGTAAGAACTAATATCTAATACACAACAAATAACACAACTTGCACACATGATATAAACAACATGATATTAAAATTAAAGTACAAAGTTACCAAGCCGATATGTAATTTAAGACATAAAATGAACATAAAAACATGATATTAACTAGACTAAACATGCCATGAATTAACATGTAACATAATGTACGAAACAAACAACAACAAAAACATACTAACACATGGACATGATATGCAAATTAAACAAAAACATAACACATACAATAGACGTGCATATACTATGAACAAAATAAATTAAAACACAAAAACATGATGTCGCAAATAAATACACATGTAAAAAGCATAAAATATAAAAAAAACATATAAACACTAGAGAACAATGTAACAACAAAAAAAAACATATTTGTTTAGATCACACAAAGGGGACTGAAATGAAATAAAAACAAGATCAGAAAACAAAAAATAAATAAACAAAAGACACATTTAGGGACTTAATTATAAACTGAAATAAACTTGCAAGGACTGAAAATGTAATAAAACCATGGGGCAAGCTCGAAGTGAAAAGTGTCAAAACACGAAAGGACTAAGTGGGCAATTGGACCAAGGGGCAGACTCGATTTGAAAATATACAAAACGCGGAGGGATTTAGTGGGTAATTATACCATATAAAAAATTGTCTATAAAACAACCCAACTGACCTTCCCTTTCCCTCTTTTTCATTTTTTATAACCCTAAAAAATTTTGCTCTCCTTCCTCTAAACTCAGTCGCCCCAAAAACAAATCTCCGACGCCGTCGTGCTCAGGTGATCTCAGGCAAGGTTCGGCCTTGAGTCCCCCTGAAACCATCCTTGACCACAGCCTACGGTCACCAAAAAACGTCAAACACCTCTCACCCCATTCTATTTCGAACTGAAGACCTAGGCTCTCTTCCACTTCGAACCAAAAACAAACCCCATTTTGAACGGCTCACCAAGAAAGGGTTCATCGTCGACGAGACACCGAAAAACCAAGGTAAAACAAAAGCCCTTTACATTATATTTTTTGCCTTTTATTTTGCATGCATGAGAAAGAAAAGAAAAGGAAATTACCCCGAAACTCTCTGTGTTTTTTTTTGTTTTTTGTATTTCTGGAAACTGGAAAAACTGATCCCTTACAGATTTTTGGGTTGGATACATATATTTGTGTTCTCTGATCATTTTTGGTAGAAATAATATGCAAAAGTACATATATTTTCGATTTGGTAACTGACAATTTGGTTTTTTCTGTCTTCGCACGTTCCTGAGCGCGGTGGTTTGGGAGCTGGTAAAGGAAGCATGGTGGTGGGATACGTTTGGCCATAAGGAATCTTGGCCATTGGATCATATCTGATTCAACGAATGAGATGGCTCGATGCACGGACGGCCTAGATGCAATCTTGGACCGGTGAGACTGCTAGAGATGTTGGCACGTGGCGCGTGGCAGCCGAGGAGTCTGATGCGTGAGTTGCACACGCGCGTGGGAGGCTAAATGGTCTGCGTGTGATGTCACACGGCTAGTTGAAGATATTTCTTCCTTTGATCGTGGTCGTTAGATATGGATCTGATCTAACGACTCAATAGTGGCTGCGCAAAGAAATATAGATTAGGGTTAAATGTTAGGGTTTTTGGACATGGGGTTCGGGCCGATCATGTCATATAAATTTAATTGGGTTTTGTAAATATATGATGGACTTGGACACTAATAATGATATTGGGTTTTATATGTTTTTGATTTTATTTTAAAATAGTCCAGTAATAATAATATTAATATTAGTGATAATAATAATAATAATGATAATAATAACACTGATAACCATACGTACACACATACACACATACATACAAACTACATATATCACATACACACAATCATATATGTGTGTGTGTATTTTTATACATACAAAATTAATATAACCAAGTACACCCTAGTACATATACAAACTATTAAAGCATACGCGACATGCGAACATACGTACGACACACATACAACATATTAATTATTAATACGTACACATACATAGTATATAATATACATGCACACATCACACACATTTTACGTACATTAATCACACATATATAATATACATATAATATAATATGTATTCATGCAATAATAATATATTAATTATTAAACTAATATATTAATTAAAAACCAGATAAAAATGAATGATTACAGGGATTAAAATCGATATTGAGAAGGCGTATGATCGACTTTAGTGGTCCTTTATTGATGATACTCTCCGGGAGATGAGATTACCGGATAGTTTGCGACAATTGATTATGCGATTTGTTATGTCTGTTTCAATGCAGGTTCTTTGGAATGGCATACCGTCACACTCTTTTCATCCAATACGAGGTATAAGATAAGGGGATCCTCTATCTTTATATTTGTTTGTGTTATGCATGAAGCTTCTTGCGAAGGCTATACAAGGTGAAGTTCATGCCAGGATGTGGAAACCTGTGTGTCTTGCGCGGAACAGTCAAGGTATATCTCATCTTTTCTTTGCTGATGATATGGTGTTATTTGCTGAAGCTTCTATGATGCAGCTTGTTGTTATAAAACGAGTTTTGAGAGGTTTTTGTGAGTTTTTAGGGCATAATATGAGCATTAAAAAGATAAATATCTATTTCACAAAGAATGTCGAGGCGAGTTGTCGGGAGGTTATCAGTAGAAGTTTCGATTTTACGGAGGTTTCAGACTTAGAGAGATACATTGGGGTCCCGCTTCTGCATAAAATGGTAACAAAGACAACATATTGTTTCTTGATTCAAAAGACGAGTGAGAAACTTTTTGGGTGGGCAGCAAAAACTTTATTGTTAGCTGGGCGTATTACACTAGCTAAAGTAGTGTTAGAGGCAGTTCTATCCTATACTATGCAGACTAATCTCTTTCCTAAAGGGGTTTGTGCGAGATTGAGAAGTTAGTTCGGAAGTTTATTTGGGGCAACGCACAAGATGGCATGCATGTTCACTTGGTGAATTGGAGTGAGTTGTGTAAATCGATAAAGAATGTGGGTCTTGGGTTTAAGCAGTTGGAAGAGTAGAATACAACATTCCTTATGAAGCATGCCATTGGGATTATTACGAAACCGAACTAGTTATGGGTGAGGGTAATGCGATCTAAATATAAGTGTAGAGATCTTGTTCCAAATGTGGTGGCGCGACAATGGTGTTCTTACTTGTGGAAGGGTTTTGCCATGGTCTGGGATGATGTACGTGGTCACTTATCTTGGCATGTGAGTAATGGGAATGATGTAGATTTTTGGAATGATCCTTGGCTTGGTGATGTTGGACGACTTAGGGATTGGGTTGTGCCGGGCTATGCTGGATACCTTGGTGCGGTATAGCTTGCTTCCATGATTGACAACAATAGTGCATGTAGATGGACACAATTTTAGCATGATTTGCCTGTTAACTTACTGCTACGTATTACTGTCGTGCTGTCTCCTTCAACTGATGCGCCAAAGGATGAGATGGCCTGGTTGGGTACTTCAGATCATTATTTTATGATGAAATCGGCTTATAGCATCCGAGTTTTGTGGCCAAAATTGACTAAGGATCCTTTCTAGCGAGCAATATCGCAGTTCCCAGGGTTGCAGCGGGTTAGGATCTTTCTATGGCTTTTGGCACATGATAGATTGCTTACTAATATAGAGCATGAACGTCGTCACTTGACACATGATACGAGTTGTGGGGTGTGTGAGAATGGTGATAAGACGGTGGATTATGTGTTTCGACAGTGTTTGCCTGCGATGATGGTCTGGAACAACGTAGTGCGCCCGAAACGATTGTTAGAATTTCTTACAATGGATTTTAGAGGGTGGCTTAATTTTAATTTGCGGAGTGTAGACTACGCAATGGGAAAGACGGATGAGTGGCAGCTAGTGTTTGGCACTGTGTTATAGGTGATTTGGAAGAATAGAAACCGATGTATTTTTAATCTGATGAGCAGGGTTCCATTATTGAGATAACATATAGGCTTGTCCGGGAAAATGTATCAGCTAGAGGAACAATGGCACGCCTGGCACGAGGGAACTGTCAAGGTGATGTGAGTGGGGTTTTTTGGCGTCGACAAGATGTAGGGTAGTGCACGCTCAATTAGGACGAGGCTCGTTGCAATGTGGATGGTCGTACAACATGTGGAGGTATGATCCGTGATGAGTTAGGCGAATGGGTTTTGGGTTTTGCGAAATTTATTGGTATATGTTCGGTGCTTGATGCAGAGCTATGAGAGATCCTAGTTGGATTACGACATGTCTGGGATAGAGGTATTCGCCGTATTAATGTTGAGATTGATAGTGAAGATGCAATTAAGCTTTTACGCATGAAGCCATGGAGTGGAAGATATAGCTCCCTTGTTCATCAAATTTGGTTATTGATGGCTCGGGATTGGGAGGTTCGATTCGCTCAAGTCTATAGGGAAGCAAATATGGTGGCCGACTCGCTGGCGAAATATGGGTTTCAGATGGGGCAGGGGGAGATGGTTTTTGTTCATCCTCCGGATATAGTTGTTAACGATGTTCATGCAGATATTAGTTGTTTTGTAACTTGATTGTTGATGTAGGTTTTCAGGTGTACTCTTTTTCCTTCATTTAGGTTTATGAAGATTTTTTAACGAGGCACCTGTTGACCTTTCTTTCTTTCATCAAAAAAAATAATTAGATAAAAATGTGTATTCTATTTAATGGATAATACGTGCCACATCATCACTTAAACACATGTGATAAAGACGCATCAACAATAAACGTTGATCGTTAGTTAATTAATAATTTTTATGAAAAATAATCATTTTGATAAAAAACATAGAAGGCTAATTTTTTTTTAAAAAAATATGGATCAAAGTGACTATTTAAGTCAAATATTAAAGGTTATTTTAGAAATTATGCGTTTTTTACTACACGTGATTTGGTTGCATTTAACGTTATGTTTGTATATTTACTTGAAAAGAACTAGTTCGTTAATAACGAATTCAATGTACCAATTCATTAGATTTGTTCCGATACTAGTTGATATTCGATATAGTAACTTATATCTATACTTGTTTTCTAGGGTTAAATGTCTTTCTAACATGACTTCCTAATGTATAGTTTTTTAGACGTATTTAGTATATTTATAAACAAATGAATGAAATTCAAGAAAAATAAAAAATCCTTCGAGCTAACCAAACAAATGCTTGAAAGTCCTTCAAAATGATCCATTGTCTTCAGAAATGGACCCAAAAGCCTTGCAAGAAAGCCCATTTAAACTATAAAAGTCGCAAACAGCGGGCTCAAACGGGAATCTGCGCCCACCTAAAACCGCCTTTGACTGCCGAACTCGGAATCTACAAAGCCGAAGTAGGACAAAAGTATAACTAAACTTCTGCTCAGATTTGTCAATCGCCAATTGCCATTTTTTGTTTGCCTTTCTCACTTTTCACTTTCTTTGGTTTTTTTTTCACAGCACAGAACAAATTTCGACGCGATGAGTCTCTCTTCATCGGCGTTTGCAATCTCAGCATCCTTTTTTCCCCTCAAAGTTAGGCATCATAAAATCCGTGTTCCTTTCAACATCCAAAACCCTTCTCGTTGCAGCTCCCCACCTTCCTTTCGACCGCTTTCCAGGTAATCTGTTCGACTAATCCTTCATTCCATTTCCACCCATGTTGTAATTAGAAAAAGATTAATTTATGGGTTTTTGCTTGAATGGTTGTAGGAAGTTGTATCCAGTCAAAGCAACAGTCCTGCAGGAAGATGATGAAGAAGAAGTTGTCCTAGAAAAATCATTTCCGACGAAAAATCCCCTAGGACTTGAGATTGAAGAAGTAGGGGAGTTACGTGCGAATTCATCTTCTAGTGGTTTGGAGAGGTGGGTCATCAAGGTTGAACAATCTGCGAATATATTCCTCACGGTAAAATGATTTTATTTTCTTTACTTTTGTTGGAATTGCTGGAATTCAAGATCAAACCCTTATTTTCCAGCCAGTTTTGATTTGTTATTGATGTTGTTAGAACTTTTTTCTTCAGGATTCAGTTATAAAGATACTTGATACATTGTACCGTGACAGAGATTATGCCAGATTTTTTGTGTTGGAAACAATTGCTAGAGTTCCTTATTTCGGTTAGTGACTTTGTTGTTACATCGTTTATTTACTTAATTCACTCTTCTCATTATACCAGAAAAAGGTGTACTTGTATGGGAGTTTTCTTATTTGTTTTAACACAATGCTTGAACATAGGGGTGTAAATGAACCGAGATTGAACGAACAAGACTTGATACATTGACGTTTGTTTATTTTTAAAGGTGTTCATGTTCGGTTCGTGTTCATTTAAATTTTTAATATTGTGTTCTTGTTCGTCTTTTTATTTTTGAAGGTGTTCGTGTTCGTTTGTTTAGTGTTCACGAACGTGTTCGTCTAAGTATTCGCGAACGTGTTCGTCTAAGTATTCGCGAACGTGTTCGTTTAAGTGTTCACGAATGTGTTCATTTAAGTGTTCGCGAACATATTTGTTTATTCGTTCGCGAACATGTTCGTTTATATGTTTAGAAATGTTATCTAAATTAACAATAAATAAATAAATAAAAATTATATTTCAACATGAACTTATATAACATCCTTAGCAACAACAAAAAGTCGTATTTAGATACATCCACAAGCATTTTCATCTTATAAACGATCCTATAAACGAGCTTATAAGCGAGCTTGTTCATGAACATAAACGAACCGAACACACCTCTGTTCGTGTTCGTTCGATTATTAAACGAACATAAAAAATGTTCATACTCGTTTATTTAGCTTAATAAACGAACGTTATACGAACGGTTCATCAAACGCTCTGTTCATTTACACCCCTACTTGAACATGCTGACATGATCTTCCATTTCCTGGAGATAATTGAATGAGTTTTCTTGATATGTGGGAATTGTTTTTTTGTCTTTATGGCAGCCTTTATATCTGTCCTGCATTTGTATGAGAGTTTTGGTTGGTGGAGGAGAGCGGACTATCTAAAAGTGCATTTTGCTGAGAGCTGGAATGAGATGCACCACCTGCTAATTATGGAAGTAAGGTCCTAAAATGGTTAAATGTGAACATAAACTGTGATTAGAATGAGACGATTTCGAGTGAGTTGAGTAGAAAATTGAAAATTACAAATGGTGAAGATAATAGATGGTTTCTTTAATGTCACTTTAAGGGGGAAAAACTGAGCATGGTGCATACCATTCTTATACAGTTGTGTCTCAGTTACATGACTTATCTTGTCACATTTGGTTGCAGGAATTGGGGGGGAATTCTTGGTGGTTTGACCGCTTTCTTGCTCAACATATAGCAGTGTTTTATTATTTCATGACAGTCTTCATGTATGCCTTAAGCCCAAGAATGGCATGTAAGTACATTTATCTGGATTTCACTTTGCACAATGCCTCTCTCACGCTTTTGCACATGCGTGCACACACATGCTTTCTTGGTTCTTTGGCCTCTTCATTCTGAACGGTGAAAGGACGTTTCCTGCTCAATTGAAGCCCTCATATACACTAATGAGCTTGTAGGTAAAACCTATTGATGGACATAAGCAGTTATTGAGACTAAACTTGCCATCTAGCTTGGTAGTTATGTAAAAGGATGTTCTTGCATACAACCAACGGCCTGCTGCCTTAACTTCAACCTATTTATCGGTTTAACTAGAAAGAGACCAAAGAGAATAAAAGGATTGTGTTACATATCCTAACCTCTGCTTAGTTTGAACACATAAAATTTCTACTCTGTTGGTTGCTTCATTGTTACAGAGAAATGCTTAATATTCTAAACCCCCCCTCCTCTTTCTCTTATTTGTGCTGTTTTACGGTAATTTAACTCTAATTGTGCAGGACATGATATATATTTTGTAGTGTGGGTGACCAAGATTGAAGGTTGCTCACCTCCATTCATCTGTGGTGCTTAATTTAATATATTTGTTTTCATGACTAGTGCAGATCACTTTTCTGAATGTGTAGAGAGTCACGCCTTTGAAACCTATGATAAATTTATCAAGGCCCAAGGAGGTAAGTTGACAGCTTCCTATTTCCTGATCATTCATCTTAAGATAGCTTGCAGTTTGTAAATGCATACTTTGTCACAGGTTTGACAAAAGCTCTAGTTTCAAATTATCCTACATATCTAAGTTAATTGGTCACTTGCAACTAATTCATGTTAAGGGACTTTTTTGACAAGTTTTTAGATTGCTTCATTGCATCTATACGTATCAGTTTTCATTGTTTAACTGATTGCCTTGCCCAATTTTGATATGATATTTCTTTTGTTTCTTTGTAGACGAGTTGAAAAAAAAGCCTGCTCCCGAGGTTGCTATCAAGTACTATACCGGAGGTGATTTGTATTTGTTTGGTGAGTATATCCGTTTGCATTGCATAGTTCAGTCTTTTAATATCTCATACTGGGGTTTAACAATTCTTCCACATTTCCTACCCAGATGAATTTCAAACCTCTAGAGCTCCTTGTTCACGAAGACCAAAAATAGGTAATGGACAAGATTTTCCTCCTCGATCCTACTTTATCTATGTGTTCCAATGTTACAAAGGAAGTTAATCAGAAATCATTCTTTAACTAAATTGTTGATGCAGACTGACACAAGTGGTTTGTATTTTTATGTCCTTTCACAGATAATTTGTACGACATGTTCGTGAATATCAGAGATGATGAAGCTGAACATTGTAAGACAATGAAGGCCTGTCAGACTCACGGAAACCTCCAGTCTCCTCATTCATATGCGGATGACTTTGAAGACATGCCTGACTGCATGATTCCCGAAGCAGATTGTGAAGGAATTGTAGAGTGTATAAAGAAATCTTTTACACCTACTCAAGCAAAGCAAACCAAAATGGTTGAGAGAAATAGATGATTACCTCATGTGCATGATGGGAGATGAGATGTATAGAGCATAATATATATAAGAAAATTACATAGCTCCAATATATTGCCTTGGACTCATAAATGTAAGTTTTTGTTTTAAATTTCGGATACCTTCCCTGCTTAGAAGGAAGATTTCCTGTTACACGTGATTTAAGCCCATCTTGCAATAAAAAACAGCAAGTTGATAGTGATTTCAGTTTCTGATTTGTGCAACCAATAGTTCCATTTTCATTGTTAAAGTCATTCTCTTTTCGGTTCTCAAAATGCTTAAATGAAAAATAAGTATCCAAATTGAACTTTAGGTGTCTAAAGTATATATTCGATAAAAATAGGTGTCTAAAGTTTCAACCGTTAGAATTTTAAGTGCTCGATCGTTTTAAAAAATAATTATCCAATAAGAATGTGACACATGTCATGCTTTTTTATTATTGTTTAAAAAATTAAAAAATAATATAATTTTAAAAAAAACTCAAAAAAGTCTCAAATCTTTAATATCTAAAACTACAAATTCTCTAAATTATTGTTGTTGCCGGCACCTTTACCGTCGCTGAAAACTACTACTATCGTCGTCGAAGGCCCATCGTCGATAATCAACGGGAGGCGTGCCAATTGGACGATAAATGCAAATGATTCTATTCGAATAACGTTCAATTGACACACTTATCGGCGGTTACCACCGATAGGTTGTTGGGAGAAATAGGTGGTGGCCTTGGCAACAGCGGCGGCAATTTGAAAATTGTGGTTTTGGGCATTAGAGATTTGAAGCTTTTTTGAGAATTTTGAGATTTTTTTAAATTATAGTATTCTTTTTTAATTTTTTTAATACAATAACAAAAATATGTCATGTGTCATATTATTATTGGATAATAAGCTTTTTTAAGCGGATGGACACTTAAAATTATAAGTGTTGAAACTTTAAACACTTAATTTTATAAAAAAAATATTTTAAACATCTAAAATAAAAAATATAATTTAAACACTTATTTTTTATTTAAGCCTTCTAAAAAATAAGTTGACTGAGTTAGCACGTAGTATCACAAGTGCTCTTTTGGACTTGTACTAGTTTTTCCATATAAGAAAAGCAATGTGCAGAAAATCCATAAAAAACAAAAAGAAAGGGTACGTGAAGGAAAAGAGTGTGGACGAGCAACAATCAGACCGTCAATGGAGGAATGACGACTGAACCGATATATCGGCCTTTGAATTCGATATACCTTATTATTCTTCCATATGAAGAGACAATCTTATAAACTGTCCCCCCACTCTTTTAATCCGAACAGAGGTTTTCGGACGAAAATCTTGGCACTGAACAAAAAGCAAAAATAAAAACAAGAAATTCTACAAGCAACGCAAAGGACCAATTAAAGGCAATGACTTGTTAATGTGTAGGAGTCGTCAAAGCAGTGTGGTGATTATTTACATATGCTTTTTTTTATAGAGGCCTAACCCTAGACGCTCCTGTAAATGATTAGTTTACTACAATACCCTTTTTGAATTATTAAATCTGGGGTATATTGACTGCACATCTGTTTGAATGTGCATTGGTTCATTCCTTGGAATGGGCTGTTCGAGTTGGACATGGCCTAATATGTTTGAATGGGGTACAAGAGTTTGAGGGGAGTTTTTTTTTTTTTTTCGTGTTCACTAGAGTGAGCCCAATAAATAATTATTTTACGTTCTGTTGCTCATATAAGAAGCGAACAAGTTTAAAATTTGAGGGGAGTTTGACCTCTCAAAACAGCCCACTACAGTTCTTCATTCCCACTAATTAAGGACTTGCTTAAATTAGATGTTTGAACTATTCTCTGCCAAATTTATTTCATTCTCTTTTCTGTTGTTGGTGCCTGCGCCTTGAATCATGAATTTTGATCTCCTTTTTAACTTTCCTTGCATTCAGATGTTGGAAAATATAATAAAGTAAAAACTTTGAGGCATATTTTCTATAGATAAAGGTGAAGATTTGAATGATAAAATTATGTTTTCATATTCAACTACATGAGACATTTACAAAGTGTAGCGATGTCCGTTTCGTTAAAAAACGTATTTTTATTTATTGTTTCATTGTCTTTCGGATATAAAAATGTTTATTCCGTAGGGTTCTAAAAAACCGTATTTTATTTTGAAAATAGAGTCGCCACCGGCCACTTAGGTAGGTCGGAGACCGTAAAATCAGAGATTTAAAAATTGTTGGGTTCGGGAGTCGGTTACGGATGGGGAAGGATTAGCACCCCACACCGCCCAAAATTAGTACTTTAATAATTATCGCTTTATTAATATTAAACTTTCCGGATTAAAGTGACGATTAAATTAACATTTAATTATACGTACGAGTAAATTTTAAAAGCCCCGTTATCCGAGAGTAAACGCCCAACCACCATCACTACGCCTGATACTGGCCCCGTTTACGCTCGGATAAAAGGGCACCGCATTGACAATTTATATTCCATTATGCAACCTTAGAGAAATAATTTGGAAACATACATTCGCATTGACATGGTAAATGACAAAATAAATAATGAAAAATATGGATATCACAAAATTAAACAAATATGATAAAAAATACGAACATAGCACATAATAATAATAATAATAAAGAGGCATGAATAAAAAACATGTGGGAAATAAAAAACACATCAAGAATACATGCATATTAAAAATAAAAACACAATATAACATATGCATGACATAAATGTAACATGGTGCTAATCTAACAAATCAAAACAAAAAAACAAACATATACTTAATGCTTAACATGTGAAATAATTTACATCCGCAAATAAAAAGCATGGCACTATATGTGACAAAAAACACACTAACATGTAACCTAAAAACAAAGCAAACATGAAGAAAGTTAACATTTATTTAGTGACCATACAAAGCCGAATATATTTAGCATACAAAAGAAAATATGCATAAAAACATGACAAAGACAAAACATATATGAAATAAACGAAATAAATAAGTAAAAAAAAAAACAATTGGACATGCCATTAGCTAACATATATCATTACGTACAAAATGAACAAGCAGAGAAAGCATGCTAACGTGGGCACAAGTGACACGAATTAAAATAAACATATCATAAAAAAGACATGTAATACGAACAAATAAATTAAGACATAAAACATGGTAAAGTCTACCCAAAAACATAAATAAAAAACAAGACATAAGCAAAACATGTATAAAATGATGCTAAAAACATAATAAAAGAGGGACATAAAATAATAAACAAAAGACATAAATAATTAATGCATAAAAAGGGACTGAATCGAAATAAAATGAAAAAAAAATGACAGAAATCAAAGCTATAAAAACATGATTTAGGGATGAAATTGAAGACTGAACCAAGCCTGAAGGGACTAAACGTGTAATATATCCAAGGGGCAAGCCCAAAATGTAAACTTCAAAAACGCGGGGTGGCTTAGGGCGTGATTTTACCATTTTGAAGCTGATCTGGTTTCAAATAGGGGCGAAATTGAAAAGCGTTGAAAACGAAAGGGGGACTATAATTGTAAATATACCAAGGGGCGAACTCGGTTTGAAAAATA
Organism: Hibiscus mutabilis; assembly: GCA_019671005.1. Lineage (NCBI taxonomy): Eukaryota > Viridiplantae > Streptophyta > Magnoliopsida > Malvales > Malvaceae > Hibiscus > Hibiscus mutabilis. The sequence goes on along the minus strand of CM033752.1, from coordinate 44,452,668 downwards.
ACATAATGCGGAGGTCCTTATGTGGCAATTTCACCATTTTCTTTTTATTTCCCTTCTATAAAACACACTATCCAGATTTCATTTCTTTCTTTCCTCATTTTTTAAACCCTTTAGAGATAACCCTCTCAACCCTCTAGGATATTCAACCGAAAAAAACTCTCTCTAGGTTCAAACCCATAATCTGGCCACATGTCGCCGTCTCCTCCGCCGCCAGCGGCGGCCGGCGAACCTAAAAAACCCACCAAAACAATCCTTGCTTCAATCCAAACTCGAATCCAAACTTAGATAAAAAAAAGACTCACTTTTTACCCAGATCTAGGAAAATACAAAAGCGAAAACCACTTTTCTTAAGAAAACCAAGACCAAAAGAAACATCTCCCTCTTTAGCCGGCTCACCATATGGCTTGTCACCGGCGAGGAGAGATCCACTAACGGCGAGGGTAAAGAACCTCTCAATTCTTCTCTTTTTTATTATTTCGTATTTTTCTTTACATGCACACGGGAAAGAAAGAAAAGGAAAAAAATACCCTTGAAACTCTGTTTTTGCCTTTTTATTTCAAATATGGCTCCTTCTGCCTAATAATTGAATACATAGCATATATATCTTCTTTGTGTTCTCATTTTCTTTGCTTACAAGAGTATCCATCATTTAATGTCACTACTGTTTGTGGAAGGATTGATTGATTTTTCTATTTTTTCTCTGTTCTGCGCATGTCCGGTTGGTGAGGGAGCGTACAGCAGCATGGTGGAGATGTCGTTCGACCAGACTTAATCTTGACCGTCGGATCAGATTCGATCTAACGGCTTGGATTGATTGAAGATGGACGACCAGGATTTAATCTGGGCGATGACGTGGTGGCCCCAGATCGAGACACGCGGCGATGGCAGCTGAATGGTCTCGCACGTGCGTTGGGGAAATGGACAGCCATCGCGTGCATCATACGTGACAGCTGATGGGTCTTCGGGATCCTATCATGGCCGTTGGATCAAATCTAATCCAACGGCTCTCCTTTGGCTGCTGCAAAAAGAAGAAAATGATATTAGGGTTTTATTAGATTAGGGTTTTTAGTTAGATTGGACTGACAAATTGGGTCTTTGTAATATTTTAATACTTGGGTTTTTATTTGTAACTTGCACTGGACATTTAATAATACCTTATATGGGTTTTTATATTATGACATGATCTGTTTTTTTTAATTTAAACCCAATAGTAATAGTAATAATAATATAATAACAATATAATAACATATACACATATATAATTTATGTACATATAATCATACATGCAAATTAACATATATATCATATAACATTCAAACACAGCACACATATACACATATTTGTTCACACACCTAATTAATATAAGTATACACACATTATACATACATGCATACAAACAATTAAGGCATACGTAATATGCAGACATGCATACGACAAACATCTCATGATAACTACTAAAACGTATACATATGTAATATATAGTATACATGCATTCATACACTAATCACATATATATTACATATATATTAATCACACGTACTAATATAACATATGCATACATGCAATAATAATGCCTTTTAATTATTATATTAACAATATTCACAAACCAGATAAAAATAAGTGATTACACAAATATATCTCATACGTTCAAAACAAGAGTGACGAATGAGAAATTGATGCTCAAAGTAGGCTTGTGAATTGAGCTAAAGAAAAGGAAAAAGCTTAAATCTCATATTGATGGGTTACCAAGCGTGAGATATGTTTATATACAAGACTCTACTTCATAATTATTGAATAACTTAAGCTTATATGATATGAGTAACGTGAATGTTCTGGTTGGTCAGACCCTCCGTGGTCTTGAGCATATTTTAACCTATTACGAGATAATTTTTCTTAAATTTAGATATTATTTTTTAAATATTCTGAAACTAAAAGGATAAATATATGATAATATATTATCTTTTAATTCAGATATTATTGTGATACTGCTATTTGATAAATAAATTTTATTTTAAATAAAATTAAGATAATTCACAAGTTTTATTTCCAATGAAAGTCCTATCGTATAGGTAGCATGCAAACCAACTGAGTTTTACTAACTACACAAAACACAGAAAATTTCTACTATTTTACTCTGTATTTAATTTTATTCCGTTTAATCTAATAATATTATTAATATTTATTATTTTATTATTATTCTTGGATTATTAACGGCTATTGTCTAACATCAGATTGGTTAGGCAGATTGCAATCTGATTTATTCACATTATGTATTTTCAACTATCCAATAGCAAGTTTTTAGCACAGCTAAACAGTCAGAAAGGACAGTAACTTCTGGCGACTGTGACTTCCAAATTGCCTTTTATGTTTCTCCTGGGGTCAGTTTCTTTTCTTTTTCAATGGACAAGTTTATATTAGTCAATGTTTACTTGAATTGTAGGAAATAAGATCAAGGTTAAACGGGTATTACAATAGTTGGACGTGCTACTTTCGGTTTCAAAAAGGATGACAAGCAACTTATTAGTATTATATACACTAACACAGGTTGAAACAGACCATTAGAGTCAAACCAGAGTTTTTAAATCACATGTAAAGGTGCCCCATTCCATTATTAATATTAATATTTAAAGTTACGTTACTTTATTATGATGTTGCTGAGAAGTTTCCTGTCATCCAGTTTAATGGATTCTGTCAGTTCTCCACTTGAATGAGATTGGAGTTTGTGTGGATATTAGAAGCTCTACGCTCTAACCTTGATCAGCTCACCTCTGGATTATGATCTAAGGAAAGGAACATTAATAAGCATTGGCCGATTGCCTGACGGAAAGTTGATGGAAATCATTCTTTATTTCCCGATAAAAGTGGAGGGACTATTTGTGTGCAGACCCGGAGCTAAAAATTTATTTAAAAGATGATATTTTTCTTAATTCTATTTAATAAGAATTAATTATTTATAGAGAGTGTTATTTTATTTATAGATATGTGTCAATTAAATATATTTTTAAATTTTTTATATACAAATTATAAAAAAATATAACTTATAAAAATTTTGAGGGTCAACAGATACCTTAAATGTCCAAGTAGCTCTGCCCATATTTGTGTGTTTTTTGTTTGACAGAAGTTATTCATAAAAGATAGCGACGTCTGGTAAGGGAAAATAGCATGAGCGACCGTTTAGAGCCCACCTTCTATCTTCATAATTTCATATATTTTTCTATTGACAATATAGTAATATTGTAATTGTCACTTATTTTTTAGTTGTATTTATAGTGTTTTCTTAATAAAACAATAAAAATAATATATTTAATAAATTTAATAATATTTATATAATTCATTAATAAAATATTAAATTAATTATTTAAAATAATAAAATATATTTTTATTTTATAATGATTATTTTTAAGCTTTCACTTAGTGCCACAAAAATGTTGACACACTTCGATAAAATGCTTTCTTTTTCACATTTCTTTCCTCAATCCCGCTTCCCGAAACGGGGTTTTTTAATAGCAAGTGCTGGAAAATCTTGTAGAACAATGTTTTGGTATTGTTTCGTACAGGAACCACCCCCAAAAATGCATACTTATGATGTTCATGTGTGTATATATATTTGTATCCTACACTTAGATCGGAATTCAAGACGCCAACAACAAATTATTGCATTGGAAGCTCGCAGAACCCACCGGCACAAGCATTTGAAATATTAAAGACAGTAGTTAAAAAAGCCCAATAAAGCCAAAATAGAATCTTGAAGACAAATTTCATATCAGATATAATTTGGTCACTTGGACAACTCAAGACATCTCATTTAAAGCACAGCCACTACAGACCAGGCAACATATAGAACAGAGGAAATCTTGGTCCAAGCTTTATCAGCTTATTTAAACTACTAAGATCCACACCTGCCAGCACTCACTAATTCCAGAACTATAATAATTTGCAGAATTCATCCATCAGCCGACTAAACTTATTAACAGAAACACACTGCTAAATTAAACCCGTTTCTCTTTTAGTCACCAAATGACTCAAACAGTTGCAATAGGACCCAAGTTAACTGTGGAGTCCATGGTCTTCATGGCTTCGAACCTTGGCTCCTTGGCCTGGAACTTCAGGCCAGCGTAGAGCTTCATGTAGTCCTCGAATACAAATTTCGGGTACACTTCAGATTTGTCAGCTTCTTTCTCCAGCAAAGCCGGAGCTGGATATATAACAGCGTCGCTTCCTGGGTTGTAGAAGGAAGCAATCGACATTCTGGTGCCATCAGTTTGAGCAATCACACGGTGCATCACACTCTTGTATTTGCCATTGGTGATTACCTGGTTCAAGCAGATAAAATATTAAACAAATTAATCAAGGAATCGGCCTTAAAATAAGTTGTCCCCACTCCCCAGCTTGGAATAACTTCTGTTCTCCACTTGCATAGGCTTTGTGCGTTTATGCAATAGAAATATTAATTACTTGCACTTTTTATTGCCGAATCTTAATCACTTGAAACATAGTCTAAAATAATAAAGCCCCAGTGCTTGCTTTGTTATACCTCAAGCTGGTCACCAAGGTTGACGACAATGGAGTGTTTCATCGGAGGAACATCTATCCATTGATCGTCCTTGAGAAGCTGAAGGCCGCTGACCTTGTCATCTTGGAACAGTAAGATGATTCCACCAGCATCAGTGTGAGCCCTGAGTCCCTTGATCAGGTCTGGTTTGGGGCATGGAGGGTAGTTGCTGACTTTGGTTCCAAAGGTTGGCCCTTTGGATCCATAAAACACCTTTTTCAGGTAACCAGGCTCCAACCCCAGATTCTCACACAACAAGTCCAGAAGTTGCTCTGCAAGTTTCTCCAACTCCACTGCAAATTCCTTCATCACCTTTCTGTGGTAAAAAAAAACAAAGTGAACCATGTCGTTTAAAAACATCATTGCCACTGTGTAAGAAAAGAAAGTTGAACTCTGAAGTCTGACCTGTAATCTTCTTCAAGATCAGGAATCTCAGACATGTTTGATTCAGGCAAGTGGCGCAAGAAGAAGGTGCTTTCCCAGTCCATGTCATTGATCTGAGACTGAACAGCCTCAAGACCCTTACTGGCAACCATTTCTTTGAACCTTTGCTCCATGCACTTTTTGTAGTGCCCCTTTGTCAACCTCTCCACTGTGTCCAGCAGCTCATGAGATATCCCATGGTTCACCAGCTTTTCAAGAAAACAGTGAAAAACAACAACAAAGGATTAGAAGCACTATTATATCTAATTATGAATCCACTGAGTAAAAGTCGTAAAGTATAGATATGCTTGATTTAGTATAAAGCAGACATTTAGAGCCTTTAGTACCTCAAAGAAACCCCAATTCTCACAGGCATCTTTGATCATTTCCATGGCGGTTGCTCTCTCCTCACCATTGAGTTTGGAGAAGTCAATTACAGGGAAAGTGAGCTCCATTGTTGATCCCGGGATCTTACTCAGCTTTTTCTAGTAATGTGTTGTTGTGTTTGTTTCAAGGCGTGAGTGAAATGGGATTCTGGGGTAGTGCAATTTATAGGCACAGAATGAGGGGTAAAACAGGTGAACTTTTAAAATAAAAAAAAATGAAAATGAAGGTGGGGAACAAAAAGCAGATTTAACATTAAAGATACTGGTTAAAAAAAAAAAAGGGATAAATATTCGATTAATTAATTTAAATATTAATAATTTTTAAAAATTCCAAAATCTATGTGAGGAAAAAAATAGTGTAGTTGTACTGCTGTTTAAATGTTCAGTGTCCATGCAGAGAATTAAATTTATTTGTAAAATATTTTTTGTTGAAAAAAATAACAAGACTAAATCAGATAACATTTTATATTAATACAATTTCACTTATTTTTGAAATTAATAGTTCAAACACTCTTTCAACAGTTCATATTATTGTTGACAAATCAAATAATATTTCATTAATCAGAATGTACGTTTGAATGTTTGTAGAAATAGTATAAAAAATTATTAATTAGACCGTTATGTGGATTGAGTTCTAATTTGATTGATATTTTTAAGATTGTAAAATTGAATTCATTAAATGAAAATAAGCTTTAACAAAAGAGTTTGTAACAATTTAATCCGACTTAAAAACTTGGCACATAATATGTTCATACATCATAAAAATGTTTAAAACTAAATACAAGTAATGAAGCTTTTTAACGGTAGCTCGCACTCAACTCACCGTGAATATAAGAAACAAAATAGTAAGTGATTAGAATCTATTGAAAAGGTTGGTCGGCCGTCGGAGAAAGAGTGGTGGCGCAAGTAAATAGATAACACATTGCTGGTGTTGAAGTGACGGGCATGATCCATTGATCTTTGATGTGTACAAACTACAATCGTTACTTTGGAGTTTATCTAAAACATTCTTTTTTGCTTGGTGGGGAGGGAAGAGGACCCATCGCCCATCCCTGGTAGCCTGTCCGTGTCTTGCTTTCTCCCCCAGCACTTGTTCGAACCCCGAGGGCATCTTTTCCTCTTGCACGCCTCATTTTTTTTTTTATAAATTTTGTTGAAACTCGTCATTTCCTATCATACTTTAATTAGTTTTAAATATCAGCTAAGTTAATGGAAAAAATTTTAATACATAGGTAGTGTAAACTTTAGTTTACACTTGTTTTTTTAGTTTCAGGGGTTAGAGTTTAGGTTGTATGATTTAGAATTTAAGGTTAGTTTTTAGAATTTTGTGTATGGGGTTTAAGATTTAGGGTTAGGGTTTTCAGGGTTAGGGTTATGAATTTAAAATTTGAATTTTTATAGCGTAAATATACAAATTTATATAAAATTAATTTTACACAGCATGTATATCAAAATTTTACCCTAAGTTAATTCCGGGTACAAAGGTTGTAATAAGTAAAACTAAACTCTGACTATCCCCTTCCACAAGCATCTGCCTGTAGCAAAGGCAAGACAGACTGCCTGTAGCAAAGGCAAGACAGACTGCCTGTTCGAACACCCCATAGCTCGGCATGGATGTTGTCTGTGTGCCCAATGCTGAGTGCGAAGCCTCGAATTTATGCCCCATGTTCATCACCTAACAATTAGGGGTGTTCATATTAGGTTAACAGTACTGTTTAACCTAAACGGCCGGCTAATTGTTATAATGATTATTGAATCATAATCTAACCGTTAAAAAAATGGTTACATCTTAGCCGTTATTGACGGTTCAATTACAGGTTAACTTGTGACTTGTTATAATTATTTTTACGTGTTCATTGCTACTTTTGAGAATAATAAAATTATCTCTCCGATAAATATTATATTATAAGAGTGCCTCAAAATTAACGTAGCTGATCTTGTGAAGAATATATATATAATTTAATAACGACTAACCTATTAATTAACCTTTAACCTTCATATTTAGCGGTTCGATTAACCAAATTCGTTTAGCCTTAACAATTCGGTTAATCATCCTGTAAATGTAATTGCTATATCGATTAACAATTACGGTTTAATATGCACACCTCTAGTAACAGCCCTCCAGCAGAATCAACACCGATGGACTGTAATCTTAATCGTTTAAAAAAACGAATTGAGCATCTAAAACAGCATCGGTAGGTACCTTAGTTGCATGATGCTAGTAAAATTTGCAAATTCTGATAGATATGGGTAAATTATTTAATAAGCGAATGCTTTTTCATAGCCTAACAATGTTAAGGGTAATAGGGTTTACGCTGATATCTTAAATAAACCCCAAGTTGCCATATCTAAATATTTCTCAAACGAAAAAGGATACAAAAGGCAGCCGACTTAGGTATAAAGAAGCGACGGAGAGGCCCCACATATCAAGCCGCCGGAATCAAATCAAATCGACGGAGTATTTATGTTCGCAGCAACATGGAATAAATAAGATACGAACAATCAGAAATTTGAAATTAAAATATTGGACACTCATCCAATTTAGATCGCAGTACTTTGTATCCCTGATACGTCTTTTAATGATTAATGGTCTTCATATTTCTTGAAAATTGATATTGTTGTATTCTTAATAAATAAATGGTATAATATTTTTATATATATTCAGAAATAATTATTATAATCTTTTCTTTATATTTTTTTTTCAATTTAAATTGCAGGACTTTGTGTCCCTGATACGATAAAATATTGTTATACTTTATAAATTTTGAGTTATGTTGTACTTATTTTTATTCAGAATATTACTTATCCCGTGCACACATTATCAAAAAATTATTTTTTTAACGTTAGAATTTTATTTTAATAAACTAAGCATAATCCATTTTTGAGCCGCCTTTTCCCATGTAGATGGTAACAAGTGTACTGATGCACTAGCTAAGGAAGGAATTAGTTTAGGTTTTGTTTCTAATAATAGTTAATGTTATTCCAGTAATGCTTGTAATAACGACGTTGTTATGTTAAAAGCTCCGGTGAATAATCCATGTGACTATGAAAAAAAGAACTAAAATACTTTACGTTGTTTTATTTTCAGATTAATTTTTTTTTATACGATATATAATACTGTAGCCGGTTGTAAAGGTTTCAATATGGACTGATGTGACTTGACCTACCATACATTAAGCGGAGTACTTTTATTCTTCAATTTTCGAATCTATTTGAGATATTTCATATTTTTTTCTATAGCTTTTTAGTTAAATAAAAAAATTATGAATAATGTCCAAACACACACGTTTACCTAGTAGTAGTAATTAAATGAAAAGGCAATTATAACATAATCAAGATTATCATTCCATTATCAAGTTTAAAACGATATTATTACTAATTCATTTTGTTCATTGCTTTTACGTGCATGAATGTGTAAAGGTAAGATAAAAAAATAATACTCCAACCACACGTTTGGGTTTTTTTCTTCAACCAATCGAATAGGGACATGTACGAATTTATATTACAACTGGGAGGGACTTTTGTCCCCCGTGCAACATTTTTTATCTTTTAATTATGTTATTTTAAAAAAATTAAATAAATTATGAATTTGTCTCATATTTTCAAACATTTATGTATTGTTCTCTAACCCTCAATTCTGATTTCGTACCTGAATAAGGAGGTGGGGAAAGTAATTAAAAGAAGAAGGATGAAGCAAAATTCACTAGAATGCTCTCATCACGTTGCCCACACTTGTCTGTGTGTGTTTGATCAATAATATTGTTTCGGGCTCTTTTTTCTCCTTAATTATGGGGAATATCAATCATTTCACGTTAAAACAAAAAGGCAAGGCGCATGCGATTAAAGAGACGACATGAAACAGGACCGCAAAATATGAAATCTTGTAAGAACCTGCATGCTTTTGTGGGTTTGATGATCGAACTAATAAAGGAAACAGTATGTTGTTTAGCATTAGCAAACACAAAAAGTGAGCTCCCACTCCACTATAGTCATTTTAACTGCCTTCATATATATGAGAGGTGACTCTTGTTATACCATAACTTGACATATTATTATTTGATATATTGTTGATAAATAATAATAATATTATATTAAGTGATCTATTAACGGTGTATCAAATAATAACACTAGTATGAACAAAGATAAATTCATTAATTTTCGAGAGCTGATAATTCTATTTGGTATAATATGAGTCCGTTCAACCCAACAATCAATCAGAAGTAAAGTTGAGACCGAACATAAGAATACGAGATCTTTCATTAACTTAAGCATAAAGAGGTCTTGATTTTTACATAATTACTTTTATAACCAACTTCAGAGTTGAGAGAAACTATTGTTATACCATAATATAAACAACGAAAATACTAATTGTCAAACACTAATAACTCTACTTGATACAATATAAACCACTCCTTAAACCAACAATTAATAAGAAACAAGTTTCGAGACCAAACATAAAAATATGGGATAATTATCTCTATATCTTTATCTTTCTTTTCTAAAAAAAATCTTTTACCTTTTGCATAATCATCTTTCCTTAAGTACAAAAAAAAAATCCTAAAACAAATTCTGTTGTCTCTTAATTTATCTTGAATTAACAAAAATCTAACACCCGAATCTATTTCCAACCTTAAATCATTGAAAACACTGTGACATGTAAAAATATATTCATAAATTATCTAAATCGTAGTTAGAAATGATGAAGAAGCTTACATTGAGGACTTAAAATAATTAAGTATAGAGAAGAACTAAATTCGTGATTTTTGTCGTCTCTCCCAGTCCTGTATAGTATCTCGTTCCCACATTGGACCTCTCATGTCACTAGTCACATGCTACGTCCCATCTTCAAATTCCTTAAACCTACTCTCTCTTATTATTGCTTTTGCTTAATTGTTGGATGCCACTGACTTCTCACCAACGACATCGATTTTTTAAGGCTTAAAAATTTAAAAAGCCCTTAAACTTTTTTTTTGTAAAAAAATTAATTAAGCCTTCAAATTTTTTTGTTATCTAATTAAGTACTTAAATTTAAGAAAAAATTAATTTGGCTCATCGACCAACATTAACCGTTAAAATAAATTTTATTTTTTTTTTTGTGTGTTTTTTCTGATTCAAATAAAAAATTAAATTTTAAGCTCTACATTTATAAATTTTAAATTTTAAACTTTAATTTTTAAAAAAATATATAAAAATCCGAAATTTTTTTAAAAATCTAAAAAATTTAAATGTATAAAAATCCAAAAAAAATCTAAATATATATATATTTCATATATATATATAATTTATTTTTTATAATTGTATAATAATATTTATTATTTTTAAATAAATTTTGGAATTAAAAATATTTTTATATTTTTAAAATAATTTTCTAGATTTTTTAAGATTTTTTTTGGATTTTTATATATATTTTTAAAATTAAAAAATTAAAAAAACTCTAGAAATGACAAATGACATTATCTTGGTTTTACAAAAATCTAACATGAATCTATTTCAAAAAAATCATTTAAAAAATCGTTAAAGTGCCAAATTGATTTTTTTTTCTTGAGTTTGAGGGCTTAATTGGGTGCAAAAGAAGTTTAGGGGTTTAATTGAATTTTTGTAAAAGTTTAAGGGCTTATTTAATGGTCAACGTTGGTCAAAGGGCAATTGATTTTTTTTCTTGAGTTTGAGGGCTTAATTGAGTACAAAAACGTTTTGGGGCTTAATTGATTTTTTTACAAAAGTTTAAGGGCTTATTAAATTCTTAAGCCATTTTTTAATAACCGGTGTCTTATTCATTAATCAATTAATTCGAATTAAATTTTACAAATGTTTAATATAGGGACGATCTTTCCAATTCAGTTTTTCTTATTTGTAATATTAAGATTTAAATTTTTTATTTTACTTAAAAAATCTAATACCTCATCTTACTAAATTAATTAACATTAATCTAACAATACATAAATTTTAATATTAACATTCGAATAATTTTAAATTCGATTTGTCGGATGCATCTACCAACGTCATTTTAATTTACAACTGCAGTAGCCACTAGCCACTACAAAACGAAATCAACGCAAAACAATTCTAGAATTGGTATTTGTTTTATTGCCCACGTATAATTTTATATATATTTGATAAGTTCTATTAATATAGTATATATTATTATTAAATTTATAAATAATCTTAAAAATTATTAAAATATTGATTAATATTAATTTTTTAACATGTAGTGTTTTATGATTCATCAATAATATATAAACACACAATTAAAAGATTAATATAAAATCGTAATTATAAAAAGACAAATTGATTTTTAGTGACAGCTTTATTATTATTGCTATTTTGAGTGGATATAATTAATAACAAAATAATAAGACCAGATTCAATGTCCTTGGTTTAAATTACTACTATATGTATTTATGCTCAATCATGAAAGCATACATCATTTACAACTACTTATACTGTAAAAAAAAAAAAAAAAATATGCATAGTAACAAATAAACTTACGTCCTGTTAAAGTATAATCATTTTAATAAATTATCTAATGATCTAATTAAAAAATAATTTGGTTTGTTATTGAAATTTTATTAAGAATAAAATATTGAATAATTTAAATATAATAAACTTAATTGAAAAAATATTCATAAAAAATATCACCATTTCAAAACATCAAGCATCGACATAGAATTAATTTCTGTATGGATTTCCAACAGCATTGAATGGTTACATATGCATAATAATTACGTATCATGATGAAGATAAAAGTGTCCAATTCTATAATTTAGATTTGTAATTTTGCATGATTTCATTTGCTTGTTTATACTTGTAATGTTAGTCTTAACTAAAAAAAGCCCATTCTTTCAAACCCCACCGTACTATTTAAACATGTTTTGCATGTCTAATCTACGTGTTTAAAAATTAATTGAACATAGAGTGATTTTAGTAGAAAAGAGGATGATGATATTCATCTTAGTAGACCTGAATTTGAGCACATATGTCTGCAAGGTGTGTATATATTGTCAAATGGTTAAAAAAGTATAAATAGACACTACCGTATAATCAGTCAATATATTTAAAAAAAATTAAGAAAATATTTTCCATGTTCCAGATTCGATGAACTTCCTCTTGATTGCCCTACAACTTCGATTGTGCCATCCAATCACAAATGATATAATATCCATTTTTTGTAATCGATATTGCCGCAAATAATTCTTCTCACTAATATTTATAAATATTATCTTTCATTCTTTATGTTCATTATGCCCATACCTAAGTTTGAGATTGTTTTGTTTGGACTTAGAGGTTTAGTTCCCAATAGGCCATAGCAGAAGTAGATTTTTCAGTGCATGAATGGTCGCACGCGCATAGAGATCATACTCGAATTTTTAAGACATTCCTTTAGGTACTTGGTGCACATGCCATGTTTTATTAACTCATCCCGCTGCCGCTCATATATATTAATGAAATCGGATCCCATTAGATTCCATTTGGCCTTTTCTCTAATATTGCTTTCCCGACACCATCTCTGCTATTTGCTGCTAGTTTGTGCCCACGGGTGTGGGTCTTCTCCAAGCAGTTTTGACCCTTTCAATTTGCCAAAACAACCATAAAATAGACATACTTGCATGGTAGTAAAGCACCCTTTCCATAACCCCAAAATCTTGAATTATAAAATCAGTACTGCCTTAGAAGGGGAGCAACATGAGCAACGGTCTCATTTTCTATCTTTAAAATTTCAATAATTTCAAAATTGGCAATCTTGTAAGTTAGTGGTTGTACTTTATTGTTTTAGTTGTATTTAAGATGTTTTCTAAATGAACCCAATGAGTGATCCTGGTGGATAAGATGACGATTTTTACTCTAGGAGGCTTGTGTTTAAATCGTTTTGTCTGCAAGGTGCTTATGCATTGTTAAAGAGTTAAGAATATATATGAACATATACTACCTTGTAATCACCTTAAGACTATTAAAAACGTTTTCTAAATAAAAAAAATAAAAATAATGTGTTTAACAAAGTTTGATCGTGTTTTTGTGATTTATTAATAAAATATTAAGTTAATTGTTCAAAGTAATGAGATATACTTTTATTATATAGGAGCTCATTTTTTAATTTTCTCTCAAGACCCTGAAAATGTTCGAAACAACTATGCATATAATGTGCGATTTGAATCAAAAAAATGCATGGATATTAATTCATTATCATTGTTCTTTGCAGACAGCCTTGAGCTGGGGTGTGTGACTTGATTTGCTGCCAGTTATCACTTTGTTAATGCACCGGGCTACAGTGGGAATGACTTTTGAGCTATGATTTCATTAAATTTTTTATTACATTTAAAAGATTATTTGGTCGGTTGACCAAGCTGTTTATCTTTATTCTTTCGTATTTTCTTAGGTTATAGATTCTAAACCCACTAGTAACACTTCCCTTCCTTTCTCTAGAGCCATCTCTTCTCTCTAAGTAGAATTAACATTAGATTTAGAATTTGTCAAAAAAAATATTATAATAGAATAAATTGATCTCATAAAAAACAAAAGGATTAGTTTTCGAAATGAATACAAACACACGTCAAGAAGACAAAAACAGATGGTTTATGAATTACCAAACTTCACCAAATGAGGCATATCTTTTGGTAAATGGACGAGGATGATGACAACACGAACTTTAACCTAAAAGAAGAAAAAAGATTTTCAGATGCTACAGACAAGTTGTGTTTTGATGTAAATTTCACGAACCCATCACTGAGTTCAAATAAAAGAAGCTTTTTTTTTATTTTAATTTAATTTTCTGTTCACATTGATACTCTGCATGTTACAAGAAAACATCCATTTCATAACTAAAATAATTATTACAATACGATCCATCACCATCTGCATCATATGCTTTGCCTCCTTTAACAATGTGTTCTCCGATTAAGCTGTGGGGATTATCCCCCTGCCCCATCACTTTCCATTGGGACTTTGTGGCATGCAATTAGTTATCGCCATCACCATGCGTTCATATATGTTCCCTCCCTGATTATTCCCTGCTCTCTGTTTCTTTTACTTTTTTTTTGTGTTTTGTCCTTTTCAGTCCCAAATCGAAGCTTGACTGTTCTAAACCAGAGGTTGTGTATTGGTTTAACATTAATCTTTCTGAAAAAACAAGATAAAAGAAAAAATGATTTTTTGAAAAGTTTGATTTAAGATTTAAGTGTTTTATATTATTATTAAAATTTAATTTTAGGGTAAAAAAATAATCATTTTAGAAATGATGTTGTAATCTAAAAAATATACATTCAATTTATATTTACATTCTTTAGTGTTATAATGTATGAAATATATCAACTTAAATTATATAAAAATATTTTTGTATTAAAATAATTTTAAAAGATTGTATGTGTTCTATTGAAATATATAAAATTTAAAATAATTTTATCTAAATATAATAACATGATGAGATATAAAATTCTCAAACTAACAAATAATTTGTTAATAATAATTATGTCTTGATAAGTTAATAAATTGTTAAATAAACACATCATAAGATGTAAATGGATGTTAAAAAATGTAATTTTGACTCTAATTTTTTTTTTAAATTCAAAAATATAAATTTCAGTTGAAAAATTATTTTTAAATACATTTTTTCTCCAAAAGTTATTTGTTTAGCATTACTTATAGTTTCAAAGTGATTTTAAATCCAAAATCACATTTTAAAAACAATAATAAAAGAATTTTTTAATTGATAATACCATCCAACAACCGATATAAGAATAAGGCTGAAGTCGTGTTTCTTTTTTTAACTTCAATTACGTGGGTACGAGTCTAAACATAGATAACAAAAATTCATTTTTTAAGATTTAAATTGTATGTTTTTTTATGTAAATTGATTATTATATATAATATTTTCTTAAAATATAAATATAAATTAAGAGAAAATATATTATACATCTATCAACGATTTTTTTTCTTCTCTTTCTTATATCTCCTTATTCCTTCCTCACTTTCTCTTATTTTTTTCCCTTTTCTCTTTTCCATCTCTTTAAATTTATTTTTACATATTTATTTTGCATATTAAATTGTGGACAAATTTGATTAGATAATGAGAGGATTTATATTTGATGTTTTATGCCAACTATTTCCACTTGATCCGGGTTTTAAATTAAGGTTGCACTTGATCCGGTTTACAATATCTACTTCAAACAGAACAAATATTAAATATTGTATCTACATTGAATTAGACTATACGCCCATGGATGGGATTTTAGACGCTCAACTTGCTTGAAGAGTTGGCCCAAACAAAAAAAAAACTTTGCTACTCTTCTAACCCTATGTATTGTTAGTCTCAACCGATAAGTAATCAGAAATAGAGAGATCTACTAATTGACCGAGTAGTTAAAGATATTTATATTATCTCATTTTATGTAGATTTGAATTTTAATATTTATCTTAAAAATAATACTTTTTACTTAATAGAAAAATAATCAGAGGATGTGGATTATATTTTAAAAGGGCATAATTAAGTGGAGGTCCATTTTGGTCATAAAAGGTTGGTTGGAGGAATGAAAGGATTGGTCCTTATATTTTAGAACTTGGCAAACTGGGCTAGCCTAGCATAATTGGCTCAAAGTATTTACCTTAGACTCTGGCGAATATGGGTCCTTAGCAAATTAGGGCATGGTTCAAACAAACTGAGCTCAAGTTTTTATAATTGTTTAAGCCCATTAAATTAGGTTCAGCCTGCAATCTGCACCGAGGAATTGCATTTATCAAAGGTCAAAATCTTTTAGTATTATTTGGGTAAAATCAGTTCAATCCACTTCAATTATATTTTATTAATTTTTTTGAATCGTTGATTTTAATTTAATTTGAATTTTTTGGTTCTCAATCTTTTATATTAATGGATTTGTTTTAATTTATTTTACATTTGTTTGATAAATTGTTAAAGTCTTTTAAGTGTAAACATTTTAAAAAAAAAAATAAATATAAATCAAATATTTATTGACCCTATATAATATTTTAATTTAGTTCAATTATTTGAAATATTGAACTTTTACTTTCTATTCTAGAAACAAAAATCAATAAAAAATTAATTTGGTTTAGAAAATAAAACTTGTTTTATTAAACACAATTTAAATTAAATTTTTAATTCAGACAGAGGGGATTAACATTGATTAAAATTATGCAAGTGCATAGTTTTAAACTCTAATCAATTTCCAAAACATATCCAAATAAATTGAAAATTTGGTAAATAAGACACCTTTGACATATTTTATCATCTAACCTTAATTTCATTATTTATATAATTATTTTAATATAATTTAATTAATTATTACAAAGGAAAATACAAATTAAATGTCTCTTAATAAAAAAAAAACACAAAAAGTTAATTAAAATATCACGTGCACTGGCAAACGTGGAATTTAGATTATTTGTTTTTTTTCCACTGTCTTAACAAAAGACTCCTTCTCCTTGTTTTAAAATAATTTTAAAAAGAGCAAATAAATATTTTTTTCAAAATTAGAAGTTTCACCTTAATCCACTATTCAAATTGCTTTCACATTTTCCAAATTAATCGGATTTGACTAGACTCACTTAGAACATTTTTTCAAACCCTAATTTTTACTTCCCTCTAAGTAAGATTAGATTTAGAATTTGTCAAAAAAAATATTAAATATATTATTCAATTTTAAAAAAAATGCTATTTATTTTTATTTTAAATTTTAAATTATTATTTAAAATTTTATTATCTGAAAAAAAAAAAATTTTTGTTCATTTTTTAATTTTTAAATATATATTTTATAAATTTTAATTAATTAAATATTAAACTCTATAGTAAAAATTAAAATCTTAAATCAAAAAATATCAACATACTAAACTAGTGGGACCTTAGTTCTAAATTTAATTTTTCATGTTACTATTTTTTTCAAAGTTTGATAAAAAAAAATTCCAAGAAGAGAATGATGGATCTAGTTAACAATTGAATACCAACGAATTTTTTGATTGATGCCCACCAAGAACTTTTTGAAGTTCACACTTTTGGTTTTAATTTTTAAATTTTTTATGAATTAGTCCTTTTTTTTAATTTTTATGACTTGTGCCTACCATAAAATTTTAAGATATTTATAATTTGTGTCCACCTTAAAAAATATTTTAACCCTTGCCTACTCTCAAAAGAATTTCTAGAACCAGAATAATGCACATTAAAATAAGACTTCCAACTTTCAAAATTCTAGTAAGTACTAATAGCATAGGAGTATTAGAATAGAGTATGACATTTCTATAGCAAAATGAAATTCTCAACCTCATCCCTGCATGTCTTAGGATCTTAGCAGCAGCTTCTTCATGATCTGTATTGATCAAACCAATCATCGTAATCCAGGGAAGAATGATTGAGCCTTAGAAAATGTCAAGAATCTCGAGGATTGAACGTTTGCAGAGGGGACAGCACCCTTATTCAACCACAGTTCCCTCGAACACATCCTGCAAAAAGTGTGTCCACATGGGATAAACGCCGCCCCTTTCTTCCTCCCCATGCACACGCAGCACGTTGAATCACTCCCCATCTCCGCCCCACCTTCCTCCTCCTCCTCCAACAGCTTCATCAACGACACCCTGAACGGCGTTCCGGGCGTCCTAGCCCCCGCGTCACCTCCCTCCGGTCCCGGCTCTCCCCGAAAACGTCGCTCCGCCGCTAAGGCCTCGGCCAGATTCATGCCTGACGAAACAGGAGCAGGGTTAATGCAACCTGGATCCGGATTATGACTTGGGTCTACTCGTTCTTCAACTACAACTACACCGTCGTTGTCTCTGGATCCAAAACCCCATGTGGTCCCACAGCAGCCCATGACTTTAAATCCTAGCCGCTCTTTGAAACTCCTCCACCGTCTCCTTTCCCTATCTACACCGTCCATTTGTTCTCTAATAAATCTCAGGATTGTCCTTGCTTCCCTTTCCCGCTGCAACGATTCCTGCAACAAAACACTGAGCTGACTCATTTTCTGTAATTATCACGAATACTGCAAATGCAAAGAAAACCCAGAATACAACTGGGCAACCAACTAAGAAGAATATAAAAAATAACGTCTCTAAGTGAAGGGAAAGGGAGTGTGAAGATGGTTAAGAAGGAGGCGTACAGCATGGAAGTCCCGTGAGCTTATTACTCGAGAAAACAAAAACAAAACCAATTAAGAGAATCCCACCTCTGGCATTGATTCTCACTAATGAAAAAGACATAAGAAAACAAAATGGGTACTAAAAAAACTGTTTTCCCATAGATTTCCGAATTTCCGTTGGGACACCGTCAAGGGGCAAACAATAGAAGAGAAAATAAACAGAAAAAGAAAGAAGGGTGCTTGGCTGGGTGTTTGAGTTTGGAGTTTAAAAGAGTTTTGTCGGAGTTAGAGCAAAGAGCAGAACTTTGGGGGTGTTTGATTAGTTCTTAATTGGTTGGGTTTAATAATTCAGATTGTACTAATTTAGGTATTTGTTGTTCGCCGGCCAAAAACCAAGTCAAAAGAGTTTGCATCAACCTAACATCTCCAATTGCCAAATGTTTCATTTTGCATGAAAATTCTTTTTTTCTTTCGCTTTCCGTTTGCTAGTTTGTCGAACATTTTGAATAACTTGAAGTTTATTTATAAAACTTTAGTCAAATAAACTGATTAACGTGGAGAGAAATTTAAATAAAAACATAAGCCATGCTTTCTATTAACTGCATCTGTCACTCTGTATGTATATATGCAAAAAAAATAATAATAATGTATCAGTTGCGGGTAAGAGACAAAAACATTTTAAGAGAAATAATATATTAATAAAACTGAAATTGAATGTTTTCCTTTCGTCAGGCATTCAACTAATTGTAGTGGTTGCAAGACAAATAAAAAAAAACAAGTTAGAAATGATTGGTGTATCATCCAATCCAACGGTCCAACCACATGGAAGCCACCAAATACCAAACAAATAAAAGCATCTTTAGAATCAGAGTATATTACAATTTTAAAACGCTAAGATTTAACTGTAACATATTTTTGTAGCTGCATGCTTTATGTAAACGGTAATAATCTAATCAAAAGTCAAAACATAGAAATTTACGCATGATACCATTCTCATTCGGACACTATACATCCTTAGTAATCTTATCTAACTCCGGTCTGAAATCAGAGTTAAAAAGGATAAGATTCCTTGGCATAAGTTAGTATGGTATTTCATGTATGTGCCAAAATATGCCATTATTGTTTGGCTTGTAATTCTCAAAAGACTTGCAATTAAAGACAGACTTCCAATTTACAGGTTGAATCCCAAAGTTTTGATGGAGGCGGCGAGGAGAGGCTACCAGGAACGAAGAAAGGATCGGAAGCAAATCCCAAGATGGAGAATGGACCGTCTTTGTGGATAACCTAAGTAGTAGGGTTTCCCGTTCAGCTTTGAAGGAACTGTTTAACAATCATGGAAAGGTTGTTAGGGTTTTCATTCCGGTGAAGAATTTGAAAGCGAAGTACAAAGAGACAACCTTTGCTTTTGTTTCCATGGAGAGCCGAGCAGATATGGACAATGTAGTTGTGAAAACAAATATGACTCGGATTGATGGCTTTGTTATAAGGGTCTCTCAAGCTAGGTTTCCTAAACCGAAGTCTTCTAGTGGGAAGCATATTGGCAGGAGGGATGAAGCTGAACCGTCAATGACCAGTTGGGGCTGGTTCGTCAGCTAAGGGTGTTGACAATTCAGAAGGTTTTAAACATGGGATCAGGCATTATGGTCTAAATCCTAGGTTGGATAATGCTTCCAAAACTTACCGAGATGCCTTATTGAGCAGGCCTCCAAATTTGGATGAAGTTAGTGGGAATCCATCATCTCAGGCTTATGGGGAAAAGGATGGGAAACTAGGCAAGAGTATGCTGAATATTGTGAATTGTCACTGATGCTCACTGCAAGTTTTGTGATTATGGTACTAAAACTAGTAATCACTTATTCTTTGAATGTTTGTATGCAATGAAAATTTGTGAGAGTATTCTTTCCCTGTGTAGTTTGAAACGCTTCCATTTATTTTATTTGAGAATAAGAAAATAGAAAACGATTCACTAACAATTCAAAGAAGACAGAAAAAATCCTTAGTTTAATCAAAGAGTTAGTTAGAATTATGTTGTCCGATAGATGTATAGATAAATTTAAATATGTTAATTCTTCTGTATGTATAATTTAGGAGATTGTTTAAAACATCATATATATATATATATATAAGGATGTTCTTGTAAGCTTCGCAGCAAACTCTACTTATTTTTAGATAATAAAATTTACAAATTATCCAAAAAAGTTAATTATATGTAACTCTCTTCTACAATTTAATTAAAAATAAAGGTCATTGAGTTCTTTGCTAATACTTTCAACTTTAAAAATGATGTCTTCTGAGCTGCATTCATGTCCGATGGTATATTTTAAAATAAGTTTTATTTTAAGTTTAATCAGAACGAATTGTTTTAATCAATTAAAATTTGTAGGAGTAAGAATGATCATCCAAAATCATAATGATGAGTGGATTGAAGGATCTTATCATTTTTAAGACGAGATATTAGTACGAATGCTGAAATTCAGACACTTAAAGATGACCCAAGTGTGTTAAATATTTATAGTCTGAGTAGAAATTATTTGTCCCTTTTCGGTGTCCTTATTTATGTTTCACACTAAAAAATTAAGTTTAGATTTTAGGGTTAGGGTTTAGGAAATTATAGATATATTGTACTTTAGGGTTTAAGATTTATAGTTTATGACTTAAAATTTAAGGTTATGTTTTAAAATTTAATTTTTTAGTGTTAGACGTAACAAAAAATAAACTAAAAAAAGGATGAGGTTTATAGTTGAGTTTGTTGCTTTAAATTCGGCTACTTCTAATAGCTTAACCCTCCTTGGCCTTATTTTTCATGATTGCCCTTCCTTGTATGGACTATCGTGAAGCAAGTGGTTGTGCTGATATTTTAACTAAGAAAGACATTAGTATAGTATGCCTT
>CM033752.1:44307834-44431244 GCA_019671005.1 Hibiscus mutabilis | reverse complement strand
CAGCCCTGGCTCTTCTCAAGTCACGGTGTGAAGCGTCTAAGAACCTTTGAACAATCACAACCAAAACCTTCAGTTTTCTTCTCCGCCGAAACAATTAATCCATTCGACATATAATCTATCAAAAAAAATCTAATTCTCGAGTCCATCAGTCGACTGCAGAAACATAGGTCGGAATGTCTGCACCTTTAGCTGGAGCTGTTATGATAACTTTCTTGGCACCAGCTTGTATGCGCTTCCCAGCTCCAGGGCCATCTACAAACACTCCTGTTCCCTGTAAGATGCATGTCAAAATATTCTATTATCTAACAGTATAGGTATAAATTTATGGAAAATCCATGATATAAAGTTCTTTTTGGTCAGGAATCAGGGTACTTGTAGTTTTTGCCCGGTGACCACATTAATTTCAACACTAAGAGCAAGGACCGACCTCGATGACGATGTCAATGCCAAGTTCATCCCATGGAAGCTGGAGAGGGTCCCTGTTAGAGACGACCTTGACGGGCTTACCATCGACACTGATGGTTTCATTGTCAACTATCTTCACATCAGCTTTAAAAGTTCCCAGCATTGAATCATGTTAGACAAGAGGGGTTAATAATCCAATAATAATAATAAAATAGTAAAAATAAATGCTGATAATATTATTAGAGATAATGGGTTAAAATATTCGCAATCCAACAAAAAGTCTAACCAATCCAAACATTTATATTACCCATATCATATCAACTTAAATTATTTAATAATTACTAAGTACAGTCTTGTATATAAACATATCTCACGCTTGGTAACCTATCAATATGAGATATAAGCTTTTCCCTTTTCCTTAACTCAATTCACAAGCCTACTTTGAGCATCAATTTCTCATTCATCACTCATCCGTTTTGAACGTATGAGATATCGTTGTAAAAGTCTTATGGAGTAGAATATAAAGACGTAGTTTTATTTTTCGAATTTCTACCTTTACCTATAGAAAATATGTCTTAAATTTTTATCATATTTTTTTCCAACAAATCATACTTCAGCAAGTGTGAAGCCTGTGTTTTCATTTCTTGTAGATCGTGGTTAATAGATGAAACTAACCAAATTTCTTGCGTTTAACTCTTGAAAAGCATGGCAAGTCACAGTTACTTACATTCTTGACACCTCCACTGTCATTTACGACAACCACGTCAAGGGGTGAGTTCTTCCTGCCATGCCAACATTGGTGTTTAGTAAAGGCATTTCAGTACTATATAGTGTAACAATGCAATTCGTTTAGAATCAATAGCAGCCTGCCACTGCCTAGGATCGAAGGCCCATTCCACATGAATCCAAGCCCAAAAGTACTGAAGGAAGGACCAGCCATAAACGGAAAATAATGGGCATGCACGTGAATGTTTTGTCCTTTACACGTGGAATCAAACTCTAAACTCTAAAACTATGTTAAAAAAAAACTTTAAATTCTAAACTACAGGGGTTTGATTTTTTTTTTCTAATGTAAAATTTTAAATTCCAGTTATTCAGACGAGATGAGCACTGTATGACCAACAAGAGCATCAATAATTCGTTGTAAATGAAAAAAAACATTTTATAATTCTTAAAAATTACAATTTGAAAGAAATAGAGGGAGTAATATTTATAATATATATAAAGCATTAGTTAAAAGAAAATTTTAAATCGATTAAAATATATTTTATTTTTCGATATAATGCTAATCTATCATTTAAATAATTAAAAAATCTTTAGAAAGTTTATTCTTACATTTACGTATGAAGTTGATTAATTGAATTTGACATTTCATTTTTTATGTATGAAGTTTATTCTTATTATTTATTATTTTATAATATTTAGGAATTTTAGAAATTTGAAGGTTTTTAAAATATATTATTTCAAAATGTGAAAAAAAGATAATGTTGGTTAGTTTCAAATTCAAACGGCGTCGTTTATCGAATCCCATTTTCTATTTTTTTTTATTTTAAATTAAATAAACCTATAGTGTCCGTACTCAAGTCTCCCTATTTTCTCCTCTTCTTCAACTCCCAGGGCTCTCCCTGATCGATACACATTCATTCAATTCTCCAAACTTTATGCCTCTTCTCTAAACCAATGTACTTCTGCTGGTTCTAGATTGAGCCCCTTCTTCTCTCTTATTTTTTTCCTAGTTTTGTTTTGAGTTCAAGGGATCAAACGATTTTGATGCCAAAAAGAGTAAAAGGAACCAGACCGATTGTGAAGCACACGTCTTTGAGATTTTGCTTTTAAGTGTTTGCAAACTGGGTTTTTTTCGAATGTGGTGGTGAATGGGGAGTTTCTGAGCAGTTGTTTGACAATGGTGAGGCGTCACGGATGGCAACTGCCGGCTCATACATTTCAGGTTTATTCTTTTCCTTTCATTATATCAGTTGCTTCTTTTTGTAAACTGATACTTTGAACAAGGAGTAGCTTTTCCTTATCTCTTTTGCATTTGTTATTTCTTTGCATGTGTGCAAGGGGATTCTTTTATATACGTATAATGTATATACTATGAATTTTTGAAAACGGGTTTCCTGAGTTTTATTGTTTGTGATGGATATTGATTTTGCCTGTTGTTGACTTGTATGTAGTTTCTTTTTTTCAAATGAACCAAGAGATCCATGTTTTTGAGGTGTTTGTGTGAGTTTCTTTTATTAGATCCGATTAACCGTTTAGATGAAGAAGTATGTGTGGAGCAGTTGGTCAATTTATGTATTGCTTTGCTTTGGAAGTACCCAAGGAAAATTGAAACAAGCTGACATCTTAGTTCTCATCTATAACTTTTTAGAGCAAACAAAATAAACTATTAGATTATGTGAAAATTTTTATATGCTAATAAGGTTCTAATTTAGTTTATAGTCACTGTTGTTCATTTCCCTGGTTATCAAGTTATTTCATTGCAAAGGGATGCCTACTTTTGATGAGCATGTAGAGTAATTACTAAGGCTACCAATACGATAAAATAATACTTTTGATGAGCATGTAGAGTAATTGCTAATAAGGTTCTAATTTTTGTTTCTCAATGGTGGACAGGTTGTGGCCATTACCGTTTTCTTTTTGCTATCCGTTGCATATTATGCCTTCTTTGCTCCCTTTCTTGGAAAAGATATCTATGAATATGTGGCTATTGGTGTCTACTCGATCATGGTAACCACAAAAAGCTTTTTATTTATCTTTACTTAAGGTTTAAAACTTCTTTGGTTGCTTTCCTAATTATTACCTTAATGCTTGATTTTCATTTTCAGGCACTCTCTGTTCTCATCCTGTATGTTCGATGCACCGCTATTGATCCTTGTGATCCTGGAATTCTCCTTGAAGCTGACAAGGCATCTACTTGTAAATCACACAACGAAACGGATCCGGCAGGTAACATTTTTTTATGCATGGGTTTGTTAACAGATTGCATGATAATTGTGAACTTAATTGGTTGATAGTTAGAATTGTCATTTGAAAATTGTTTAATAGCTGCCTGGATTAAGATATGAGCTTCTCTGTAGTTTATTGGTCGTAGCTAACCATAGAATTTATGCTGTTTAACCAGGGAATGCATCTTCTATTGAAGAGCCTTGCAGGACAGGATTAAAGTATGGAAGTGAATATAAAAGGCATAGTTCACGATGGTGTTCCAAACTTGGTGGTTTCTTTTGTGCTTGTATCATCCAAGAAGATTGCTGCAAAGATGACATTTTGCAGCAAGAATCTGGAGAAGAAGATGCTTTATTCTGCACATTGTGTAATACAGCAGTAAGGTTCACTCTAGTAGGATAGTCCTCTCCCTAGAGCTGACCCCCCCCCCCCCCCTCAAAAAAAAAAAAAGGAAGAAAAAGAAAAATACCTTTTGTTTCCTCTCACTGTCGTCTCCCTCTTCAATGGAATACAAGAAATGAGAAAGAAAAAGGGAAGCTAATTTTATCAAAATTACAACAGGAGATAGCCCAAACTTGTGCATTAATGCTCATACCTAGGTGCATGCCTGGACACATACACAAAAAATATGTTTCTTGATATAGCTTTCACTTCTTATATATGAAAATAAATTTCCTTTCCGTGCTTTTCAAGCAAGTATATACTATATCCCAGGGTTGTATTCATACTAATTCTCTAGAGTTTCCTTGCTTCTGAAACAACTGGCTTGCATATATTTGCTTACTCTTTTTTTTTTCCTGGAAGAAGCTTGTCTCTGGTTGCATGTTGTTGAGCTATAATAACTCTTCCTGCCCTAACTCACCTTTTGCAGGTGCGCAAATTCAGCAAGCATTGTAGAAGTTGTGAAAAATGTGTTGATGGATTTGACCATCATTGTCGAGTGAGTTATCAATTTTTTTTATTTATCTTTTTCGGTTTCATAAATTTATGGGTAAATTTCTTGGTTTTTGAGAACTACTATCAAGAATTGAATAGCTATTAGCTAGAACATTTAAGTTATGTTACTGGACTGGAAATCTCCTAGGGCTTCTGGTTGACTAATTGTAGTGCCTTGGCCATGTGCTGTAAGTCTGCTTTTTGCTCTATAAATTGTAATTTCTTAGCAGTTTTCTGAAAACGATCCCACCTTTTTGTGTTGATTTAGAACTTCATGTAATCTTGGACATGACTAAACTGTTTTACCATTTTATCCAGTGGTTGAATAATTGCGTGGGCAGGAAAAATTACATCAGTTTTGTGTGCTTGATGGCAGCTAGCCTTGTTTGGGTAAGTTCTTAGGATAACTTTTGAACAATGGTCATATCAGTCATTTGCATCTCCTGAAAAGAACTGAACTTAATTCTTACGTGCCTGCACGTATGCATGTATGTGGTCGTCAGCTTTTTGTTGAATTTGGAGTTGGCATTGCGGTCCTTGTGCGATGTTTTACTGATCGAAAGGGTACAGAAAGTGATATAACCGAGAAGCTTGGAGTTGGATTCTCCCGCCCTCCCTTTGCTACTGTAGTGGTATGTTCTCTGCATCTGCCAAAGAGCTCAGATTGTTTCTGTAATATTGATATGCTTGTGAGAGAGCACCTTGATTGATTGAGAAGATTTAGCGCTGTTGGCTTAGTCATTTTCCAGGAAACAATATGCTTGATCGTAGAATATTTGCATGATTCTAAAATGTGAATGTTGTGATTGGTGCTTCAAAATGTTCTATAATTATATATGCTTGTTTCCTGGAGACTGGTTGAAATACATAACTGCTAGTGCTCACTTCTCTAAAAATGACTGAAAACCTTGGTTGCCATGGGTTTTGCTTAACATTATACAAATGATCACAGGCCCTCTGCTCAGCCGTTTCTTTTCTTGCAATTGTGCCTCTGGGAGAACTGTTCTTTTTCCATATAATTTTGATCAGAAAGGTGATTCTTTAGATCTCTCGCTTTCTCCATCTCTCTCATCCTGTCTTGATATGTAAATATTGAACCATTGTCATATCGAACTGCAGGGCATCACAACATATGAATATGTTGTTGCAATGAGAACACAAAGTGAACCACCTGAACAGTCTGCAGATGGTGAAGATCATCAGAGTATGTCATCGTCACTTACCAGTTCAGCTGTGACAGCCATGAGTGGAAGAAGCTCTCTTGGAAGGAGCTTGCAATACAAAGGTGCTTGGTGTACCCCACCTAGAATCTTCATGGACCACCAGGTACCACTTCCTTACCTACAATGCTATCGAAATTGAATAATGAATGTTGCTTGCAAATTGTGGCTACAGTTCCAATATGAATTTAAAATTCTAGTTGTTGTCTTAAACATGGCAACATCCTCTCTTATGGTGATAATCTATCATGGATTTTCTTTTATACATTAAAAGTCATAGCTGATTATTTGTTTTCTCGGGAAGGATGAAATAATCCCACATTTGGACCCGAGTCGCTTACCATCCACAGTAGATCCGGATGCTGTACAGCCACCAGACAAGGGTAAAAGATTACCCCAACGTCCTGTCCGCATAAGTGCATGGAAACTTGCGAAATTGGATTCTAGTGAGGCGGTTAAAGCCGCTGCCAAAGCTAGAGCAACCTCATCCGTCCTTCGTCCTGTAGGCCCTAGGCATCATCCATACAGTGCCGATCAACTGTCTAGTAGTAACATTAGTGGAAGAAGCAGTCCCATTAGTACTGATCATGGGTTTCAGACTAAAAATGCTAGAGCAGGGCCAGGGACATTGAGCTCATATCCTTCAAGCCATGCTAGCAGAGAAGATGCTGAATCATGTGCTCGCAGCATTGGTGACACGAGCAGTCATCTTTCCAGCATAACCCCCTCTCCAATGGTACAGCAACATTCAAATAGAGAACATTTCAACCCCATGTATGGAACGTCAGTCAATCAATCTCCTTTGTCAATAAAACAAAGTGAAGGGAATGAACATGCTGCTGAACATCCTATCAGGAAAAAATCTAATGCAATAGAAAGCTCCAGAACTTCAGTTTTTTGGGATCCAGAAGCTGGACGCTTCGTCTCTTCCTCTTCCAGAAATGCAGGCCCTTTGCAGGCACCTGGACCAGAGCTTTTGCATAGTGGTCGATCAATATTTTTCGGTGGTCCTCTTACGAATGAACAAGTTAACAGAAGAACAAGGAGTACAAGTTCATTGTCTGTCGGGTTCGATAGAGGCTCGACATCGAGTCATCATCTTCAGCAGCAGCAGGGTAGATCACAGAGAAGTGGCCAGCTACCTGTGTTTGTTCCTAGTGATTATCATTCTCTAGAAAAGCAATTTCCATCTAGGTCTCCAATGCCATGAGCACCAAAATAAGGGATAGTAGTTATTTTGTTTTGAAGTTAAAAATCTTCATTTGATTTGAATTTTACTTTCTTCTGCGGCTTGTTCATATCTGCTGTAGGGTGTAGGTTCCAAGCATTTTTAATGCAATTAGTTGTCAGTCAATTCGGGGCGGGTTTTCTTTCGGAGGAAACTGAAATTAATTAGCTTTACAAAAATCAAACAGTTAACAATGCATTTCCAAGTTATCTTATGTAGGGTGAGATCAGTTCGGTTTGATCGGATTTCTTAAAAAAAATTTGTCTATTTAATTCGGTTTAGATCAATTTCTATTTTTTCCATACTAATTTTGGTTTCTCGACTTTTTAAAATTTCTTTTGACAAATTGAATTGGTTTAATATTTTTTTTACATTTATTTGATAAACTTTTAAGAAACTTTACGTAAATATTTCTAAAAATATATTTTATCAAATAAATAAAAAATAATTAATAATTTGTATGTAATATTTGTACGCTATTTTCATTATTTGAAATGTATAACGTACTACTCGTTTTCTATTATAAAAATAGAAAATAATTATAAATTAAATTCGATATGATCCTTATAGTTATATTTTTTAAAATTTATATTTCATAAATAGTTGAAACACTTCAGCTATTATTTATCAATCTTTTTCAGCCCTAATCCCAAGGCGTTTTGGTGAAATATGAGTAGTATTCATTTTTCCTCTGTTTTGGCTCAACTTCACTGCCCTTTGCTTTTAAGATAGGTTTAGGCTGCGTTTAGCATTGCCTTCCAAACCAGTTTTTGGTTTTAAAAGCTAGTTTGAAATCAAAAGTAATGCTAAACATATAACTTTTAGAAAAAAATTACGTTTAAAAAGTGATTTTTAACCCAAACGTAAAAGCTGAAATTTTTAGTTTTTGTGGTTGGAAAAGTGCTTTTGGGAGTCAAATTATAATTTGAACCTTCATTTGCTATTTTTTTATTTATAATTTATAAACTTATATTTTTTACGAATACATAATTATATGATTCATTTATTAATATTTTTATATTTTATCATAATTTGTTAATATTTTTCAAAAGTACTTTTCAAAAGCATTTTTAGAGAAAAACTGCTTTTGAAAAGTATTTTTCAATTCAAACGTATTTATTAATAAAAATATTTTTATATTTTTATAATAATTTAAGCTGATATATTTCATATATTATAATATTAAAAAATTTAAATATCATATATATATATACATACATGCACATATATATAGCTTACAACATCATGTTCAAAATGGCCATTTATCTTCTTAAAGCATTTTTTAACAACAATGACATATACTAAAATCTTACAACCAACTTTTTAACATTCCGTTTCAAAATCTCTTTTCAACAACACTTTTAAAAATCACTTTTCAAAAGCAATGCTAAACTAGCCCTTAGAATTATTTCATTTTGACTTATGTTTCATACTTTGTTTGGTTCAAATCTGATTTTTTAGGAAATATTTACTATTTTATTCAACATTTCCCCTAATAAAGTATATAAATTGGAAAAAAATTCATGAAATTTAATAAAAAATATTAATTACTATAAAGAACTATTTTTAATATATATAATACGAACTATAAAAAATCAAATTTTATAAAAATATATAAAATTTATTTTTAAATACAAGTTGATTGTCACACTAACGACCTATGTGAAAGATATTTACGTACAAAATATAACTATAAAAGTTTGTTTAAAAAATAATTATAAATGAAAGAGTGGTGAATTTTTTATATAAAATTTTAAATTTATTAAATTTATTTTATTCTTAATTAATGATACATTTCTCTAAAAAATATCTAGAAAGTATGAAATAAAAAATATTATTCCCTAAAGTATTAGTTTTGTGTTTATTTAATTCTTATCTAATGATATATTTTTCTAAAAATATATCTAAAAAGTATTATTCCCAAAAGTATTAGTTTTATGTTTAATTTTTAAAAGTTCTCTAAATATATGAAATAACATAAATATGATTATAATATTATTTTAAAAAATATTTTCACCCATTTCTAATTCAATCAGTGACTTGAAATATTTAAAATAATAACAATTAGGTAAAATAAACACTCATGATCACTTAATTATATGTTTTAATTATAAATATGTTAATTTTTAATATATAATTTAATAACTTAATTGAAAATTTATTAAAACAAGTCATACAGACTACTAATATGACTTGGTATGACAATAATTTTGGTCTCAAAACCTATGTGTTCTATTAATTTGGTCATAATTCATAATAATTTATTAAGTATAACACTTCGCATTTAAAATTTTCATTAGTAAAATTATTGTGTCCACTAACAGACATTGTTAGCGTCATAGTGAGTTTATTTTATTAGTCTATCCAATAGTGAATTGGCTATGTTTATCGAGCTACCACACCGGTCGATTATCGAGTTGATGGACGTTAACAATAAGTGCGGTAATTAGTTGGAGGGTGTGCTATGAGATGCAATATCATAATTTTTAAATTTATTTAATTATTTTAAATTAGGACATGTATAGTTTTTTTTTGTACTAAAATTGTTAATATACTAAATCATGTTTAATGATTTGTTTGTAACAAAATTTAAATTAGGTATCAAATTGTAACTTTAAAAAATAACATGTTTACAATCAAACACATAAATGGATGACTTTGAGTGTATTTTTCCCTAATAATCACCGAATTTAAACGTAGGCTTATAAAAGGTCAGTCCATCCAACCCTATCTTACCATCCTAGCCGTGCATAGCGTAGAGCATAAAAAAGTGGAAAACAATAAACAAACACTGTACGCTATTCAAACAATAGGAAACTAGGAACCAGAAGGAAAAAATGGAGACTTCGTTGAGATACATTGGAGATTCCAAAGCTCTAAGAATCCACCCCAAGGAGAAGTTCCCCATCGATTCCAAAACCCATTTTCAGGTACGTATGCTTCTAACTTTCTGCTCTTCTACTTTGTTGATTTTGCTCTTTCATTTTCTTTCTCAGTGTTACTGGATTTCATTATTATACTAGACTGGACTAGATTATTCAAGATTGTAACTTTACTCTCTGTTTCTTTCCAGCCTTTTGTGGATTGTTTCTTTGAATTATGTTCTGAGAGATTAGGATTTGAGATTTGGGTGTGAATGTCAGTCGGATATTCCGAATACCCAAACATGATCCTTTTTCTTTAGGCCTTCTCATGCTTTTTACGGTATAATTCTACATAGATATGCACATTGGGTCCATTTTTATTTGATCAATCTTTGCATCTATCTATTTATATATCAGGTTCAAGGTGAGCTGGACACAAAAACTGGAGTTCCCACTAACTTTTGTGCAATGATGAGACACGTGTATGCTGATGTATGCTACCCCAATGGTTATGCTCTTGTTTTAAGAACATTCTCTTGCAAACTTAGATATTTTCTTTTCCAAGTTTATTAATGTGTCTGATAATGCTTCTGTAGTTGTCTACAAGCCTTGGTGTAGGATTACGCTATGGCAAGCGTGATAAGGTGCGGTACACGCTGCGAGGAAAAACCTCTTTTCTTGTAACCAACGATGATTCAGTGAATTTCGTTGTCAAGGGAAGATATGATGTTGATCAAGAATTCAAGGGGGTAGGTGCAAGCTTTAAGTTTTTTCAGTGTTTCTCTTTTAATACGCTTAACATTTGAAGAACAATTTTGGTTCGTATGATTTGTTTTTTTTTTCTCACCTACGAGTACATTTTTTAAACACATGTTCTATTGTTTTTATCTTTGATTGGAAAATTGCAATCAAAGCTTCCTTTAATCTAGTGATTCTTTAGGGAGAAAACTTCAGTAATTTATGTGTTTATGCCTCTACCGTGACAGAGGAAGTCAGAAGGAGCTGCTGAATTTACTTATAAAATATTCAATTTCCAGAGAGACCAAGATGTTAGACTCAAAGTTGGAAATGAAGTATTTGAGAAGGTAATACCATTTTATAATGCTTTTGTCAAGATGTTAGCACATACTATGATTTTTGCAACCATCATATTACCCCTCCCGACTGCACTTTTGATCATTATATCCAAAGTACACAGATTTTCCTTTTAATAATCTAAGATTAACATTAATGTAGTCTCTTTAACCTGAATTCATTTTTGATGTCGAAAGTATTCATATTCAATATCATTAACGAGAACTATTCGAGTCAATTTTTGCTCGACCCTCGAAGAAACAAGTCTATGATTTGTTTCCTTTCATGAGAACTTGTAAATTCCTTTGTTTATTTCTTGGTGAATATTCCTCTTTCAGGTTCCATATATGCAGATTAGGGAAAACAATTGGACTCTCAATGCTGACATGAATGGTAGATGGAATATAAGATTCGATTTGTGAGAATGTGTGAGATGGGTGGTGAGACATGTAATGTAAGCGCTATAAACATGTATAACGATGTTTTCGATTCCGGTGGAACCGGCATTGCCCTGTTGAGGCTTATTAGTAGAAAGTAGAAACCCATTAATGTCACGGATGGGTCATTCATTATTTTCTTTGTTTAATTCTCTGGTATTCATTGCCAGCCAAATTGTTGGGAATAGATGATGCAAACTTATGGTGAATTATATGTCCAGAAGATAGTGCCACATCATGTGTCACAAGCAACCATGAGGAAATTATTGCTGCTTAGTAATCCAAGTTATTATAGGTCGTCCTTTTCATGATAAAATAGTCGATGTTGTTGCGTCGGATGCTCTTTTGTTGTTGGTTAAGCCCAATCCATCCATCTAATAGTTGTGAATGGGGGCATGGACATGACGAGCTCCGGTGGAAATGCAATCTCCCTGTCCATGGTAGGTGGGAAGCTCCCTTCAAATCCTCGAGATTTTACTTTTATTTTTTTTTACCAAAAGTTAAAAGGACCATTTCAGCATTACATCTTGTGTAAATTTCAATGCTTTAAGATTCACTTTTCTGATAGGGGAGAAATGGATATGTTAGCATTTTATGGCTGTACCCAAGGTTGCAATGATGAAAAAGTGGAGTTGACAAGAACGAGTGAAGAGAGATTGAATATGGATTATAATGTGTTTGGTAAAGATGGGTTACAGTCGAGATTGAATATAGAGAGGTTCAAATTATTAAACTTAAAAATATAAAGGTTTATTAATTATTTAAACTTAAAGTTGAGTGGCAATACTTAATTTATATAATATTTAAATTTATAGGGATTTAAATTATCATTAAACCCTATAATTAGAGGGGCTAATTAAAATTTTAAAAAATTTAATTAAAAATATTCAAAAAAATATTAATTTTTATGAAACTCTAAAATTGTGAGAGTTTCAAACTAAATCTTTCAGAGAAAATAAAAGATTTATTGTAAAAAATTTAAATGGTTGGGGACCAAGGCATTCTTAGACCTTCATTGTGCTCCGTCTTGGACTACAGTAAATTTTATTTTGTTAAATGTCATGTCAGTTTTCATTAGGAATTAAATTGAGAAATTTTTTTAACCACAATGATGAAATTGTAAGAAAGTTCTTTGTGTCCAAATTAAAAGGATTCTAAAAGTCAGGTGACCAGTTGAGTAGTTTACCTATTAAACAAAAAAGGTAAAATACTCCAATGGTGATCAAGCTTTTAGGAAACTTTTATTTTGGTCACATAACTTTTAAAATTTTCATTGGGGTCACCTAACTTTTATTTCACTTTCAATTTGGTCTATATTTACCTTACGTTGGGAAATACTGACGACGTCAGCTAGTTTTCCTTTTCTTCAAGGGTAAACTATATAAATGGTCACCGAGCTTTTAAAACAATTTTATTTTGGTTACCAAAATTTTAAAACTTTCATTGGAGTCCCAAAACTTTTGTTTTGCTTTAAAGCAACCCCGTTGGTTTAAGAAAAAACACTTTCAATGTATAAAAAAAACAAAACCAATATTTAAAGTTGCGTAGGTTGATGTATTTACCAACATAAAATATTTTTATATATCATGTTCTTGAATATTCCTATAACGTAAACTCATTATTTTGATCTATTGATCATATTGTATGCAACCTCATCTTCAAGCTACTTCAAGGTTAATAAGTACAAGGGAGATAAAAAAAAAACATTGAGGTTAATTATTGATCAAGAGTATAGCATTTTAGATTACTTCTGAAAGTTGTATCCAAAAGTTGTTCCACAAATTTTCTAGGATATGCAAGCAAAATTGATGCACCCCATGTTTAAGTTCAAACATTAATTTACTTTTCCATTAGAGACGGAGTCAGGATCAAACATTAGGAGGGGAAAGAGTCTATTAAACCTTTAAATATAAAAATCGGGAGGGACAAAAATCTTATTTGATTAGTATTTAAACTAATAAGGACCTAAAATACTATTATACCTAAAATCGGGAGAGGCAACCCATACATCCTTTCGTCCTTGTTCGCCATCATGTTCGGTGTTGTTTTGATAGATGCCTTTGTGTTGGGTGACTCCACTGAAAGTTTTAAAATTTCAGTGATCAAAATGAAATTATTTTAAAAGTTCAATAACCATTTATATAGTTTACCCTTGAAGAAAAGAAAAACTAACATGCCACGTCAGCATTTTTTAACTGAAGGTAACAGGAGAGACCAAAATAAAAGTGAAAGAAAAGTTAAATGACCCCAATAAAAATTTTAAAAAATTAATTACCAAAATGAAAGCGCCCTAAAAGTTTGGTTACCATTGGTATACTTTACCCGAAAAACATACGGCTTTTGTGTACAATGTGAATCGAACACGTAATCTTACCTTCTGATCCGGGAGAATGGCAAAGCTTCGACATCGGGGATGAGGATTTAGAAGCTTCGACACGTAAGGCGACTCACTATTGCTGCTACTGCTCAGTTGCCACTTGCTTGCCGTTGCCGATTCGCCGTCGTCCTCGTGTGGAGGGGACTGAACTGAATCTTGTTTTTTCTTCCAGTGTGAGAATATTGCTATCTCCTTTATCAAATGGCATCAATTTGGCTTCTTCAATTCCCTTCCCTTCCTTTCCAGGTAACTCCCAATGTTTTCCCCAGCATTTTAATTAATTGCCCTTTTATTTGCCTCCATCGAATTGGGTTTCTTTCTTTCGGTGAATTCTCTGATATTTGCCTTCAATTTTGGGTGGAAGCACCGGGTTTCTTCAAATGGAACATCGTTGTTACTACATCATAGGCATTGCCTTAGCCAACGGCTCAATTGGATTCCTCTAACACCTAATAGAACGTTTTTGATGAGAGCTATTAATGATTCAATGAGCTCCGAGGAAGACAATCGTGTCCAGAACGAGGTTGTTGATGCAGACAAAAGTATCCTGGTGATAGATTCTAAACACCCTCTTGCTTTATTTCAGGAATCAATTACATCTTTTCCTCCTGTTGTTTTCCTGGTAATGTTCACCTACAGTTATCTCTATTCCGAATTGCCTAAACATAATTGCTAGCTTAGATTTTGAGCCTAAATAAGTAGTTCACTATATAATTTCTCAGCATCGGCTCCTCAGTATGGTTTGGCTTTACTTATATTGCTAGTATTTGTTACATTGCTTTTCGTTATCGTGCCTGTAAAACAAGTAGAGATGCTATTTGTATGAATTACTAGAATGAAAGTCTAACATGAAGAATCCTGTCCATTTCATTTTTGTTTCAGATGAAAAATTTCCCTAAAAACTACTTTACAATGGGGTTGTGCATTGCAATTGCAATTATGGTTGTTGCTCTGAAAGCATATGCAGAGAGGAAGTCAAGCCAGAGCCATCCTGGTTCTGTAGCTGATCTTGTAAGGCGTGGCCAGCTAAGATCAGATAGAAGAGGCATGTATGATTTCGTTCTGTGATATCTTTTCCTTTATCTTGCACCCTTTGCAAAGGGTTTAAATTTCGCGAATATAGTGCTTTTTGGTAGTTCGGTCGCTTACATAACGTTACAAGCTAATTTTTTTTCCAATTATTTAAGGGCTAGCATTTTGTTCCATGCCCCTTGACAATTTTAATTCGACTTTCACATTCACATCTTTGGTGACAATGTGTTTACCTTATGTTTATGGTAATGTTAGTAATTTGTTTTATTTTATAGATCAAGACCTCTCAAGTATGATGACCCATTTAATAATCCGTTGGTTAAGGTTGGGAAGAGCAATTCAACTGTAGAGATGTGTGGAAAGCAATATCGCTTAGCTCCAGTTACTCTTACTGAAGAGCAACAAGCTATCCATCAGAAAAGGAGGTCAAGAGCATACCAGTGGAAGAGACCAACAGTATTCCTTAAAGAGGGGGATTCGATTCCTCCTGATGTTGACCCTGATACAATCAGATGGATTCCTGCAAATCATCCTTTTGCAACCACTTCTAGTGACATTGATGAAGACTTGGCACAAAATAATGTCTACCAACAACGTGGTGTTCCATTCCGAATTCAGGCTGAGCATGATGCACTGCAGAGAAAGCTTGAAGCCCTACAAAAGGTAAGTAGTTCTGTAAGTCTTGCAGTGGCAATGATATAGTACTATCAAGTTTCTCACAGGACAGATAGCTTATATACTATTAATAAGTGACTAGTGGACTTGATTAGTTTGCACTTACGTTTGGCAACTGCATGCAATGTGTTTGACGGACTATTGCACACATGAAGCTAATAACCTTGGTCAAACCGTTCTGCTTATCCTAAATGAGTTTTTTTTGGGGGTGGCGGTGGATAATGTGTTGGGGATTCACATCTGCATATCTACATATTTAACCTATTATATGTGTGATTACCAGACATGTAATTTGCTGCCTCCTTTCGAAAATTTGAATTGTTTGTATGCAGGAAGAAAAGTTGAACAACCTGTTTATCGACAGTAGAAATGCTAAAGATTTCCAAAGACCATTCAAATTAAATGACGGGTCAGAAGAACCCGTTGAGCAGGGCCCCGTCAACAATTCCAGAGTTGAAACTAAGCCCGCTAAACCAGAGCTTGCCTCCGATTCGGTTGAAAGCAACATTTCTTCAGAGGAAATGCAGCAACCCTGAAATATTTGGTGGACTTAGTGTCAGTCTATCGAGTACTAGTTTTATTCGGCAATGAAGTCTTGATTTTGTAGTATATGAAAAGATAATCTCCTTGTGAATTACCACTAGGTGTCCCAAACTGATCTGCTGTTTTAAAAGGGTGAGCAAAGTTGTCCATATAATTGCAGTATTAGATTTTATCTATATTATAAGAATGCATATTGCTCTATGTTAAGCAAGCAAGCATGCAAGCGAAATGCTAATGCTGATTCTGGTCTAAGAATTCTTACTTTAGCTCCTCTTACACCAGCTTCTCCACCCGGGTATAACTTGTCAGTTCTCTGGATGATTTGCTTGGTAAAATGAACATGTGAACACCAAAAGTTTTGTAAACTTAAATGGATCAGATTAAATAAAATTTCGCCGGCCTGCATAAGGAGATCTTTTGGATGGTCAGCTATTAACTCAATTGCATCGTTCAGGATATACATCCATATTAGGATAAAGAATCTCTTTGCATGGGCGGAGTCTGTTGTTCCCTAATCTATACATAGGAAAATTGGCTGATATAATAAAAGAATCACAATCCCGGCTGATTCCTGCTATATTTATATCCCGTTTTGGCGATGATGGTGCAAAGACAAGTTTGGAGAAGTCTAGTTATCACTTTTATGGCCTTTCATTTTCATTATTCTTAACTATAATAAATTGATTTCTAATTTATTGGTCAAAAATCCTTATCAAGTATTCTAAAGTTTACTAAAACAACACTTCCAACCCAAATTATTATATTTATACCGTTATTATTCAAATACATAACTTTATTTAGGGACATAGTACCTTGCCTAGTCGCCTCATTAGACAAACTAATAGTTGATTATCTAAATCAAATCTTTAATATAGATATGATTCATTTTTTTAAATACTGGTGTGATTACAAGTTAATATTTATTCATTAATTTTAACCTTTTAGTAATGTACACATATTGTGTAGATTAGGGGTGTAAACGAGCCGAGTCGAGCTCTAATAGTTCTGAGCTCGACTCGACTCGTTAAGATTTAGAGTCGAATTCGAGTAATTTTTAACGAGCCTGAGAAATCTGAGCTTGACTCGACTCGTTAAGATCTCGAGTTAGCTCGCCATCTGTTACATCTCATTTAAAGCCCTATTAAGAAAGAAACTTTGATACACAAGTGTAAACTCAAGTTTGTTAATTTTAAGGTTTAGAGGTTTAAGTTGTTGGGTTTAGAATTTAGGATTTAAATTTTAGGTTTTAAGACTTATGTTTAGGTTTTATATTTTAGGGTTTTAAGTTTAGAAATTTAGATTTTAAATTGTAAAAAATAAAAAAAATTAGTATATTATATTTTCGAGTAACTCGCGAGCTTTTCGAGTCGAATATTAAATAGCTCGGCTAGTTAAGAACTCAGAGCCAAGTTCAAGTCCAATCAAGTCGAATTTTGACCGAACTTTAACAGAGTCGAACTTGAATAACTCGCGATCTGTTTCGTCTCATTTATAATCTTAATATAGACGAATTGATTAAACTCGAACCTCGAATATATTTGCTCTTCTAATTACTGATCAACGTACGCTGAGTAACTGAAAGGTCTTAGGTTACGGATACCGTAAACCTCAATCAATCGTCTTAACCTTCTTACCCTGCATGCATTTCAGGGAGCCGAGGAAGAGAGTAAAAATGGAAGAAGACAAATGAATAATTATTGCCGAAGAAATCGGCAATGACAATAGTAATGACCAATGCCTCATAAATGCATGCTTCTCGGGATACGAGCATATCTATGCCCAAACCCCCTTGTCTCCCTAAACAATGCCCTACTAAACTTAGGCACAAGGCTCAAAGGACCCTATTCCCCCATCACCATAAGCCCTTTCAATCATACCCTACAGTTTATAACTATACGTGACGTCAAACACCGTAAACACCTCCCATCCTATCCATGGCGTCACGTCAATAAAGCCTTCCCATCGCCGGACACTTCCCCTTCCTAGACGAATTACATTCAGATATATAAAAATTAGAGTTTATTATAGTTAGAGACATACTCTTCCATCTCATTTATTTTATTTATTATTAATTTCACATAATTTTTAAAGAAAAAATTTGTATAAAAATATATATAAAAAATAATATAAAATAATTAAAACGATAATTTTATCTTTAAAAAATTAAATTTTATTTTATTAAAAAACTAAAAAATATTAAAAAAAATACCTTATAAAAATCGTTAATTTTTTAAATAAAATATTTTAAGTGAAATAATTTTAAAATAAAAAAAAAATGAGACAGGAGTAATATATTTCATTCATTCTAAAGAGTGCTTAAGATACAAGTAAAACACAGCAATTAAACCCCTTCACCCAATATACTGATATGCACATAGGGATAATCATGATGGGGATCCTATTCTTAACAACACAAAATATCTTAACAATCCAGCGGCCAGGATTCACGAGAGGCTGTTGTGGGAGGATTGAAAATCATCTGACTCGTGGCCCTATTGAAAGCAGTTGAAGTGGACACGTCATGGCCCGCAACTGCCCCTTCATAAAACCCCAACACAGCATAATCCATCTCAAACAACAAGGGGTTTTGACATGCTGGGTTGGGATGGATCTTGTTCATCCAGTTCAAGGTGTTGGAATCTAAATGATAGAAGTTGGCCTCTGTCTTGCACTGTTTGGGAATTGGAGCTTGTTCCTTCGAGATGCAACCTTGATGTGAGAGTAGGGACTTGAACAGCATCGATGCTGATGAGTTGTTGGCGTTTGTCAAACCCTGCTTGTCGTTTGTGCTACTATTAGTATTGTTGGAAGCGGCTGAAAGGAACCCGTTAGCAGGAAGGAGCCGGGAATGTGATTGTGGAACAACCGGGTTTATCAGGCTTTTCAGGTCATTTTCTTGGCGGTTAACCAGATAAGAGTTGTGAGCTTGCATTAGAGTTTGAGACTCTAAGAACGCTGCTGGCCCTGGGGTTTCAAGCAGCGGAGGCAAGATCACATAGCTTTGTCCTTGTGCTACGGCATTTTTCTTCTCACCCGTTTTGTTAAATATTCTGCAAATCACCCATTCTTCCTGCAAGGATTAACCATTTTGTTTGTATGATTAGATTATTATGATAAACGAACAAGTAAATGCAGAAATGGCAGCTACTGCTACTGACAGCCAAATAGCAGCGATGGAGTGAAAACCAAAACCAATCACATCAAAAACAACCATGCTAGCTGGAGTGGTTAATAACAAGGTGAAAGTAGTCAAGTCGGCATGCACGCAAACACCATATACCATGCCCCTACCAGTTCAGACCATCATGACAATATTATTATATATTATCTCCAATAATAAGTCAAACCCAGAAAACGACAAAGAGAGATCTTTAATCGAGATGAGTTGGGATTCCCACGGCGCAGCACGTGTGGCGGAGGGGCCCGATTACCTTGCAGGAGGAGCGGCAGGAGAAGTCACCGTCCAAGCGGTATTCATGCATGACCCACTTGGTTTTCTCCCCACGGGGTGCTCTGCCCTTGTAGAAAACAAGGGTTTTCTTCATACCCAGAAGAGCTCCGGTTGAGGCACTGTACACTTCCCTATCTTTTCCTGTGGCTTTCCAGTACCCGGCGCCCGTGGCTCTGTTGGTTCTCAGCCCGCTCGGGTATTTCCTGTCCCGCAGGCTGAAGAAGTACCACTCCCTCTCCCCCATTTTTGCCACATCTGATCATCATTCATGTCAAAAATTAATTACTACTGCATAGTTACTTTACCAGCAACTAAAGATATACAATATATTTATTTGCATACATATACATATATGGCATCCGATAAATTGTACAATATTTATCAATAGAGTCAGAATATTAATGATACACTGCTTGACAATGAGACAATAACCATGCCTTTAAATTTTCGAATTTAAAGTGTCTGCAAGAAAGATTGCAATAAACCCAACATGTCTCCATATTTTGGTGGAAATGTTTAATAGACCTGATGACCTGAACTCCTTAGCTAGGGTTATTCTGTTAGTATGCAGGATTTCCTGGCAACAAACTTATTACACATATAAATGTATACACAGTGCAAATTCCACCCATGCATTCTATTTCAGTATCCAAGATCTCAGCATAGCCCAAATGTGACCATGCTTTTTTTACTAAAATCTGATGCAGTAGAATTGTTAAGGTATTTCCCAAACTAGAGTTTTTAGCTATACTCCATTTGCGAAGAAACCAACATTAAGCTTATTGCAAAGGGGGATATCTCCATAGGCTCGGCTGAGAAAGCAGCAGAAACTTATCTAAGATTCTAAGGAATCTATGGAAGCATGTTTCTCCATGCTAAGAAA
The DNA here is from genome assembly GCA_019671005.1 of Hibiscus mutabilis. Lineage (NCBI taxonomy): Eukaryota > Viridiplantae > Streptophyta > Magnoliopsida > Malvales > Malvaceae > Hibiscus > Hibiscus mutabilis. The sequence goes on along the minus strand of CM033752.1, from coordinate 44,411,167 downwards.
AATGAAATGATGCAAGGCTGGTAGAGAATATTGTTGGATAATTTCATAAAATCACCCTATTAAAATTTGACTTTGGCAAAAAGCTACCTGGAAGCTCCCATGGTTCACATCTGTTAAGGTCAACCTCAGCAATCTCCACTCCGCAGAAGCTTCCGTTAAATACCTTTGAAGCCAAATAAAAGGTCACAAGCTCCTCATCGGTGGGGTGAAACCGAAACCCCGGCGGCAAACCCTGCTCGTTCACTTCTTCCCCACCGAGTTCACTCAGAAGCTCTTCTACTGCCAGCATCTTCCAGCACAGCTCTGCCCGATTCTTACGTCTTGCAGTGAGAGAAATAAGAGAAGGAGAGAGCAAAAGTTTAGTGTAGTTTGCAACAACAAATCAAAGGGTCGTTGTGGTTGTGAATGGATGGAAAAGGAATGGGCAACGCGGGTGAGCAACATGCACCTGAAAGGCCTTCCAAAACTAGGAAAAAAATCTAAAAATAGTTTATCGGAAAAACAAGAGAACTTGAGGATTTAAAAAAAATCTAATGGAGTACATAGGGGAGTGGGGGTAGTAAAACCATAAATGCAAAGTCATTACTGAAGGACAGATTTATGCGTGCGTATGTGAGCATATTGGGAGAGGGGGAGTTCAGATTCTGATTTCAGGTTCTCAGATTGATGATAACAGTGAGATATCATCATCATGACCGCCTAATTATTTATTTATTATGCACAAAATGTAAATAGTTGATACTGATATGGTGGCTATTCTGAAGCTTGAAGAATCTACTTCCTATTTCTATACATGTATTGAATGATTAATTAGCTGCTAACTCGCTTGATACTGATATGGGGGCACTTGATTAATGGCTACCTTGAAAAGTTGAAAGAAATGTCGGCGTTGCACTTGCACTTGCTCGTGTAGGATGATTAGGTAAATTAAAAAGGATGTCGTAAGCTGTTGTTGCCTCTCAACTCTATGTAGTAAGCAGCAACTAAGCTAAGCGTAGTCCAGATCTTATTGAATCGTCTAAAGTTGTGTTTTTTATTGCGTTTAACCATTTAAGCGGATATTTGTTTATTAATTTTTTGTCAAATAATTTTTGTTTTGGTTGTGAACAGGTGTTTACTTACCATTTTTAATACCAAACATGGTTTATAACAGTTAAGTTTTTTTTTTTTTGTCAACGAAGATTATAACCTCAACAATCGTTTGGCACAACAATAACAAAGGAAAACCAAAGTAAAACATAACAATCGCTATGATCTCTCCTCCACACTCTCCTGGGCCTGTGATTTGTACTAATAACTTTATCATTAAAAAACAATCATACAGCTCGAATATAAAAACATATATACATCTAAATGCTCCTACAAGTTTAGTCGATTTGGTTACATTATATTATTGTATAAGGGTTATCTATCACCTTTAAACTTTACCTGCAGGCTCCAGCTAGGAAGCTAGGTCCATAGTCCGTAGGCTTACAGTGCCAAATTATTTTATCTGTTTCTTTTTTTCTTACACACTGTATCTGTGGGGTCTCTCTAGCTGTGATGATTGGGCACCTTTTTCTCGTAACGTCTCTCCCACCATCGCAAAACAAACAAAATTCGCGCACGGCTCTCGTAGGGCCCACCGATCAACGGAGTGAGTGGCCCGGTGAACTTTGCTTGGCCCACGACTTTTTAAACTGAACTGCACACTTGCATTACAAGTCCATTGTCCTTTCACATACTTATTTCATCTCGACATAAAGCGTCATATTTTATAACTTAAATTTTATTTAAATTTTTTTTAATTTGAGTCGAGTTTATCGAGTTCGAGTCGAGTCAAATTTTCGAGTTCTCATACAAATTTAATTGTAATTATTTACCATGTTATAGTACGGTTTGATTCCAATTTAAACGACTTTCTTTAATCATATAAGATATGCATATATATTTCTTCATATGTAACGTATATTTCTTCATATTTTTTATATCAGTATATATATATAAGGAAAAATTGAGGGACTCGACTTGAACTTAAAAATTAATACACTAATTATTAAAAATTTTGAGTTATTCGAATTTTCATTTTACAACTCAAATTTTATTTGAAATTTTTTCGAATCGAGTTTATGAAATTTTGAGTCGAGTCAATACGAGTTTAGTTTTTTCACCTTGAGTCAAGTCGAAAATTTTAATTTTATCGAGTCAAGTCGAATTTTACTTAGCCCTACATACAGGCAGTTCTTAATAATGTTTTTGTTTGTTACTTTTCTAACACAGCTGGGCTACATATAAATTCTTAGCAACCAAACGCATTATAAGAAGAACAATTATTTGTATTCTTTTGTTACTAAAGTTTGATTCTTAATCTTTAAAATTAAGAATTCAAATATTGTTTTTAACAAAAAAAAAACAAATATTGTTTAACAGGTCATATAGTAAAATCGAGTATATGTTAATATAGTAGAATAATCTGGCATTGCACTTGAAGACGTGGCAATCGCTGATTATTCAACGACAGCTCTGATCTCTCTTAATTATTCTGTTTTCAGAGTGATGCTTATCCTCCTTTTTGAGATTTTTTTCACCCTGAATTGCATGTGTTCTTTTCTTTCACTGTCAACGAGACCCAAATAAAGTGCCCCACCACCTGCTCATATTTTGTAGATAGCTCTCATAAATCATGATTTTGTGTGGGTTTGAGTAACTTAGTTTTTACCCATCCACGGTAAATTTTCTATTTGATTATTAAGGTTACGTTTATTATCAATTCTACCCAAACCAAAGAAAATTGTAGGAGCAATGCCACTTCTTCACAGGTTCCGCCCCTGATTCCATGGTTTTTTTTTTTTCAGCTTTGGTTACTTGCTAACTAGTATGATTCACTTTAGCCCTTATATTTCACAAATATTGTTAACGCAATTTACTTGCAATCCAAGAAAGGTCTTCTATTGATGTTAAAAAAATAATTTTTCTCTATTGGCACAGACAAAATAATTGTTTGTTCCAACAATTAGTTACAAAGCATCTGTTGTTAACTTTCTCAACCACTAGTTCTTCGGTTTTCAGGATTAATTTGAATTTCTACGAAGTGAAAGATTGAGATGGTCAATAAAAAGTAGATTCTTCATGCTCTCCAATTGTTGCATCTCTTTCTCCACCAGCAAATCCATCTCCTCAAAGTGAAGAATCTTGTCTTGGATCTCTTTCATCTGCACAACTCAGGGTTTACAGTAAATAACTATACGAACCAACATCCTAGCCACTGCTCTTTAAAATCTTTCATACCTGCACTTCTGTAATCTCAGTAATTGCTTCTTCTATATCTTGTTCTTCCTTGTCGAGTTGTGAATTTACATCTGCATTTGCTCTTTCCAAAGCATTTTGGTCGGTGTCACCATTCGATGAAATTTCTGATTCTGTGCCGTAAAGAAAATAAAGCCTCAGCCATATGCCAGACTCAGCAAGAAAAACACAACAAATCTATTACATCCCTTCTTTTTAAGGAACTATGTACACAGATAATGCTAGATGATTCTCTAGGGTTTGGGTATTTCAGCTGGGAGATTTTCGAAGGTAAACTATGTACACAGACAAGCAAGGAAACGTAATAAGGTGTTACATCATTTGTTGCAATGATAGGGATGGGCTGCATATTAATAACTACTCAACTGCAATATCATGTTAGAGAAGACGACACCTCAAAGAAATCAAAAGTATCAGATCCAATCAGGAAACGATGCAACGCAATTAGTAAATGCTGCAATGCTTGGAAGTTAGTGTAAAACCAGGAGGTATTCAGACCGTGTCTTGTGTTTCTTTCAAGAGATCCATTGCCCCCTTTGCTAGCTGTGGTGTCATTGACCTTAGATAGAAGGTTTACAGCTGCTTGGGCAGCTGCTTCTGCAATCTCCACCCCAGCCAAAGCTGACAAGAAGGCAGCCTGAAAGAAAAGTGGCAGGTGAAAACCAATTATTACTAAATCAAAACCACAATAATTATCAAATAATTGATGTTTTGCAACAAACGTAATATCTATGTAGTGTATACAATCAATGCTTATAATCTAAATGTAATCCTTTCCCCTCAAATGTGATCGCAAGATATCTACTGCCTACAGAAACAAATTGTTGAACAGCAGCATCTAAATTATCAAAATCCATTACTCTCAAAGCACATAATGGAGCATTGTACACACACTGGCATGCAGGGCATGTGATGTCGAATGATGTTTGAGCTTTTGTTATTACAAGTTTATGCAGGTACTTGATATTCATCAGTGGAAAAGGCAAGCTAAGCAACCAGGCAGTGAGAACTCGCGATGAAGATGACGGCAAGACAAAAGTTAGGTGCTTTTGAACTCAAATAATACAGTAGCAAATTCCTAGTCCATGTTACTCTATGTTCCATGTTAAACAAGAAAAAAGCCATACCTGAGCCATGATTGGGTTGCTTGCATCGGCAAGAGGTGTGAGGCGCATCCTTTAATTAGTTTCAAGTCCAGATTCAGCATTGTCAAAGAATGGATGACCAAGATATTCCTCCCCAAAAGGAGGCTTATCGAAATGAGCCACACAATCCTGGTAGAAGTCCAGATTCAGCATTGTCAGAGAATGGATGACCAAGATATTCCTCCCCAAAAGGAGGCTTAACGAAATGAGCCACACAATCCTTCTAGGTTCTACAACCAACATGTCGCGCAACCTTCTTCCAGTCATCACCATAATGCATAATGGCTTCCAGAAGCAGCAAGGTCTCTTTATCTGACCAATCTTCCTTGACTTCATCGCTGATCTCTACCCGCCTAAAATCAGCATTGCTTAGACCAACCCTAAAGTTGCCCCGAACATAGCACCTTGCACACAGGGTGGGGTCATACTGCACAACAAAGGGGGAATTAAAAAAACTCAGCAGCTCAGTATATCTCGATAGTTAACATAATGTCGCGTCCTGAATTAAAACTAAGATGATGATTATAAATTAGACTTAAGAATTAAAGGAAACACTCGTAGAAAAGGGTATCAAGAATATGTTAATTAAAAATACCTTGTCGCAAACGAAGCAAGCAATGGTACAAAGAGACTTGCAGGCCCCGCAGAATCGCCTAGTAGTAAAGGACGGCTTGGGGGTGGGGGCAGCCATAGAAGGGGAATCCGATGATTTATTATTAGAAGCGGTATCTTTGGAGGGCACGGAGAGAACCGAAGAGGCAGTGTAGTTGATGAGGCCCCAGTGGTCAAGGAAATCGAAATCCCTTCGAACGGATCCAACATCGCCGACGAGATTCCTCTTGGCGTCGGTGAAGGTAATCTTACAGGAAGGGTTTTCCTTGAATAGCTTTATAACCGAGTTCCTGAAATAAATGTAAAGACTGGGGCCTTTGGAAGGCGAGTGTCCATCCAAGAACTCTGGAAGGAAACGCGATTCGCAAGAGTCTATCTTGTCCCACGAGAACCACCCTGTTTATTTTAATCCCAATATTAAGGAAGAAGAACTACATCAATTAGACAAAAACAAGTGAGAAATAAAAGGGGGGGAGAAGAAGGAATGCTAAGAAAAAAGGGCTCTTACGGTAGTAGCTGGGGACATGGATGACGTCAGCATCGGCGGGAGGAGGGCGGCTGGTGGGAGTGGAGGGGATATCAGAGTTGGGCGGCGTTTGGGGTGGAGAATTGGGGAGATGGCTTCAACTGGCTTGAGTTGGAGACGGGGATGCCATCCGAGGAAGCAACTTCTTTTACTGGTGATTTTGCCGCCATTGCTTCCTTCCTTTCTTCACTCTATCGGGCTCTACTAACGGCCCTCTCCACGAACTATAGTAGTAGCGTAGTACCCCTTACAATAATATTGACAAATTTCCAATTTATTTTTAATTCATTTTCATATCAATACCGAATTTTTTTACTACGGCCATGCGTTGGGTTTGGAGGCCGATTAAATAAATAATGTTATGCTTTAGATTTGAATTCCACCTGAATTGTTTATTCTGTTTCTATTTTTCATATATTATAAATATTTTTAAAAAATTATGCTAAATATTTATTTATTATTTAAAATGAATTTGTACCAACGAGTAAAAGAGTCATCTTACCCAAACTCCCATCGTAGACTGGTTTATTTTTATTTCCCACTAATCATTTTAAAACATATAGACTGTCTCCGCATGTGATCCCGAGTAGTCCAAGATATTCATGAGAATTAGCTGCAACACTTGTTGAGATTTTCAGTTGGCATCTCAAAATTCTGAATTCAAACTCTGATATCATCATTCATTCATGTTCTCATAGGTAGAGTGTATGAAAATAGTTTATGAGCCTTTTAGTCAAAATAATCAGAAACGATTCCATCATGCCTTTAGTAGAGTGAACACAATAATTCTCTCATCGATCCCCAACATCAAAAATTCTATCGGCAATAGCTTCGTATTCAAACATTCTGATATCGTCCTTATGTTATGCCTGAGCCCTCTTTTCATTGGTCTATACTCAAAGAACTAGAGCCGCAGAAGACTCAACAGATTCATAATTAAGCTTGCTCCAGATTAGCCAACTTGCCCGAGGATTTTATTTCAGCTGGCCTAACAAGAAAAGGATTCCTTGCTAAATAATAGATCAGAGAGCTCAAGACATACACATAAGCAATTCCAATAGCTGCTCCTAGAAGCTTTCCTCCTTTCAGACACAAAAATTGTACCCTAATTAGACACAAGCAAATACTCATTCTCTCCATTCTCGAGGAAGGGAAACTCATGTCATCTTTCACAAGTCCGAGGAATGTACGGTTACATCAACAGCGGGAGAATTACTCTCTCGAAGGAAAACTCTTTGCCTCGGAGTTATGTTGTTAAAACAAGGTACCCTTTTCACACAAAATGATACTTCATCTCATATAGCTTCAAAACAACGTACAGACCTTTCACTAGGGAAGATCCTATCTGAACTCGAAAAAGTACGTTTCATATAGCTGCAAAATAACGTTTTCACCCTTGAAAAAAATTACCAACTCAAAAAACATACTTCATCTAGATGAAAAACAACGTTTACACAGCCTCAACTGAGGAATAGGGAGAAGTGAAGTCTTAATCGACGTGAGGAGACTCATGAACGCTTGCCACGGGGCTCAAGAGATAAATCAAGAAAAGGAGAAGACTTGATTCTATCTGAACCTAAGATTGTTAAGTAGTAAGTGCCGAATACAAACTCACTGCTATAGCATCTTACTGCCAACGTTTACTTTGACAAAGAAACAAAACAGTTTATAGCATTCCAACTCATATTAGTATATCCCATCAACAAATTAAAGATAGCGGTTGCAAAACCATCTTAAATATAATACCATTACACAGCTGAGGGAAACAGAGTATCTCCATATTTAGTACCTCAGAGTCCGATGCCATTGAGGGTCACCACCACTCTACGAGCCGTTGGAGCATCGCGATGTTCTCAAAGCCAAATGCTCTAAAGCATAACGGAGAGAAAAAAATGGACATCTTTTGTTAAGTGGCAAAATAGGAAAGGCAATTCAAACAAGATATAACCCAAGTTTTAACAGTCTTAGAGCAAATTAATCAAAGGGCATTCAATGCAAGAGATGCAATGTGTCACGACCATACCTTCGTTCACTCGACAAGTATACAGCGCGGCACTTGAAAGGGACGCTTCCCGACCAAGTCAACCTTGTTCTCTATAGATCTGTTCAAGATAAAGCAAGCAACGCGTCAGTCCTTAAGCCACAACATAATCCCTCAAGCTACGAGTCGAAACCGTAGGGCATAGCGGATGCCCATAGTCGACCCCCAACTTCTCCGAAGGAAAAAGTGGTTTTATTAAATAAAATAAATATTCGGGTTACAAAAGAAGACTCACCCACACCATCGACTTGGGCGGTAGGGGGCGCCTCGATGGTGTGTAGGATACATACCTGTACCATTGGATCAGTCCAAACCCTGCCGACTGTCCACCCCCTACATATATGCGAAAATAACTTTGTGAAAATGACCCGAGTAGACATTGGAATGCTTGAAACGAGGACACTCTTCCCTAACTATGGAAATGCAGACTATTTCCCTAAACATAACGATGATTGAAAAGGACAACTTATTACCTACCCAACCATGAGGCCTTATACATAGCTTGCCACGACGCATCTACCCGGTTGTGGCCCTATACAGGGGATGACCACAACACAATGCATGAGAAATGAGAACATCCAAGTTCTCAATGCGTATGGACAATCGAAGCTTATAAAGATCGTATTCACAGTTAGATATGATATGATCATTGTCAGTATTTTGCTAAATACGATGTACCTGCCAAGTTCCCATGTTAAGCTTTCCTTCTGTAATAGGAACCCTGCAGAATAGTAACATGAAGATTGGGTGAAAATGGAGAGTGACGACCAAACCTTTTGAAGTAATTCAAACAACAAAAACTGAACCTTAACAAACTGAAATATACTCACGTTAGGGCACAACCAAACATGGATGATTTGATATGGGCTGGCATGTCATCAGGGCCTGCAAAGGATTAAATGGAGCTTAAATATAGCAGGAGCATGGTTCAAGTTATATTAGTATAGTATAGCTGAAAGAGAAAGGAATCTCAATTTGTAAATATGAACTGACACAAACCTTCAAGAGTATGCTTCCAAGGCGCAGACCTTCCCTGCAAAATGAAGATCGAAATTTCAAGCACCATTTAAAAGAAAAGAAAAACCTCTGCATTCCGCCATCTCTATACCTCTGGAACTATTTTGTTGAGGAAGGTCTCGGTGTCGTCTCGAATATCCGAGTCATAATTCTCATTGATAGTAATAGAAGCACTCGTGTGTTGCACTGGAATTGTGAAATCGTAAATATATCAATGAATATATAGTAAAAAATTAAAAAAAAAATCATTGTAGAGAGGGAGAGAGGATCAAAGGAGTAGAGTGAAAAAACAATGGACGAGAGACACTCACGGAATAGATGAGCAAGGCCACACCTAAATTCTGACAAATCGGGTCTAATTTCCTTCAATATCTGATTCCCAAAAGCAAAGCCAACGGTAAAAGAAATGGAATTATTGGCAGGCAAAAAAGGAGACTAGGCATGTTTGGGTACCTGGGACGTAACGAGATGGCAGCCTCGCTGATGGGGAGGAAGAGTAATGGTCTTCTGAGCCCATTTGGGGCCGGGGACGGTGGCAGCCGTGGTATTGGAATCGATGGGGGATGTGCTGTATTGTGCTTTTACCAATGCAGGCTTCGATGAAAATAGTACTGAGCTTTGCATCAGCATCTTTTTTGATTCTCTCAAAGCTTCTAACTTGTAACCTAACCTGCTTATTTCAAATGGCTCGGCTACTTGCTATTGAGCTGAAGAAGAAGCCCATACCCAGAGCAGAATATTTCGAACGGGCTTTTCTGTGCTCCACATATATCATTGATATTTTTTGGGCTATTTTTGCAAACTGAATGAAATTCTCAAATGTGTGGTTAGTCTACCAGCCTCATGTCGTATATGTGGCTGCCTGCCATTTTTTCAAATTGAATGAAATTCTCAAATAAGGTTAATAGAGAAAAGGAGACCAATCATTAGTTGGTTATCGGGACAATATGCTAGACTTTTTGAGTTATAATATTATGTATGAACTAAATTAAATTAAAAAATCGTTCTTATAATAAATCTCTATAATATTCGATCCATATTTATCAATTAACGAATAAAATGTCATGTTATATTTAAAAAATTAACAAGACAAAAATTATTAAGATAGATCATCCCTATCCTAGGAAATCTCAGAATTAAAAAGATATTGACATAGTGATAGGGGTTATCCCTATAAATATAATAGCACCCTATGGGGGCAAAAGTTCCTATCCTGGGAATAATCCTATAGCGATAAGGTTCGGACGGTAGAGAATTTTGAAAAGATTTCATAATTAAATCTCATCTTATAATCTACCTAAGCTTAATTTAATTTAAATATGGATATATTCCAATTATACTTTGTAATAATTTATTTTAGTTTTATAAATTTTCAAATGTAATTTTTGTAATTACAATTGTACTTGTAACTTCATTTTAAAAAGATTCATTCATTCTTTCAAAGCTTTATATATTTAGGTAGCAGCTGCAGATACTCCAAAAAAAGAGAGGACGACAAATTGCCTGCATGAAAACAGAGGTCGATCTACAAAATTCAACTTTAAGACGAGGAACAAGTCCTCCCTGGCATTCATTCTGTAATCTGTATAAACAAAGCAGGAGCTTGAAAGTTTTGCATATTGTTCAAATTGCAGAATCGAGTCACTGTTGTTACAAAAGCTTAGGCAGAACTTTCCAATATCTCAAGTCAGAAGGGTTTGTGTGGATGGCTCGAAGAACCCATTGCAGGGGACTTTGGCAGCGCTCCACCCTGGATGAACCGTCTGACTCAGATTCAACCTGTCGTGCAAGCAAATGCATTTGAAAGAAAAGCTCTGCCGGTCTCATCTCTGCACACAAAAAACATTACTCATCAAACCTTTTGATTCACAGTCGAGAAACATTTATGTATGAAGCCAGCTTATGAAATTAGATTTAGTATATTAGTTTGTGTTAATCCTTCGATTGACAGAACATTCAATGACAATGAATACTTAATGTCCAGCACCAGTCGGTTACTCTACAAACTACTCCCATGAAAGTAAATGGTCAGTGTTGCGAGACCCAGACAAACTGATTGGTCTAAGTCTAATTTAATAGTCACAAATCTTAGTGCTACAAAACATCATAGTTCTCTTATATCTTGATATTTATTTGACAAACAAGAGGCTAGTCTAGTTTTTCAGTTAAATATCATTTTATTCACATTATACACCCCTTAATTGACAAGATTTGTTATAAAAAGCTGTTTGGGGGTTGAAGTTCTAATTTTGTTTTGTCAAACAATGGAATTTTACATTAAAATTTTGAAAATCTCGCTAAAAAAAACCCTTCTTAAATCCCTTGTCCAAACACACCCTTAGTGGCAATATATACGTGTGTACGAGTGTGCGTGTGTATAAACCAACAACACATACACAGCATTAAGAAGAGAGGGTAGGCTAGGAGTGGACCTGGTGGCCAAGAAAGCCATTCGAGGCGGGAGAAAATCAAAACTAACGTTCAGGAATCAAGATGTAGCATCTCCCTCAATAATGGCGGGAGAAAATCAAAGATAATTTCACCAATCGACACACCATTTTGATATAGAAGTAATAATTTACTATAGATATTTTAATTATTAGTAATAATTTACTATACACATTTTCACATATTTCAATCAACAAACCACTAACATTAAAAAGGTAATAAGATATAGAAGTTATATTTTGATGCGTAAGTAAAAAAAATTACACAACTTTTAAAAAAACTAAATTCTTAATCTTAAACTCCAAACTATAAAATCTAACTCTAAATTTTAAACTCTAAACACTAAATTAAATTAATAATCCTTAAAATTAATAAACAAATGTAAACTTTAATTTACATATAAAAAAATTTCTCAAAAAATATTATTTTTAAAAATAATAAATTAATAAAAATAAAGCAGTAGTAATAGGATATATTACATTTTTCAAAAAATAAAATGCTGAAAACAATAACAGTCACCAACGACTAACATTAAATGTAGAAATGGAGTTTTTTTTATATAAAAATGTAGAAATGGGGATTGAAATATACTAAAAATAAACTATCTAACTGGAGAAAATGTTTAAAAAATACCCAGACCAAAATCAACCCAAAAAAATACCCAGACCAAACAACTATTTTTAACTTGAACACCTCTTCAAGGAAATACGTTCAGTAATTGCGACCCAAAACAGATTACAGATTCTAGAAACTCACTGAAGTCAGAAAATGAATGCTAGTGCTACAGTAGCAGTGGGCTCTTGCCTCTCAACCTCCAAGCCATTGAGCATTGGCTTAAGCCCAGTTCCTATCTGGTTGCCCCGGAGGAGGAGGAGGAGGAGGTGTTTGATGATTGAGGCGGAGGTGGACCTAGCCGCGTCGGAGGCCCAATCTTCCTATCGACGCCTTATTCTACTCCGCCATGCCAAGAGTTCTTGGCAATATCCGGCTTTAAGAGTTTTTTTTTTTTTTTTTAAATATCTTTCACTTGCATTCTGGCCTCTTGTTTTTATTAATCCTATATCTTGTTATCGTAATTTTCCTAACCGTGAATGCCACAATTTGGCGAACCCCAACCCCTTCAGATCACGACCGCCCTCTCAGTAAATATGGGCGAGCTGATGCTGTGGCGGTTTCTCAAAAGCTCCAACGAATTGGTTGGATCCCTCAGCTTATTTTATCCAGGTTAGCTAGCTTATCTTCTCTAAATATCATATTTTGAAAACCTTAATATTGATTTTTTTTCGAAGACAAAAAAGAAGTCAATCTCTTAATTCATGTTGCTCCAGCGATGCCGTGCGAACCAGGGAAACACTTAAGATCATGCAGGAACAGGTGCGTTGTTTTCTGGAAGCAGAGGTCCATTTTATATCTAGCTTTTATTCCATTGCAGCCATGGATGGACAAACTGCTGAACACCTCCAACGAACTATCTGTCAGTATTCGAGTGATGAAATACTTACCATCATGTCAGTGTCTCTTTTGCTTCCTACTTTGATTATTTCTTTGCTGTCTTTATTTCATTTCAATATGTCATTCTGGTTCAAGTTTTAGGTTTCTACTCTTTTAATTGAAACCTGATTAGTATAATTGTGTGTTTGTTTCCTGAGAAAATTTATATTTGTAATTTATCACAGATTCACTCTAAATTAGTTATGCAGGTGCATGGGGCATAATAGGGGATGGGAAGAGGCGGCCTCCATGTTCACTGGTGCTTCCATAGAGCTCAAGACTTGCAATGCTGCTTTGCTTGAAGCTCATGGAAAATCTTGGGAAGAGGTTCGATTTCCTTTCATAAAATATTGTCATGTTGTCTCTGTGTCATTTTGCCTTGTATATTTATGGGAGTTATGTATAAAATATAATCTTTATAAGCTAGTCATTCCACTCGATACTTTATTACAATATGTTTTACTTTTATCTGTAAGAACTGCTCTTTTTGAGTGGTGCTAAGTTGGAGTTGTGAACTATTCTCATACACTCTTGTAGAGCATAATCTGGTTTATATGTCAAGGTGTTGTAAACCTAGTGCGAAACTTTTGAAAACCGTGTTTCCTTCGAAATTAGGGATAATATCATAATTCATAAGTCATTAGTAGACAGGGACGATCTACATATTGAGTGGGAGCCCCTCCCAAATTTTTTGGTCCTATCAGTTTAAACCTAAGTCAAATTAGGCTTTTTACCCCTCCAATTTTTGAGATTAAACATTTAATGAGTCCCTATTATTTTGAACTTATGTAATTTGCCCCTCCTAATATTTAACCGTGGCTCCGTCCCCGTTAGTAGACAGATGGGAGAAGTGGGATCAACCATGTTTAGGACTGGATTGAATGATGTCCTACAAGTAAAATTAAGCTTTTGAGGTTCAATGCCCGTAGCTTTTGCTTCTGGTGTGCATAGATTTGAGATCACCACTTTTTTCTGGGTGTGGAGTTTTTTATGCATATATGTTGATGCCCTTGTGATAGATTCGTCAATGGAAACTGATGTATTAACATGGCATGTCTTACTAGAACTGGTGCCATGTAAAAGAAGAGTTTGGTGCCTTAATTCTATAGCAATGACAGAACGAATTTATGGTGTTTATTCTGTCTGATCCCCTGGCGATATTTATTTTTAATTAAACTCCATATATCGAAAGTTGTGGTTGAATTATAATGTCCTTTTTGGAGAGGTACATAGATGTAGATGCAAAGACTTTACCTGTGCTGCTTAATCACCATAATTATTTATTTTCAGATTTAAGATGGGAGATATTTTTCGTTTAGAACTTTTGAACAGATGAATCATTACTGAATCTAGTGTCCTACCTTTTCAGGCATTTGATGTAGCAGGATATGGAGGTTGGAAGCTTCAAGGCATAGTGACGCCCAGTAGTAATCTGTAGAGTATAGACATTCCGAAAATTTTGAACAAATCTTATCCCCCCTCCTCTCTCTCTGCTCTCCGTGCAAAGAAAATAGAAATTGTTCGGGAAGACATTAGCCAGAGAAAGAATTGTTATACGGTGTAAACCAGGTTCCAGTCCCTACAAATCTTTTGTTATTTTCGCTTTGCAGGTAGCAGGTTTTGAAATCTTAAACATGACAGTTCCAGTTTGTAGAGGTTTGAATATGTGGAATATAGGGGTGGCTACTTGGAAACAGTTGGTCTTTTGGTAGCTTCATTATATTCCACTCACGCACGCATATGCGATGAAACCGATTATGTGAACTAATTACTGGAATGTTATAAGAGTTTTGACTGTGTATAAAGGTAATTCCACTCGGAAGAAAATAAGGTCCAATAAGAGGCAGGTTGGATTCAATTACTCTATGCATTAGATCATTTCTTGTTTTATAGTTCAGTTTGTTCGGAGCCAAAGAATGAGTGAATGACCCTAGGTTTTCTTTGCCTGAGTTGGACCATATGGAAAACTGATAGGCTTCATGAGAACCTTAGGATAGATATGAAGTTAGCCAAAATAATGCAAAGGTTTAATAGGGGACAGCAAACTATTCATGAGAAATAGGCTCCACTCAACACAAAAGGTAGAGGAAGAAATCTAAAAGTCGAAACAGCTATGTCCCATATGCCCTGTGTTATGGGTTTGCTTTCACCTTGCCTTCGCAAGAGGCAACTCCTTTTTCCTTTAAGGTATGCAGTGCAGAATTTGGATGGAATACAATGGGGGAAGCTTTGCATTTTTAGGAGGGTTGATTTTTTTTCTTTCACAAATATGACACAAGCAAAATTATTTACATAAATATTGTAGTTTGACCAGTAAAAATAGAGTCGGTGTGCACTCAATCCGACTTTACTGTTAATTCTAATTTTTTATTAAAAATGATGAAGATAGGCGGTGGAAATGCACTTTACACATAAAATATTGTTTAAAGTAGGATTGTATGTGATTCGACTTTAATTTTTTTATTCTAAAAAATCAAAACACAGTTCAAAGACGGTGGGTATTCCTATCATCTTTACTTTCATTGTAGCAAATGCAATGTTTGTGAAAATAATATGGCTTGTGCCATATTCGTGGAAAAGAAAAGTTTAGTGCAATATTTGTGTAATTTTCCCATACAATGGCCATTTATTTTAGGCATACTGCTAAAAAATGTTCCTAACGTTTACTGAATTATCACTTTGCTCTAACTGCGGATGAAAACTGTTAGTCAACTGAAGATAAACAACTTGAAATGACTTGGCAGAATGACACGTCAGAAGAAAAAATATTTTATACAATTTTATAAAATTATTTTTTGATTGACGTGTCATTCTGTAAAGTCAGTATATTTGCTTATATGACACTGTTATCGCGACGAGCACTGCCATGCAGGTGTTTTATATCATTTCAAGCCATTTACCGTTTGTTGACTAATAATTTTTATCCGTAGATGGGTCATTTTGACCCAAAATAAAACGTTGGAGATTAAATTACTTAAAAAATATAAGAACTAAAATAATAATTCAGTCAACTTTAAAGGCATGCTTTATTATTTTATTTTTGATGACTGTTTCAAGTGGGGTGCCCCATTTTCACCCTCTTATCCTACTTTAATCCTACTTTAAAGAGGGAGGATATGAAGAATATTTTTAACATATTTTATTTTTACTTGTTTGGATAGTATCATCCCTTAAATTTTGAATTTATCAAACAATTTAGTTAATCATTTTTCAGTTTATTAGCTTGAATTTTACTCTTGTTTAGTCCTTTGATTTAATATTTTAAATTATTAGATAAATTTTAAAATTTATTATTTTTTAACTGCGCTTTAAACTTAATTTATTTTAGACTCACTTCTCTTTTCCCTCAATTCTTAACAATGGAGATGATACAAATATTTTTTCCCGTTGATATTTATCATATATTTGGAGTAAATTGATATTATTATAATTTGTCATCAAACACCAATTCAATCAAAACTTTTTTTTATATAAATTTTAATTTTAATTTTACTTAAAAATATAAAAAAAATTAAAAAAATAAAAATACTTTTATCATAGTCAAATGTGATTGCTTAATTCAAAGCTTTTAAATTCAGATGTTATTAAAATATTACACAAAATAGATAGATACCCAGTAAAAAGGGGCACAAAAGAAGCTCGGTCTCTGTCACTGAGCTGTGCTTGCTTGTTCTTACCTACTGCTGGTTGCCACCCCCTCCGTTCTCGGCCGCCAACACCCCAAAACCTGTAAGCTCTCCGTCCTCCTTTCTCTCTTTTGGTAGAGTTTCGCCTCTTGTTTGACTTTTTCTTCCACCCTCTTTTGAAAAAGTTTGTTTCCCTTTTTTCTGAGATCTGGAATCGAATTCCCCCCACTTCATTTCTCTTTGATAATTCCTCCAAAGAAACAGGTAAAAAGGTCCGTCCAAAAGTGTAGCCGCCGTAGATCTGGAAGGAAAAGCTCGTGAACGAGCTTACTGTGTTTCGTTACCTCTTTTTTCGTATTAATTGTTATTTTTTTGTTTAGTTGCCAAACAGCTCACATTCAGCTCAACGATTATTTTTTCTTTCTTGACACGGGAGGCTTTACGTTTCGTGACGATGTTGGGGAAACATTCTGCTGCCCATCCCTCTCTGTGGTACTGCAAGTTTCTAATTTGATGTACGGGTTTTAAAAGATGCCTCTGTGTCTATTGCCCCATCTGTTCCACTAAAAGAAGGAAGTTTATTTCGTACTCTCCCTTATTAAGCGAGAGAGAGAGAGAGAGGTAGATAGAAATAATTGAATTGGAGCGAACAAAAAATGTTGAAAAAGTGAATTTTGGAGCTGCTGATACATTGCGCTGGAGTAATCACACGCTTCTGAAGATCCACATTCAAAATCTCAATGTTAGCAAGATGATTGATCAGTTCATAAATTTTGTTATTCGACCTCCAAGGTATCTCTCTGCTACACTATTCAACCCTAATTCTTCGCTCCTCTCTTAAAGCTAGACCGACCCAGGTCATGGCCCTTAAATTTCTACTGCATTTTAGTTCTTTCTTCAAAGAACACTCTGTTTTGCAAAGAAAAAAGTTATAGCATTAGTATGAAACATACATGTTAAGGAGCTGTCTTAGCCAATTATTGCTGCCTCCATCTCATTTGTTGACTTGCAACTCATTTTTTTCATTAGACATTTTCGAGTACTTGTAATCTGTAAGCTGCTCTGTTGCTCCAATCATTGATCTTCACTCAAGTTACTATCTTTTATGCTTTTGCCATGTGTACATGCAGGGCTGATTATAACCCAGATCAGTATCTTTGGGAAAAGGAGTTTACTCTTGCTGGCAGGCAATATAAAAGACAAGATTTGGAGGCAAGTATGGACGTTAATTAGCCACCTTACTCCCTTTTATATCGTTTATATATGTGTCACCTCTGTGCTTTATGCTTAGCTTCTTGGAACATGTTAGATTATCTATTTCAAATGTATACAGCTTACAAATGCAAGGGGCCATAAGTTGCGTTGTAGTCATTATGTGCCTTCATCTTTCCCTGAAGAAACTCCACTCCCTTGTGTTATATACTGCCATGGAAACAGGTATGGAATTCTTTCCATAACTTCTGCTTAAGTGTACATTGTAGATATAAATAGCTTTTGGATGGGATTGTGCTTCAACAAGGACTGTTTTGAATCGTTATCAAAGATTTCTGTAGCATAAAGAGGTAGGTTTCACTCTCTTTTTTTTTCCTATGGATGATATCACAGTGGATGTAGAGCTGATGCCAATGAAGCTGCTGTAATTCTCCTCCCATCAAATATTACGGTTTTCACGCTTGATTTCTCGGGTTCAGGCTTATCTGATGGTGATTATGTTAGCCTAGGGTGGCACGAGGTATGTGCTCGATCTACTTGAGTGCCTCTGTTATCTAAGTTTGATTAACATTTATGCATTCTTTTTTGTCTTTTTATTTTTTTTTCTTTACCCATTTTTAAAACACTTGACAGAGAGACGATCTCAAGATTGTGGTATCATATTTGAGAGGTGAAAGACAAATATCTCGTATAGGTCTTTGGGGACGATCAATGGGTGCTGTCACCAGGTGCTTCATACTTTCACTTCTCAGTTTATTGCATTTTCAGACACCCTTTGCTTTCTTAAACAGGATGTGTTTCAAAGCCCTTGGTTCTGGATGTTTAGAACGCTTCTTCTCTTTAATGCACGTCTAAGATTTTTATTTTGTTTCTTCCTGGGAAAACTGTACTTACTAGAATGTTAGGTTTCTCTATTTGTTATTTAATGCAGCCTTCTTTATGGAGCAGAAGACCCTTCAATAGCAGGAATGGTGTTGGACAGTGCCTTCTCAAACTTATTTGATCTTATGATGGAGCTTGTTGATGTGTATAAAATCAGGCTTCCTAAATTCACGGTACAAATCTTTACCTGTGACAGTGTTAGCTTAAGTATGAGTGTAAAAGCAAGCAGGCATGTTAGACCAATTATACCCTGTGAAGATGTCACATGTTGCTTATTAGACACAGGATGTATGATCTCATATTTACCCCCCTCCCCTCATTATGGCCGCTAACGGAAGCACAAAGAGTGGTCTAGTTGAAATGTCCAAATTTAGTCCGTTGGTATGGTCAGAAAATGCTACTACACCTCATTACCAGATGTGAGGTGCGTAAATAGTGCTAATGTGCTGCTTTTTCCAAAATCTGGTATATTGATGCTGGTCTTGGTGGTACTAGTACAGTAATTATCAGTACTTTAACAATGGGGTTTATTGCTGTTTGTATATTCTTTGTGTAGATTTTTTAACATTGCAATAAATTGTATTTTCTGTCTTATATTTCAATTAGGTTAAGATGGCTGTGCAGTACATGAGGCGTGTAATTCAGAAGAAGGCAAAGTTTGACATTATGGATCTAAATAGTCTGAAGGTTTGTCCATATTAATAAACTGGATGATGTGCACAAGTTAGCGAGTTGATTAAGTTTTTTTGTACTTCCTAATGTTAAAACCTTTCCAGATCAATGACAGGCTTGTATTGACAGAATTTTTTATTTTTCATTTCATGCAGGGTTTGTTTTTTTACCAACTGCTAATTATTTTGAGTAACATTCTAGACTTTTGATTCACAGGTAGCTCCCAAAACATTCATTCCAGCATTATTTGGACATGCCAGCGAGGACAAGTTTATTCAACCTCATCACTCTGACCTCATATTTAAATCATATGCGGTAATTTACCATTTGAAAATTCTTACATTTTCTTGGGGCATTTGGTTCACGTTGTTTAAGATTACAAGACATAATTTTTTATTCCAGCATAAAATTATGGTGTTTAGTTCGTGCACATTACGGGCAGGGTGCAATATAATGTGTGATCTCATAATACCTATTCGATCCGTAATCCAAGATAACGAGCATAAAATAGATTTGAACTGGCGATGGGGTTTTGATTTTGGTGGAGAGAGAATAGATGAAAGAAATTTTTTATTTATTTATTTTTACATTTTATAGTTTTAACAAATTATCTTATATATTTTTTGAACAATTATAATTTTGTTTTTGTAAATTCAAATATGTCAAAAATATTAAAAGAACTATTTTTTTTGAAATAAGAACAATTTAGTAAAATGTAATTCTAAGTAGTTTTATTCTCAAAAAAATAATTCCAAGTAGTCTTACATTCCAGCCAAATTAACCAAACAAGCTAATGAACCGAATGCCCGAATGTTTTGGCTGATCCTTGAAGTGTTTAACAGGCATATTCTATGCAGGGGGATAAAAACGTTATAAAATTTGATGGTGATCATAACACCTCCAGGCCACAGTTTTATTATGACTCGGTCTCCATTTTCTTCTTCAACGTGCTTCGTCCTCCTCAGATTTCTTCTGCCCGTTCAAGTAAGCTTGAGAAATATTATGACCTTGGTGATTTGAAAGTCGGAGCTGGTATGGATGAGGTGAATTTCTTTTCATGTCAGAGCTTTTGAGAAAGTAGCTTAAGAGTAAAATATGAGTGTCCTTTTGATTGGTGTTAGTGTCACCTACGTGATGTAGGTATCTTTCCATATTTTCTGAACTTCTTCGTAAGCTCTGCCTCTTGTAAAGCTTTTCCATTAGGATGTGCTCAGTAGCTACTAGCTAGGCATTATTCAATAACCCCACCCTCCCCCGAGAGTTTAGGAGTTTCTTCCGGTTTAATTATGGTTATGATATACCTTCTTCTTTGGGTATTTTTAGGGTGCAGCTGAGGAATAATATACTTTTAGTAATGCTCAGTGTAATAACACATCTCCATAACCATTCCATTCACATATATCTTATGCCTAAAATACTGAGGCAACAACTATGCTGGAGCTTGAAATTTAATTTGCTGGATAAAGGTCTTTGCTAAATGATCCGACCCTAGTATTTGGTGATAATAACATGTCGTGTAAAAGCTTTTGTTGAATTTGGAATATGTGGATATATAGCTACCAAATATTTAACATGAATTTTGTGTATTTCTTTTTAGAGTCTGTTGTATGAAATAATCACTGGCATTGAAACTGAACCAACCAATGACGCAAGTTCATCTTCTGCTGCATCTAGCGTTTTGACGACCAAGCCAGTTAATGAACTGATCTCAGAAGTTGCACCACTTACTACATTGGTAGTATTCCATTTCACTGTGTTTGGTATTTGTCTGCTTATTAGACTAACACTCAAATTATTTATGCACTTTTATAATTTGTTATTTCTTACAATTGCAGGATTCCATGGTTACTAGTAACATTAGACCTGACAGTGACGAACAATCAAATTTACAGGTATCCATGAATTTCCTCTGATCATCTCTAGTATATCTCTCGCTGTGTCTATCTGCAAATACACATGTTTTATTCTTTTCTACGGGGAAGAGTAGGTAGCTATTTGATTCAGTTCCTGCTTGATGTACTCTCAATTAGACATGAGAAACTGCCATGATTTGTATTTAATTTTAATGTTAGATTCACTCCACACTTATGGCTCCACCTCCAATGTGGCTATCGCGTGTTACTGAACATGGTTTCTGAACCGTCAGCACATGTGAAATAATTTATGAACTTGTTTTCCGCTGTTCATACTTTGCTTCATTAGAGAATTTTGCTTTTTGACTTGCAGGATAAGCCTAATGGCCAAAGTGACGAATGTTGCTCATATACCAGCTCAAACAGGGAAAGTTGGGGAAGATGCTCTTCACTAAGGGGCAGTGATGAAGAATCTTCAGCGGATTGTACAACGGCTGATAATAGCAATCAGGTTCCTCTATGTCTTTGTCTCTATCTCTAACCCTGACGATGGCAAGCGTAAGCTTCACCATGGAATGTTGCTCATATATCATCTACATGATGCATATAACGGGCTGTTAGATTTAAACTGTTTTTAGTCTATCAAGAAGAATGCATGCAGGGTATATTAACATAAGAGATCTTGAGCATGAGTTCTAAGATTTTGTTTTCTGCATGATTTATATATTTTATTTTAACTCGAATGTGCTAGCTCCTGCCTATTTCCGGATTTATCTTTCTTCCTTAAAATCGGCTGTATCTCATTAGGCGACTCTTAACGTGCTTGCAACACCTCTTAAAAGCATGCCGCAAAAATCGTGTGATCCACCAAATGAGGAAAAGAAGAAGAAGAAGAAAGCTTCAACAACCCCAAAGCCCAAACATGAGAAGCTCGAAAAGCTAGAAGCCCTTAGTAAAAGACTACGCCTTTGCATCCTAAGACGAGTTAATCACCGGAGGCAACGTTCTACATGAGTGTCCCTAGTAACGTTAAACTGTTTTTCCTTTTCTTGTTTCCAGTTCAGTATAAAGTGTTCAAGTCATTTTAAACTCGAAGCTTATGCAGATTTCCAAGCTTTGCTTTGATAAATGTATAAATGCAGTTTTCACGTATTTAGATTGAACAGCTACCCAAGCATAGCCTGCTAGACCATGCACATTTACAGAGAGTATCATTTAGCAATGAAATGAAGATGTCGTCCGTAGTAAGTGAGGAAATCACCCGTTTGATCGAATGTGCTGCCAATGATTTTTTGCTGCGTATTCTAGTGTGTGCTTCCAGAGGAACAGACATGCTAGAAAGTTTGAGCTTGATGCAAATGATTAAATTATCTTCCGCTGTATATGATTATCAATCGAAGTATCACGGCAGTTTTAACCAAGAGTTGAGATCCATTGGCCTGTGCAACGGAGTTGTTAAATTGGGGTTGAAGTTCTTCAACCGACGCAGAAAGCACTCGTGTAGATTTATGCTCCGTCGTCTCTGTCAATTGGAAATTATAAAACCATCGCATCCCAATTGCACAAAATTATACTAAAAGCAGACGATTTTAGAAAGAAACATAGAAATGCTGCAACATCAACAAGGAAATCAAGCCTTGTTGCAGAAATTACAGTTAAAGAAGGGAAACAGAAACATTGAAAAACAATAACAGGATATAAATAAATTAAATAATTAAAGAGTGGAAGAAATAGACATGATCAAAGAAGGTGGCGACCGTATCAGTGTAAACAAAGATGTGAATAAGGATGCAAACCGCCAGCAAACTAAAACACTATGCCTCACCGAATTCAAAACACAATTGTTTTTTGTTCCTTCTTTTGAATGGAGAGGTGATGCAAAATGTTTTTGTCCTTTTAATAGTAGTAATTACAATATACTATCTCTTTTAGCATTCTAGCCACATTAATATATGCTCAGTTTTTTTTTTAATTTTAGTAAAATTTATACCTCGACGTAATTAAATTTTTATTATAAACATTTAAAAAATCAAGTCTTAATATATCAAGATTTTAATGATAAATACTTATTACCCTACAGGCTAAACCTTGTTTTCCTTTATTTTTTTATATTTTAAATTTCTAAATATATTATTAAAAAATTAAAGTTAAATTCTATTAAATTCGATAATTATAGATTTTTTTGGAACTAAAAATAACTACTACTCGATAATTTTAAGTTATTTTGCCAATCTCGGGTACTTTAAGAAAAAATAGTCTCTTCATTCGGAGCATCTTTTTAAAAAATAATCTCTTTCACTTAGCGTGGATCGGTGTAAATCCATAGAACAGGTCAAATTGTGCTTTTTTAAAAGAAAAAAAAAACTATATCCTTATATGCAACAGCTTATAAGCATAGAATGAAATATAATAGAGTAGAAGAGTTCCAAGAGACTCTTAATTTTTTACCAACCAAGCAATCAAAAATTATTTTAGGATCTTGAATGTTAAACATGAAAAGCATGCATTTTAACCCTTCTCTGGCTTTAACAGCACAGCTACATCGTAACACAGCCATTCATCCACTCTGAATATATCAACATTTCAACTGAAATAGTCCCGATAAATACAGGTTTTCACTCGATTCAAATATAAAGACAACATTAAATAAATAAATAAATAAACTCCCCATATTCTTCACAATTTCCCTTCATCATAGTTCTCACAAATGAAATCAAATTTACAGTCAAATGGAGAACACCATATCTAAATGGATTAAATAAATCACACACTGACACAGTATTCAGGGACTATCAAATTAAACAAGGAACTGAAAAAATAAATAAAGAAGTTACATGAACAAGCTGTACTTCGTTTTTGAAAATGAGAATTCAGAATTTCAATTGCAGCAGCCACCACCTTGAGAAGAAGAACCATCTCGGCCTCCAGATGGCCCCGGAATCCCACCATATCCAACTTTTATGCCACAAGACTTCAAACCAATAAGAAAAAAGAATGCCAGGCACATAATTCACACATTCTACATATTCAACAAGGCAAAGAAAGAGAAATAGAACAATTCTTTTTCTTCTTTTGTCAATAATCAAAGATAAGATACATTTTATATAGTCTGCATCAAAGCATTCAAACTTCACAACCTCCTGAAAGAATAATATTGATGATGGTATAATAACACTGTTGAAGAATGGCACTAGTCTGGGATCAAGATCTAGGTAGATTAAACCTTGTTTATAAGGTTACTGTCGACTGCTAGCCAAATAGTCAATGACACCTAAATGTAAGGTCACTTTTCTTGCACCCAATATAAACCAATTACCCTTTCATTCAGCATACTATGAAGCTCATCAGCCTTCCTACCAGACCTACCCAAACCTAAACTTATAGCCATCAAACCAGTTTTGATTCCGCCAGTCAATATGCATATTGGCTATATATCACCGAAGAGGCGAAGATTATGTACTTGAAAAGGTACATAGCTCCATACAGGTATGACAAACAAAAAAGCTTATCTTCGGAAGAACTTATGCTTGAAAAGTTGGTTTCAAGCATGATTAAGAAGTATGCAAATAGAAGATAGTATCAGTTTCTGGATTTTAAAAAAAAAATTATATTGGCTAGTAGAGCTTTACCAGAAAATTCACTAATGGGGAAAATAATAGTAATAGTAGTATTAGTAATAATCAAGAAGCAATATGCTTCACCCTATCTGTTTTTCAAGCTACTCTAGAAGTACATAACCTGATCAATCGAACTCTTTTGAATGCTCAGTAGGCATGAATAATCATATAATATTTATTGTAACCGAATATGATTAATTTGAAACATAAAAGAATAACAAAAATAAACTAATGCAAGGAGATGCAAAAGTTGCTAAGAATAGCTAACCTCATTTGAGACATCAAAAACTCCATCCTGAATCTTTGTGTATATGGTTGAAGCAGTTTTTATGAATGCCTGCAAAATAACAGAGAAAGAGGTAAACTACTTGGTAATCCCAAAGCATAGAATAGGAGTCAAAACAAAGCTGTGGAGCATAATGGAGAGTAGAGCAGACCTCCTCAACATTCTGAGAGGTTTTGGCAGAAGCCTCCATGAAGATCAAACCATGCTCCTTTGCGAACTGCTCGCCTTCCTCGGTGGTTACAGCCTTCCTATGAGCAAGGTCAGACTTATTACCAATGAGCATAATGGTCATGTTAGCATTAGCATGCTGCCTGGCATCCTCCAACCAGCTAGCCAAGTGATTAAAAGTTTCCCTCCTGTGTAGAATCAGATCAATTATCAATTTAGACTTGAAAAGATTGATTGGAGATGTCCAGAAACACGGATACTAACATGAATATTGTAAGAGTTACCTGGTGATATCGTACACAAGCAGAGCACCAGCAGCTCCTCTATAGTAGGACCTGGTAATGGATCTGAAGGACTCTTGACCTGCCTGTCCATGTTTATATACATAAGAAATCGGATACGCAAAAAAAAAAAAAAAAAAAAAATGAAAGAAAAGAAAAGGGAGAGAAAGAGGGAGAAAATTACGGTGTCCCAGATTTGGAGCTTAATGGGTTTATTGTCGATGGTGATCATCCTGGCCCCAAATTCAACACCGATTGTAAGATCGTGTACTGGCTGAAACCGCTTGTCGGTGAACTGAAGAAGAAGACATGATTTCCCCACTCCTTAAAAGATCAGATCAGATGAGATGAGAGATTAACAAAGGCATACTAGATGAAGGAGAAAGAAGAGATTGACTATATATATACCAGTATCACCGATGATTATGTACTTGAAAAGGTAAGCGTAAGACAATCCGATTCCGTTGGAGAAGAAAAGACGACCAAGTCAACAAACAAAATACAGGAAAACAAACTGTTCGTTGAATCGGATGATCTGAATCCGGAAGCAAGCCCTATGACTATGAGGGTCGACAAATCCAGAAAGTCCTTGATTACTTAAACTAGAAAAAGGCCTAATGGAACCTGTAATAAGTGGCGTATTGTATTAAGCATCTCAAAAAATAATACTTCAACATTGCTTTAAACATTTAAGTCGGTGTACATGTTTTTAGCCTATACTATGCCAGATGGCTATGTGCCGAGATGAATTGAGTGTTAGAGGGATGGTTATGGTAAGAAGATGGAGTTGGGCATTGAAGTTAAAGTCCTCATCTTTCAAGTTCAATTAAAGTACGGCATCATTGCGTGCCTTGGACTTGAATCCCTCCATCAGATTCCAACACTGGTGAATGGGTCGGTTCAAGTCTTTCACAGCAATTTGCAGTCTGAAGCCCAGCCCAAGCCAACAATATTTATAGTAAAGTTCTATAAATAAATAAACAGTCCACGTAAGAACAAACGCCACCGAAAATCACCACGTGTAGAAAGCAAAACATGCCACACACGCATAGACAGCAATTGTCTACTGAAAAATTATATTATCATATTAATTATAGTCCTATTCAATAAAAATTATTTATTTTATTATTATTTTTTATTTTATTAATTTAATAATATAATAATTTATAAAAAAATATTTTTAAATGATATAAAAAATATTAATAAAGATTTATTAGTTAAATTAATAAAATAATAAATAATAAATAAATAAATAAATTTTATTAGATAAGATTATAACTAATATGGCCAATAATATAATTTTTTCATCGTCCACCAGATGCTTATATTCAAAGCTAAATCTAAATGAAAGACACTTGTGTTTGCTTTTCATTTGCCTTGCACACCTACCCGTCTGAATCTGCAACATACGCCATGGCTAGCTTATCACAGCCAGAAGCCACCGATCACGCGGCCGGATCCGCCACTCAAAACCCACCACCACCGCAACAGCAGCTAAACGATCACTTTGACGATCATCAAGCCTTTTCATTATCTCCTATAACCCTCCAAAAGCTGCCTCATCTGAGTGAGTACCTGCAAGATCTCCAATCCGCAGGCCCCAATCCACTCGACCGTAGCCCATTCTTCTATCCTTCTGACGGCTTCTACATAACCTCATCCGATGTAGTTCTCCGCCACACCGTCTGCATCCTCTCTCCTTCTGGAAACCCTGATTCTCCTTCTCATCACGTGGCATATATCAGAGCAGGTCCTCGCAAAAACATCTTCTTTGACCCTAGTGCCACCAGGGCTGCTATCGTTACATGTGGAGGACTCTGCCCTGGGATGAATACGGTTATTAGGGAGCTGGTTGTTGGCCTTTGGGACCTCTATGGGGTGCGCCAAATTTTTGGTATTAAAGCTGGCTACCGAGGCTTCTACTCCACTCCCCCTGTTGAGCTCAGTCCTAAGATGGTACATAACTGGCATATGAGAGGCGGGACTGTGCTTGGAACATCTAGGGGTGGCTTTGACCTCAAAAAGATCGTTGACGCTATTCAGAACCACGGCTTTAATCAGGTTTGTTCTTGTCTGCCCGTTATGTGTATATGTGCGTAAGGGTGTAATCGAGCGGAGTCGAGCTCATGTAATTTTTAATGAGCCTAAAAAAGTTGAGCTTAACTCGATTCGTTAAGAATTCGAGTCGAGTTCGAGCCTAATCGAGTCAAATATTGACTGATCTTTGACCGTATCAAATAACTCGCAATCTGTCTCTTCACATTTACATGTGTATACGTATAGTTTCTAAAGCAATTATTGTTATAGTTCATAACAGCCTGCGTGCTGGGTGGGTTTCTTTAGGTTTACATTATCGGTGGAGATGGGACAATGCGTGGTGCTGTCAAAATATTTGAGGAGGTTCGGCGGCGGAAACTGAGAGTAGGAGTTACTGGGATTCCTAAAACCGTAGACAATGATGTGGGCATAATCGATAGATCATTCGGATTCCAGACAGCTGTAGAAATGGCACAGCAAGCAATCCATGCAGCTCATGTGGAGGCGGAGAGTGCAGTGAACGGGATTGGTTTAGTGAAGCTAATGGGTCGAAGCACAGGGCATATAACCCTTCACGCTACATTGAGCAGCAGAGACGTAGACTGCTGTTTGATTCCCGAAACTGAATTTTACTTGGAAGGGAAGGGAGGGTTATTTGAATTCCTTGAACAGAGGCTGAAAGAAAGGGGGCATGCAGTGGTGGTCGTTGCTGAAGGGGCAGGGCAGGATTTAATACCCAGAACCAAAGCCCAGGAAGAAGAAAGGGACGAGTCTGGCAACCGGGTTTTCCTCGATGTTGGAGCGTGGTTGAAGTTGGAGCTGAAGAAATGGTGGGACAGAGACCATCCAAATGAGTTGTTTACGGTGAAGTATATAGATCCTACTTATATGATACGTGCAGTACCAGCAAATGCTACAGATAACTTGTACTGTACACTAGTGGCTCACTCGGCTATTCATGGGGTAATGGCGGGGTATACCGGTTTCGTGACTGGTCCTATTAACGGAAACCATGCATATATTCCGTTGATAGATGTGGCACAAGCTAGGAATGAAGTGAACACCAAGGACCATAAATGGGAATGGGTTAGGTCTGTCACCAATCAGCCGGATTTTGTCAAGACCTAGCCAATTACAGGTTCATTTTACTTTATCTTTGTTACTTATTTCTGCCCTGCAGCGGCAGAGACTATTACTACGCTAGTTAAATGCGTTGGTATTGGTTGATATGGTTGTATGACTACCACTGCTACTGATATTTTATGCATATACTTTAATAATCCATATCAAAAGAAAGGAGATTCAGTTCTCAGATATCAACAAACCCATCATCATGCAACAAACAATTCATCATTAGACATGCTGCTAACCACAGTCAATAGACATGAGCGCATCCAGACTTTTTTCAAATCGGCTTGGACTGAACTGCATTTAATTTATTTAAATCCGAAACCAAATGTTTGTCAGAATAGAGTACAAGAAGAAGATCGATTATAACATTTGAAGATAAATAAACGAGCATAGAATAGAAGAGTGGGAGCATTATCCCCCGCACCTTCTTCATTCCCAGAAACCGCATACTCTATTTCTGCCTCTTGTAAATCTTTGCCAAGAACGACTTCAACACTGCTTGCACAGCTTTGCTAGGATGAGCATCGATCGAGGTAACAAGCTTCTCATAGCTTGTGCTTTCGTACTCCTCAAATACACCCTGTCAATAAGGACAACAATACGAAATATATTAACCACCCAACATTTCCTGCTTTCTTTTTATGTTCCAAGAAGAAATCCTGAATAATATCGAACCTTGAGATTTAGCTCATTGTATAGAGCCTTCACTTTAGCAACGTTGGCAGGGTCCGGCTTCCCGTAGTTCTCCTGCGAGCAAACCATAACATCAAATGAGTGACCATATCAAATTTGATTGACAAGGAAGACAACTGATAGATACAGTTCCAATCTTACATATAGTACTTTCTTCTGCTCCTCATTGCAGATTTCCAATGCTTTAACCACCAACCAGGAGCACTTAAAATCTTCGATATCAGTCCCAATCTGAGATTATACAGAGCTTGAGTGAGATTTAGCAACAAATGATGAGTGCTTCCTAATTTCCACTCAAGGACTTTCAGTTCCATAATTCATATCTCACCTTACCAATGGTCTCAGGATTGCCAAAGCAATCCAAATAGTCATCCTGCAGACAAGGAAAAAATCAATATTAACATGTAGGATCTGGTGAAAAAAGAAGAGCATTAATTCCACCTACCATGAAAGCAGATCGAAAGAACATTTTGGGAGTCATAAACCACGTTGGGTAATTTCTAAATGGAACTTTCTAAAAAGTTCAATAAATTTTTTGACATTTACAGAACAAAACTATTAAAATTACTCTTGTATTTTGCTTTCAGTTCTGATCTATCCACTTTATTTGCAGAATAAAATTGTAGAAGCTAAAAGTCAGATGCTTTGTACAAATATTACCTGTACTTGAAAGTAGATTCCCATGTCAACAAGAACGTTCTTTACATCAATGTGATTGTCAAGATTTTCACCCGCCATAACCAGTGCACACGCAACCTGCATTCGTTTAGGTAATATAAGAGGCAGAATGGCAGATAGCCCATATAACTATCAAACTCTGACGTAAATGATTAAGTGTATTAAGAGACTGTAAGTGCTGCCTAAAAAGATATATGGAGCATAAGAAGCAAAATGGCTAATCCAAGAGGAGATATAGCCAATAAAGCTGAGAGCCTGAGTCAACCCAACTAAATGATGTACATAAGCATGCGATTGCAAATAATTCAATGTGCATGCTTCAAGTGAAATGGAGGTTAATACTTACAGCAAGATAAAATGAATAATAGGCAGTCTTGTACTGAACAATGCGACGGTGCCTGAAGAGATATTTAACCAACATATGGATAAGAACATACATAAGAATTACTATTAGAAGGAGCTGAAATGTTGAAAAAAAATTGAAACAAGGCAAAGGGTGGAAATTTTCCCCTGTTTGAGTACAATATGATAAAAGGTCAGTTATCACTCGTATTATGCATAATAGTTTTACATAAAATCTTTATTTCTTGAAATAAATTATATCTGAAGTTTCACTCACTTAGACAATGAGTATTTGGACAGATCCTTCTCTCCTTCAAGTGTTGTAATCAGATCTATCATCTGTCCTGAAGCTGTTTGAAACTCCACCTGCGTAAAACATGTGAAAAAGATTTAGGATAGTTTTTGAATGAAGAGAATTTCAAGATGCATCCAAGCTCATTACCTCATTGAATAGATCTAGCAGATCTACATAGTAAGGTTTCCCACGAAAGTGATTTTTGAGAATCCTGCCGATGTGATTTCGAAGTAGCACACCATCATTTACAGCAATCAAACCAACCTACAAAGAGTTCAAACAAAATTAATTGAAATATAAGCAGAGGGAAAGTTAATTGACTTGCTACAAAGTACAAACTTAGCACAAACCTTGGGCACTCTGAACCAACAAGGCTGACCACGCCTGGTGTGAGAATTATCCATTATGTCATCAAGTACAAGAAAATATGCCTGAAGCTGCAGTTTTTATTGTGACAAAACACAAGTTTTTTGGTCATTATGTCGTGTTACTAAGAAAAGAAAAGGATAAGAAACAAACACTGAAGGGTGATTTAGAGGGATACCCATTCAATACACCAACCGAGAGCACTTGCAAGAAAAATCTCATCTTGGGTCAACTCCTTTCCTTCTTTCAACAGGCGGTAGCTATCAATCACAGAGAGTCCACGATTCAGTTTCCCTGAAAACAGTAAACAGAAAACCGACGAGTGAATCAAGATCCAACCCAAGAAAGCCTTACAAAATTAACCGAGTCATAGAGTACTAGTTAAATTACCTCCAGGTACATTGTACTCCAGCATCTGCAGGGGCAAAGTAAATCGGATGATTAAAACAAGTTCTTTAAAAAAAGCTATGTCGACACGGATAGTTCGTTATGTATAATCGGAAAACAAAGGCGGAGAAAGTGGAATACCCGATCAACCCATTGCCGAGATTCGTCGGTGAACTCGAACGAAGGGTCCTGAAGGAGCTCCGATTTGAGTTGGGAATACACATTAAGAAATGCTGACCTGAGATCCGCCATCAAAGCAAAGCCAATATTTCGGAAAGATTGGAATTGTACGTTCTCTCCTCTCCAGCTCCACAAGTACAGTGAAGCAACAAACAAGCAGTTGACAAATTGCTTCAGTTGTATTGATATTTATATACGGATGAAGGGAGAGAAAAAGAAAGAATAGCAAAATGAGAAGTGAAAATTGGTCATTTGACTCTTGACTCTGATTAATTGGTATTTTATAGACAGCAAGAAATATGGATTGGAATGTGGGCGGCCGAGTTTGGACTTGGCGTTACACTTCAACTCCAACTTCATTCAAACTTCAACTGCCATTTCGGTAGTGTATAGGTTATGTTGTATATATCATTAATATCTGATTCACGGGAAAATACATATTAAAAGGAATAATGTTTCAAATATATTATCCACATAAATGAAAATATTCAGAAATAATATATAAATGAGAAGATTATATTTACGAATGTCCAAATTAGGGAGTCAAGGAGGAATTGGGTACTTATCTTAGTATATGCATATTGATAATTAATGTTTCGTATTGTAGAACTCAACAAGTGGTCCCAATAGAAAAAAAATGATGTTCATCTTAAGAGACTCGAGTTTAATCACAATATCTACAAGGTGTATCTTATCAAAGGTTAATAATATCTATAAACAAAAAATATGTAGGTTCAATATTTTAAATGTAATTAGCTCCAATTTAAAGGGTTGAATGTCACGGTTACTTTAAAGGTACTTTAAAAAAGGCACATTTTAAAAATATAAAAGTTATAGATTAAAATTTAATCCCTAAATAAGACATCTATCAAGAACTCAATACTATTTATTGAATTGTCATTTAAAAATTTTAATATTTTAAAAATTAATAAGTTACATATTTTTAAAAGATTAAAATACAATTTTATCATTAGTTTAATTATTTTTTAAAAGAAAATTGTGGGATAACAGTCCACTAATGTCCAAGAAATGTAGCCTCTGACACACATACTTGTAAATTATTTAAATGCAACTCGGAGAGAAAAAAAATAATTTGATTCAAGAATTGCTGAATTGAGAAAACTTAATTCTCTGTTAAAATAGTTTGATAACTTGGACTTGGTTCATCATTGTTATTGATTAAAAATACTTTTAAAAGGTATTTTTTTTAAAAAAAAAGTTTGTTTCAAAATATTATAGAAAAATGTGGTTTATTAAAGTGTTTGGCATGGTTATAAAAATAAAATTATTGGAAGTTAAAATGTTTAGTTTAACATATGTTGAAATATATAATTGATTATAAAATATAAAAAACAAATAATAGTGTTTTGATAATTATATATTAAAAAAGCTTCCTCAAACGCCAAAAAAAAAATTGTGTTTGAATTAAAAACGCTTTTCATCTCAAACGCCAGAAAACACGTTTCAACTACACTAAAGAATTTAACTATAAATTAGGCATGATTCAATTACAGCTTTAGTTGAGATGGAAAATCGTAAATTTACATTTTATGTTATAGTATTTCTGGCCAAATGCTTGCCTCGTTTATTTATTATATTTTTTTTAATATTTTTGATTAAATATAGTAGTATTATATTTTCATTTTAAAATTCGAACTCATACAAAATGAGTAATATGAACATCTTTAATTACTAGATTAATTAATATATCTCTTTTTGAATATTTATTTATTCTACTTCTCTTTCGATTTTACATTTTATTCATGCATTAATTGATAAATTAGGGGTGAATTATCTATTATTTTTAAATTATTTTTTGGAGTGAAAAAATATTTTTAAAACTAAAAACAATAAAGACCGAAGTTAAAAAATGGTTTCTTAATAATAGTGTTTTCTACGGCTGTAAACGAACCAAACGTTCAGCGAACTGTTTGAAGCAGGGATGGACTTAAAGGAGGGTTGGGGGCAGTCGCCCCTAAAATTTTAAAATTCCTATATCGATTAGAAATTTTTTAGAAAATTTCTTATTGAAAATCTATTTTCACCCTCCTAAAATTTTATAAGTTCGCCCCCTAAAAATTTATAGGTTCGCCCCCTAACATAAAGTTCTGTGTTCGTCCCTGGTTCGGAGGGAAGTTCGTTTATTTATTAAATGATCGAACGTGAACAAGATTTTATGTTCGTTTAATTAAATGAACGAATACAAACAAAGGGCTTGTTCGTTCATTTATGTTCGTGAACGTTGTTAGGATATTTGTTTTGATATAATAATTGAAAAATGTTTTTGGACTAAATTGAAAATATTGAAAAACTAATTTTAAGTCCAAACAACTTGAGAAATATGTTAAAATGATTTTGAAACATTTTAAGTCAAAAACACAATGTTTATAGGTTCAATCTGTCAAAATCAGGCCCCTGGTATCGATACCCTAAGGCCAATATCGATACCTCTTTGCATGGTATCGATACCCTTTGTTTTCCAGAATTCCAGAATCGATTTATGGTATCGATACCCTACCTTAGGTATCGATACCCTAAGGCAAATATCGATACACTCTTTATGGTATCGATACCTCCTCTGTTTTTCTCCAACGGCTCTTTCCTTTTTAGGTCAGGTATCGATACCCCTGCCCAAGTATCGATACCCTATGCTGCAGAATGGCAGATTTGGTTGGAAAAAGATCCCCAACGGCTCCAAATCATCCCCAACGGTCACCAACGGCTAGGAACTCATCTGGGAAGATAAAATGACCCTTCAAGCACCAGTTACAATTAATGATTCCATTGTCAACAACATTATGATGCCAAAATTGTCTTAGAGCTTAAATTTTCCATTCGTTGTATAGACAACACTTGTGAGCTTAAATGTTTATATATGCTCACGTGTTTTAGGTTTTGGGTGAGTGCTTTAGAGTGCAAACACATACCTTAATAGAGTGATTTCAGTTTGCTTTGAATTTTCTCTTTGTAAAGAGGGTTTACTCAAGCTTTGGGGTAGAAGCTTTGAGTGTTGTAAAAGGTTGCCTCCTAAGCCTAGAAAAAGGGAAGAATTCTTAGTGAAATAGTTGAAATCCTTAGTGGGGAAGCTAAGATAGTGGATGTAGGCTTTGGTTAGAAAGCCAAACCACTCTAAATCATTGTGCAATTTTTTGTATCTTTTGCTTCCACCACCAACACCCAAAAATCGACTTCTCCACCACTTGGCAAGCAGTTAGGTTGAAGGATATCGAGCCCAATAATTGGTATCAGAACGAGGCTCAATCATGAAGGTTTAACCACCTATTGAGACGATCTGGAAGCTCGATCAACAAACAAGTCAACCAGAGATAAATGGCGCAATCCATCGGCAAGCCACCTTTATTTGACGGGACTAACTATGCCTATTGGAAGACTAGAATGATGTTCTTCATTAAGGCCAAAGATTACGAGCTTTGGGACGTTGTTGAAGATGGTCCATACGTACCACAAAGATGCAAGGGGAAATGGAATGCAGATGATTGCAAGAAGATGGAGCTAAATTGCAAGGCTTTGCACATTCTCTTTTGTGCATTTAGCCTCAATGTCTATGAGAATATGTCTTTTTGTGAATATGCCAAGGAAGTTTGAGACAAGCTTGAAGTCATGTACGAAGGAACAAACGAAGTAAATGAGACCAAAATCGGCATCCTCAACCTTGAGTATGAGAACTTCAAGATGGAACCGGAACAGAACATCACAAAAATGTTCGATAGATTCTCCACCATCACCAATGAACTCAAAGGCTACGAAAAAATCATTCCGGAAGAAAAGCTTGTCCGAAAGCTTATCTACTCTCTTCCCGAGTCATGAGACTCAAAGAATACCATCATCGAAGCCAAAAATCTCAAAGTTCTAATGCTAGATGAGCTCATGGGGTCACTTCTCACTCATGAAATCACGAAGAAAGAAAAAGAAGATGAGAAGAAGAATGAAGAGATAAAGAAGATGGGGAAGAAGAAAATCATGGAGTTAGGCATTAATGTGAATGCCATTGCTCTACAATCCTCCACAAGTCACCAAGAAGAATCAAGTGAGGAGAATAGTGAAGATGAAAAGATGGTATATCTTTTCAAGGAATTTACTCGGTTCATGAAGAGCAACATTGAAGAATCTAAACATGAATCGAAGAAGAAGGAGATGGTTGATTCCCCCAAGTGCTCAAAAGGCAAGGAGACGAGGCACACCAAATACGATTGGCCTCGCTTCAACAAAAAGGGATCATCATCAAAGAAAGCATATGTGGCTACATGGAGTGATGAAGACTCTACCGATGAAAATGAAGAAGCTCACCTATGCTTAATGGCCCTCAACGAGGGGGAGGTAGCTTCTAACTCACCTATTTCAAATTCTTATACATTTGATGAGTTACAAGAAGCATATGACAAATTGGTTTTTAAATTTAAAAATTCATTTTCTAAAAACAAAAAGTTAATTTCTAAATTGAGAAAGGAAAATGAATTGCTTGTGTAAACCAATTTGGAATTTGAAGCAAAATTAAAGGATTTTGAACTTAAAGTTTTGAATTTACAAAATTTGCTTCAAAAGAAAGAAAAAGATCATCAAATTAAAGTAGATGATCTTAAGAAAGACAAAGATTTGATTTTCAAAGAACTTCAAAAGAAAGATGATTTGGGAAAATCAAATTTTTATATGAGACAATATAGTGCCCCTAGATTTGTAAATGGAAAATGTTTTTGACGTATTTGGGTCCCAAAAGGACTATCTACTTCAACCAAAAATGATGAAATTGAAAAATGGATTCCTAAGGGGACTAAATTATGTGCTACTAGTGCCTATGGATCCAAAGCAATTTGGATACCAAAAATCAAATGATTGTCTTTTGTAGATGTGATGGAGCCTTGATCAACAAGTGATAAAAGTGAGGGGGGGATCTATGCACACAAGGATGAACACTTGAAGAATGAAGGCTTCACATCCTCCCTTTGGTTCAAGTGTTGTAAAATTAGTTGAATTTTATTTATCTTTATTTGATTTATCTTTTTAATTCAACTAGTTTATCATAAATGTTGGACTAACATTTGAATGATGCTTGAGTAAGGGGAGCCAATTTTAAAACAAAACTCTTATTTTTTTCAAATTTTCTTTTAAAAAAACTCTTTATTGTTATTGTTTTTTAAAGTTTAAATCATTTTTGATATAACAAAAAGGGGGAGAATGTTTTGAAAATTGAATTTTCAAATGAATAAGGGGGAGCTTATAAGATTTTTACAGATCATTCTCTTATTCAAATTTTAATTTTACTAAGGGAGAGAATCTCAAAAATAAATTTTCAAGTTGGTTTTATTATATCAAAAATGGGAGATTGTTAGGATATTTGTTTTGATATAATAATTGAAAAATGTTTTTGGACTAAATTGAAAATATTGAAAACTAATTTTAAGTCCAAACAACTTGAGAAATATGTTAAAATGATTTTGGAACGTTTTAAGTCAAAAACACAATGTTTATAGGTTCAATATGTCAAAATCAGGCCTCTGGTATCGATACCTCTTTGTCTAGTATCGATACCCTTTGTTTTCCAAAATTCCAGAATCGATTTCTGGTATCGATACCCTAAGGCAAGTATCGATACCCTCTTCATGGTATCGATACCTCCTATGTTTTTCTCCAACGGCTCTTTCCTTTTTAGGTCAGGTATCGATACCCCTGCCCGAGTATCAATACCCTATGCTGCAGAATGGCAGATTTGGTTGGAAAAAGATTCCCAACGGCTCCAAATCATCCCCAACGGTCACCAACGACTAGGAACTCATTTGGGAAGATAAAAGGACCATTCAAGCACCAGTTACAACTAATGCTTCCATTGTCAACAACATTATGATGCCAAAATTGTCTTGGAGCTTAAATTTTTCATTCGTTGTATAGACAACACTTGTGAGCTTAAATGTTTATATATGCTCAAGTGTTTTATGTTTTGGGTGAGTGCTTTAGAGCGCAAACACATACCTTAAGAGAGGGATTTCAGTTTGCTTTGAATTTTCTCTTTGTAAAGAGGGTTTACTGAAGCTTTGGGGTAGAAGCTTTGAGTGTTGTAAAAGGTTGTCTCCTAAGCCTAGAAAATGGAAAGAATTCTTAGTGAATTGGTTGAAATCCTTAGTGGGGAAGCTAAGGTAGTGGATGTAGGCTTTGGTTAGAAAGTTGAACCACTCTAAATCATTGTGCAATTTTTCTTGTTTTTTTGCTTCCACCACCAACACCCAAAAGTCGACTTCTCCACCACTTGGCAAGCAATTCGGTTGAAGGATATCGAGCTCAATAAACGTTCAATAATTCGTTCGTTTAAATTTATTCACATATATCCGTTTATATTTATTTTTTTCATAACAAAAGTATTATATTTAAAAAATTAAATTTATTCACATATATTCGTTCGTTTATGTTTGTTTAAATTTATTCACATATGTCATTTTATGTTCGTTTGTTTGTGTTCATTTACATTCATTTATCATTTTAACAAACGAACATGAACGAACACGAACAAGCTACATTCCTTAACAAACGAACATTAACAAGAAATTGTGTTCGTTTAGTTGTTCGGTTTGTTCATTTGTTCGGTTAAAATTAAACGAACGAACATGAACATATCCTCATTCATGTTCGTTTAGTTCGTTTTCAGGCCTAGTATTTTCCGTTAGAAAAAAACTAAAAACAAGTTTTGGTTTTTTAGTATAAAAATACTTTTTCTAAATATAAAAAAAAACAACTTAATTTATTTTTTTATTTTTAATATAATATCTAAAAGAAATATTTAAATCTTTATAATACTTTTCATAGCAATGTCAAGCACTATAAATTAACCTACTATATTTTCTCACAACACTTTTAAAAACTCAACAACAATTAAAATATAACCCTTAGTATTTTTATATAAGTGATAGAATTGAGTACTCAAATTCAGAAAAAAAATAATATTAAATTTTTTATATAACTATAATTTTTTTTATAATAAAAATGGGTTGTCATTTAAATTAAACGTTAAATATAACTATATTATTTAAAATATATTTTTAAATAATGTCGCCGCAATTAAATATTTCACAAATAAAATTATTAAATAATATTTAATGACTTTTTGAACAAATTTGCATTGAAAAGTTTGATCGACTTAAAATAATATAGTTGAATTAGGTTACACTGCATTATGTCCATGTGTGTTGTCAGGTATGAAAAGTGAGAGAAACAGTAACAAGTAGGAAATGTGGAGTGGGAAAAGCCATTTGTGTTAAATATACCATAATAATTCTTGATTATATTTTATATTTGAAAAATTAGACAAATTAGAGGGACGAAGTTATATGGGGTGGAGAGGGGCAATTGTTCCTACCAATTTTTTTGTTCACCTTTATTATCTTATATAATTTTTTAAAAATTTAATTTATTTATGAATTTGTCCTACCTACTTTTAAATCTTTATGTTTTATTCCTAATCTCAAATCATAGCTCCATCCCTGCAAATTGGTCCCTATTTAGTTTTTTATAGAACAAAATAAATTAGTTCATTAATTGCTTTATTTTTTCAATAGAGAGTGAAAATATAATCAATGGGACAATACATAGATTGTTATAGTTAGGGGTGTGAAAAAAACCTCGAAAAAACGAAATTGAGTTTGATACCCGAAAATTGAACTAAAAAATGGTTAACCGAATTAAAATTTTTGGTTTTGGTTAGGCTTTTTATTTTTATAAAGAAACCAGTTCGGTTATAGTTTACGGTTTTGAGAAAATCGAGTAACCAAACCGACCGATCATACAATATATATTATTATATTATTTTTCAATTTAATATCTTAAAATCTAAATTTATTTTCCCTTTTCGTTACCCAAAAGTAAAACCCTAGTTTTATTTTATGAAGTTTAAGTTTTTAACTTGCTAGTATTAAAAAAGATACTAATATTATGTGTCGGTTTTTAAAAGTATATACTTTTTTTTCTAACATATTATTAAAATTTATATTTTTAATAAACAAACTGAAAAAACAATTACTCGGACCGAATATTTCGGTTAATCGAATAAACGGTTAATTGGTTTAATGGTTACGGTTTAGGGTCGAGAAATGAGTGACCAAAACTTACTTGTTAACCGAATTAATTTGCTCTTGGTTAATCAAACTCGGTTGTTCACACCTCCAATTATAATACTTTTATTTAATTTTTTATACAATATCTAGACTATTCCACTTGTATCACCTTTAAATCAAAAGATATTAATGATTTAAATATACTCAAACTCATATTTATATGTTATAACAATAATAATCAGTCGTGAATTCATAAATTAATAATGGGGTTCAGAACATTTTTTTCTCCATATGGGCACGCAAATTTTTGTTCACCTTTACATACTTAACTAAATCCCCTCTTTATTTAAAATATACATTAAATTAGACACGCTTCCCTCAAAAATGTGAATGCAATTGCTCTCCTCCGGAACTTAATAAAATTGTCTACCATTATAATGTCAATCGAATTAAACTTAATTGACTTTAACTCTATCTTTTATTTTTAAATTTATTTTTATATTTATTCATTTACTTGTCATGTATCGTGATTAAATTTATTAATCGTATGACCTAAAGGCCGAAACAAACATTAAAAGGAATATAAGAAAAGGTGATGACAGAGAGCACTGATAAAACAAAGAATATAACATCAAAGAAAAAGACAGGATGAGGTGTGTCAAAGATTAGAATCTCAATATCAACAGGTTGGCAATTGGTATGATTTAATTTTTGATAAAAAAAATGGGTATGATTTGATCAGATGCTCAGTTTCAGTACAAATGAAATATAAAAAAATATTACAAATACAAGTTTTTAAAAAAAAATACAGCTAAAAGATAGTAAATTTTAAAATTTATTAAAAATTTTAAAATATTAAAATTTTTAATAATTTTTTAAGTTAATTTTTATATTTTTTAACAAATATCAATATTTACAAAATAAATATTTGTAAAAAAAAAAAACTTAAAATATTAAAAAAAGCTGATATTAAATTTGTTGTACGTTAAACTCACACCACAAACTCGACCAACAATAATTAAAGAAGAGACCGTAAGAACGAATAAACAAACAACATATACCTCACCAGCCTCCCAACTCCCAAGTAAATACAAGAAAGTCCAACTATGGTCAAAACCAGCGCGCATGCTGTCTTTGTTCTTATATGCTCATTTTTCGCTATAATGGAAAAATCAACCCATTCTCCGATTTTTCCAAAATTTTGACTTCTTCATTGCACAAACAAATCTAAAAAATGATTTAACATTTTTACATTAACTTCTTATTATTTAAATGAAATTCAGTTTTAGTTTTGACTGCTATCGTTTTTTGTAATGGCCGCCTCCTTAGACTCTCTAATTTATCAATATTGGCGTCCTTATCCTCTCTATCTTATTGTTGTTGTCACATGAAGTTTTTTTTTTCAAATTAAAAATTAAATAACAAAAACCTAGTTAAAAATATGTAACGAAAGATTTAAGAATGTACAACAGAAAAAATAACAAACTAAAATAAAATATAAAAAACATAAAAATACGAATTATCAACGATCAACAATTAACATTAAAACTAGTACCACCGCTGACCAAAATAAAACTAAAAAACAAGCGGCACAGGGTTTTTAGGAGAAGAAATCAGAGCGGCTGGCCTAATACAACAATGATATTATTTATGTTAATGTAATTTTTCATTGTTTATATTTTTTAGATTCAATAATAGTTTATAACACTTATCTCATAAAACCAATCTATTATTATTATTATTATTATTATTATTATTATTATTATTATTATTATTATTATTATTAGTGGTAGGTTATATCACATTTACGACATAGTTGACTTATTCAACATATAATCATAGAAAGAATGATAAAATATTTATTTACAAATATATACCTATATCACATTTGATCTTTGAGTACTTAATTGAAATAATATATTTTTGTTATTTGTTTAAATATTATAAAAAAGATAAAATTTTCATTATGAAAATATTTATTATTAAGAAACAATAATTTTCTAGACTTTATTAGATTGAGTAATGTAAGTTAATTAATGTCATCAACTCAAATAAATATTCTATATATAAGTATATACTAAGGAATACATTTGGATTGGACCTAACTTGAAACTTTGTGCTAAAATATTTTTGAGTTTACTCTTTGAGACTGAAAAGTCAAAGTTGCACCGTTCAAAAAAGAAAAGAAAAGAAAAGTCAAAGTTCGAGTCCAAAATAGAAAGCAGTGAAGAATTGGGCTCTACTTACCTCGTAAACGTGTTTCAGAATTGGACTCAGCTCAGCCCACATAAATTAGCAATATTGTCATGCCTCGTGTATACTTTCCGAACAGAAATATTTACCTTTTTTCAGTACCCTTATTTATATCTCACATTAAAAAGAGATTTAAGATTTGAAAATAAAATTTAAAGTTAGAGTTTAAATTAAAGCGTAAGGTGTATGTCTTATTTTTTAAGGTTTATGAATTAGAATTATGTTTTATAATTTAATTTTTTAATAGAGAGACATAAATACGTGCACTGAAAAGAGACAAAATTTTTGTCCATACTTTCCTCGGTCCTGACCAGCTCAGCTAATTGCCATTTACACATTTCTTACAGTTTTTTTATAACATTATCTTTGTACATACTCTCAGTTGATTTAATGAATTGAAATGTTAAATTTTCAAATAAAATTAGATGTTTAAATCTAGATGTGGATGAATGAACAAATTAAATTATAATGATTATTCTCATAATAAACATCTATAGTATCTAATTTAAATAGTCTATCAGTAAGATATCAATAATTATATAAAATTAAATTTTATCTTTCTATTTCCCCCCCAACTTCCTCCACGAGAAAAACAGAATGTCTGCCCTTTTTAAAGAAGCAAGCAATCCCATCTTATGCTTTCTTCTCGGCTATCTCGCTAAGCAAACAATCAATTTGGTTCTTTGAAACTCTGTTTTTGAGGTCTCAGCTCCGAGAACAAAGATGGGCAAGATCTTTTCAGCTAAGAAGACTGCAAACATGGTTTTAATAATCATGGTCATTGTCATTGTTTTGGCTCTGATGGCACCATCAGCGTTAGGGAAAGCAGCCACCAGAGGTGGCGGTTTCGGCCGCAGAGGAGGAGGAGGCCGGTTTACAAATGGCCATCGTGCTCGGGGACGCTCAACTTCATCCGCCGTTGCATTGGACCCTTGCCCTTCTTTTGGCTTCGTTCCACTTATGCTGTTTGCACTTTCCGTTTTCTTTTTCGTTTAGGCAGTACTACACTACGCTTTATTTCCTGCCATTTTTAATCACATTTGTTGTACCCCACGTGGTTTTTATGATTTGCTGTGTAAGTAAACTACTTTGAGCATGCATTGCAAATCTTCTAGGAATATTAAATTACTTTGTTTAATCTTTAATTAATGTTGATCGCCTGTTCAAATCTACATGCATGTTGATGCTGGGTTTTGTTTATTTCTATAATCACGTTTTGGTCCTGCCACAACCTGCAATTTGGCCTGGCCCTTACTGACTTGTAATCGAAGCCAAGGATCAAGGTAATCGATGCCTAGAGCTTTGTTCATTTTTTGTATCTAAAACCAGCTGAAAGTTTTCACCAAAGAACCGAGAGATGGAGATGAGAGAAAAGGAAGTTAAAGCTATAAAAATTAGCTTACATTTCATTAAGCTTCCAAATACAAAGCAAACCTAAAAAAGGATTAAAACTTTTAACGGTAAAGTGATCTATTAGTAAATATAAAGGATTAAGTCTATTGAGTTAAAACCAAATTGATAAAATTTATAAGTTTTGGAGATCAAAATTGTTATTATACCAGATTATGTATTACTTTTAACGGTAAAGTGACCTATTTGCAACAAAATTTTAATTAAGTGACTAATTTATTACTCTTATAGTGTATTTTACCCATTAATTTAAAAAAAAATGACTTGATTATTACTAAATCTATAATTAAGTAACTTATGGTATATTTTACCTATTAATTTAATATATTACAATTTCTAAAGAAATTAACCATAAACATACAATTTGGGGAGAAAGTAAATTTTTTTCATTATGTTTAATTAAAATTTAAAAGGATTAAAATACAAATTAACCGTTTAGGGAACTGAGGTCTAACTCACGCATGCCCACTGTCATATGTTTAGATTTTTAATTCGATCCTATATTCGTATCTGTTTATATTTTAAATCTTAAAACATTCATGCAAACCTAACGAATAAAATTACTCAAACTAAAATATCTGAAAGAAATAATGATTTTAATTAACTTGAGAGTAAATGCAATTAGTGAAAGTTTTTCCGGACTTGAGGCCTATGTGCCAACTAGCTCTCACCGCTCTCTTTCCAGATAGACTATTATTCTAAATTTCCATCATCTTTCTTATAATACCTAAACAGAAAAATGTCCAGAGAAAGTAGAAAACAGGTTGATATAGCTAAAGGCGCCCTCAAAAAGGAAGTTCACTGTAATAAAGTATTCCCCCTTCCCTCTTGCTGTAAAGCATTGGCCTGGATAATATAATGAAATTCGGAGATATTTCGGGTTAGTTGAACTTGATGTGACATTTACTTAAGTGGTGATAAAAGCAAGAATGCAAAGTTTTTGGTAAAGAAAATTGTGTTCTAATATGAGCATATTATTGTACGAATGGATTCTACACATCGTGTATGTTTGTCGTCAAGTCAAGAAGGAATGTGTTTGATTCAAATCCATTATCTTTTCGTTCATTAATATTCAATGTGTTAATCATAAGTATATTTAAAATTAACTTGATTGGTATTATTATTGGTACCACCTTCAAAATCATGGAACATGTAGTCCCACTTATTATTCATTTGAAACTCAACTATAGAAATGAAGAAGTCCCTACAGGTGCAAGTCAACATATAGTAAGAGTTCACTGACTTAATTAGTTTCACATGATTAGCCAAGCATCAAGGAATTAACAAACGATGAAAACAAGCAAACATTCCTTAATCCTTGATGATGATGATGATGATTATAGCTGCAGCACCCGGCTTCACTTAAGCTGCTGGGCATACGGTTCCCCATTTGCCACTGCGGCCTGTGAAGAGCTTGCATTGGACTCATCCTTGAGATATCGTCCCATGGTTCCATTCCCAAAGAAGCCATGGCCATGGTGATGATGATGGTGATGCCCCATGTGGAAGGTAGCAGGTGCAAAAGCAGCAATACCTAAAGCTCCATAATCAACAACTCTCTTCACCACCGGCCCACCCCGGATCGATCCACGCTCACCCTCCAGTTCTCGGTAGCGATGGAGATATAATGTCAGAGGCTCCATGTAGTCGTCGAACCCAGCTTACTCATTGCCCACAGCACATCCTCTGCAGTGATGGTCTTGCGTTGCTCGCGTTGGCAGTGCTCGTTGGCTTCGCCCGTTATGAAGCTGATGTACTCGGACACACATTCTT
The DNA here is from genome assembly GCA_019671005.1 of Hibiscus mutabilis. NCBI lineage: Eukaryota > Viridiplantae > Streptophyta > Magnoliopsida > Malvales > Malvaceae > Hibiscus > Hibiscus mutabilis. The sequence goes on along the minus strand of CM033752.1, from coordinate 44,366,403 downwards.
GGATCGTTTCCTTGGCATCATCGGATATCTTGGCGTGCGGAGGGAGAATCTTGCGCATGATCCTGATAACGTTTGCAATCGGCATGAAGCGGTCTTGTTCTCTCACGGTGCACTCGTTGTCATCAGAGTTGGAGTGGTTGTTGTTTGCATGGTTGGCCGCTTCACCCATTCTCATGTTCATCTCCGGCACCTTCAACGCTGGACCAAACAAACTTTCCCAACTTATTTAAAACACATAAAACACTAATCACATTATTAAAATTTGGTCATTGATATCGGGAGAATGGGAGAAAATATGTTAAATTTGAACGAACACAACTACACAAGGAGAGGATGAAAAAGACCCATCCTTGGGAAGCATGTAAGGCTCGATGGAAGGATGAACAAGTGGAAGGACGAACAAGTGGCATAGAATGAATGCATGGTTGCCACTTGTTCTCGTGGAGACAAGGGCCAATACGTTTCCGATTGGATAAGCCATTTGCTTTGGTTAAGTTGGTTTCCATCATCTCGTGTTCTCCCCTTGAATCTTCACAAGCACCACCAAACAGAGGTATGCAAACAGAAAATCAAGCAGCGTAACGCAACCCGATCGATGAAGAACTCAGAGGAAATACATTATAAAGATAAGGAAAACTCCACGGCAACAACTTAAGAAAGTAAGAAACAACAAAAGAAAAAAGGAAAGGTGTAGTGACCATCTGCATGTTAATGTCGATGGATGGTGGCAAATCCAGGTCAAAGACAGAAACCAAAATAGTATCAGTTGCATGCACGAGATTATCCAAATACTAGACTACATGAATGAGAGACGGGTAGATTAAGATATAGTAGAATCATCTAAAGAATGATATACATTATAAAGATTTATTACAAGTGCAGCTGCATGTGGATAAAATCGACAAATTAACATGGATCCAAGCAGTAATTTTCACCTTTCTTTTTCAAGTCATATTATATAGTTTACCAGAGGTAGTGCCGGAGAGTTTTCGGTAGCCGTGGAAGCCTCCGCGTTCCATCCGTATCTCCTTTCTTGCGAAGTCTCCCCTAGCTGGATCCCCCTCTCGCTCTCTCACACGCAGACAGTTTTAGGAGTAAAGCTTGCGGTTCTTAGTTGATTTTTAATCAACAGGATACCAATGAGAGCACTTGGCAAGTGTCAGTATTTAACTATTTGTGCTCCTGAAAAGGTTAAGCCACGTGGCAAGGCGATGCGAACGATGTATTGTATCAGGCACTTAGCAGCCTCCCGAACCCAAACCCAGTCACAATTGATTCACTACTAGTCTACTGTGTGCCAGGGTTCAGGATCGAGGAAGGCCTAGCATGCAACAGCTGATTTTCGTCTCTTAAATTTACGCTATTATATTTTTAGTTAATATATTTGAAAAGCCCTTAAACTATCAGTTATTGCTAAAACAAGCAATTATAACTAGAAACAAGGCTTGTTTACGTGTATGGAATGGATATACGATATATGTCAATTAGGGTATTATATATGTGTGTGGATCTCACGGGAGAAAGCAAGCATTTGGGTTCTTGTCACTAAAAATTTGAGGAGGATAAGCAAACTCGGAGTAGTACTTGGACTGATAGTATTCAAATTTCTTGATGTCACTCGTTTTTTTATAATAGTCTTCTTCATCTTTATCTCCTTTGCCTTGACCTTATTTCTTCTCTTCTGCATCTTGTTTCTTCATGCTTCGCTGTGGATACTTACAGCGGCAAATCCATATGTATGCGGTGTCTAGCCTGAATTCTAAACTTTACACATTTGATTTTAGTTTTTTTATTTTTATAAATTAGTCCTTAAATTTTTTAATCTTTATGAGTTGTACCCACCCTGATATTTTAAGATTTAATGTGCCCACCCTCAAAAATATTTCTAGATCCGTCACTAGTAATACTTGCTTTCTGGCTCTCTTGTATATATGATCTACCGGGTTTGTGGGATTTATAACATCTTTCACTGTTAGTCTGTTGCTCGATCATTACATATAAGCAGTGTGGGGAAATTAAGATGGTGTTAGTTGGGTAGTAAAACACGAGGACGATCTTTCAATAATCTGAATTGGGTTGCAACATTAGAAGTAATTAGCAGAATAATAATCCCATTGTTTTAACAATTTATCAGAATTTACAATTAAATACGAAAAATCCCATGAATAATTAAACCCCAAATTCAACAAGCACATTTGGTCGGTTGGTCAAGTTACTCATCTTTGTTTCCTCATATTCCCTTAAGTCATGAGTTCTAGACTCAGTAGGAACACCTTATTTCTTCTCCTAGAGTTTTTTTCTCTTCCCCTCTAGATAAGATTAAAATTTGTCAAAAAAACCCAAGAGTTATATTCTAATACACAAATTATGTAAAAAAAATTACACAACCCTTTTATAAAATTTAAAACCTAAATTCCAAACCCTAGCACCCTAAAAACTAAACTTAAACTCTAAATTCTAACTATAAACCTTAAATTCTACACCCTACACACTAAACCCCTAAACCTTAACCTAAAATTTACACAAACTTATGTATCAAACTATTTTCCGAACCCCAAATCCCATAAATTTACTAGTAATAACTGAGCAATGCTGCTTGTTAATCTTAATTTCTAGATCTTAGCTCTTAACTACGAACCCGTGAACGTTAGGGCTTGACCCCATGGGCCCATGCCTGCAACCTGCAGGTGCAGAGGGATCAAAAGACAAAAGCCCTTAACAGTGGCCTTCCTCCTTTTAACATGTGCCTCTGGTGTTGGGCTGTTTCGTTACTTTCAGTGTCAGCAAACAGAACACCACTCACAGGCTTCACAGTAAACGATAATAGGAAGTTAAAACTCGAAAAGCCCAAAAGGTTTTGTATCAAATCTCTATGATTGATGATTCCTTTTCTCTTAAAACAAAAGTATGTTAATTGATTAATAAAAACGAGGAGCTTCAAGTTCTCTGAGGGCTCTCGCCACTTTTCTGGCACAATAAAAGCTTCACAGTGCATATCTACCTCCAGTACTATCTGTGCAGGCTCATCTTCCTTATTCGTTTCATCCTGATTGCCTTCTCTCTTCTCCTTTAAGAATGCAATAAATAGACGAACAGCCTTTCCATGAAGCCCCTGACTAGCTTGGCCTGTTTTTGACAGCAAAATTAAGTTGCAAATCTACCAAGTGTTTGTACTTGGCATCCACGTGTGATTAACGTCTTCACTTCTTTCCTATATTCTCAGCATTCACATGAAGGAAAAGTAAATACTTAGTATCCAGCATCAAATCAAATGACAATTCTAACAAGAGTCCGTGCTGCTGATGAATGTCATTGCCGACTCACTATAATATATAAAAACAGGGAATTAGTTGTCAATTCATGAGACTTATTTCGGTAGTGGTACTGCTACACTACCATTACTTATTTTATTTTTCATTTGATAAATTTATCAATAAACTGCTCCCAGACTTAAATATAAGTAGGTAATTTGACTTTCCCTTGTATGTTTTAATTGGTTTTGTTTAATTCTGCTCCAAGTCATTGTACTCGTCAGACTTTAAATTCTAGTCCTTTTGCTTTTAATTTCAGATTTTAGTTCTACTGTTTTTCTGTTTTTTTAATAAACTCCAATTGATAATATTGTTGATAAACTTTTGTTAATTTTGAATATGCGGCATTCTGATATTCAAGTTCCGATTTGAAAACTCAAATCCAATTGATAATGCATATTTACGTTTAGTTTTGAATAAGTGTTATTAACTGGACTTCAATTTTTAAATTAGAAAAATAAAGGGACTAAATTATTTTAAATAAAGGAATTAAATTTCAAATGTCCAAATTGTATAAGGACTTAAGGCAACATTAGACCATTACTTTCAAAACAGACAAGCGCTGACCTTGCTATATTTAATATCATGAAAATTGGCAAAGTTTATTCCTTTTTCACATGTTAAGAACTCGCAGACGCCAAACTGATTAGTGTACATGTCTAAAACTTTGAAAAAACTATTACCTAACATTAACAACTAAGTGATATGGCTTGCACGTTCAAGTTCCAACTGTCTCGGGGGTGAAACATTATATATACACAAAGTCGACAAGACACAGTAACTTGAAAGAATCACCCAAAACATGGGGAACTGCATCTCTCCGTCTCGGGCCAACAAGGTTAAGCCTGTTAATGGAGGAGAAGGAGAGACGGAGTATAGAGTCCCAACGCTACTCAAACAGGTCCACTGTGTTCCTCCTCCTGCTCATGGGGAGCCTGGCTATGTCCCGCCAAATCACCATCCAATTTCTCTCAAAATCATCAAACAAGAAGGCTCCCAAGGACGTAGTAGTGTAAAGATTGTGGTTTCTAGGCAGCAACTTGAGTTTCTGCTCAGAAATGTAAAGATGCTCCGGTCATCTTTATCGGAGACTTTCAAGCCTGGGAATCGGAGATGGCGGCCATCTTTATCGGCCATTCCCGAGGTGGCTGGTTTTTATGACTAATTGTAAGGATTGCTGCCTGGTATTTTCAGTTAAGGGAGCAAATCTGTAAAGTATTTCGTAAAACCGTGTAGATAGTAGCTGCCGGGAGACTGGTTCCGCCATGTTTTTTCTTGCAGTGCCTTCTCTCGCTTGGCCAGTATTATGCTTTGTGATTTTCTGCTGGAACATTAGAGTGCTTTGTGTGTTTGAACTGTTTGATCTGTCACAGTTTTAATGATAGCCACTAACACGAGCTCTCATTCTGTTAGTATTGAGCTGCAAAACAATTTAGACTGTTCTCCTATGCCGATTGGAGCTCTTTCAGTTCACCACATAAGATCAACCCGTGTTCTTGAATCTTGCCTGCTAATCAGATTCGATTGCTACTAAATTGTATTCTTATTGTTGTGTTACCCTACCCGGTTTCTGTAATCTGTATTCCCTGATACAACTAGAACTTCTACTACCATTCTCCCTAAAAGTGAATGAAGTTGCTCTTTATCTGTATTGTTTTGAAGTTAGGAGGATAACGTTCTGCTGTTACCGCAACCGCGACTATGTCTAGGACTATGTTACATTTGTAGAGAAAAAGTAGAAACCAAAGGAATCATGTTGCATAAAACATTCAGTATTAACTTACATTGAAAATCACAAGACACAGAAGACGAATCAAATCAATTCCAAATTTTCTTCAACATCCAGCCTCCATGGAAATCTTCAAGATCAAGATGTTTGGCTTACCCTGCTCCAACCCACCGTCCAATGTGTTAAAAGGTCATAACTGATAAATGCATCAATAAAAGAAAAAATGTTCTGCAACAAAACATCTTTTTCTGATGTACATTGTGAGATAAAAGTCTATTTACCCGAGTAAATAAACCTTCTAGTCCTAGAGGAGTTAATGTTTTTCATCTTTTTGGCTGCTCCATTTTTCTTTTCTTTAGCTACTGCTCCTCTCTTCATCCATTTAGCCACCACTTCCATGGCTCTTGAGAATGCATCAACTTTCATCATGAGCATCTGTAAAAGAATTACAACTTAAAGTAACTCATCATGCTGCATTGAGCATCTTAAGAGGCAGAAAAGTACAGGTGCTTCACCTTTATTTCTTCATCTTTAGCCTCACAGCGCTTTCTTAAATTGATGACCTCTTTCTGCACCCTACCATATCTTCGGCATTGCCATAGACATTTCCTCTGTTTTCTGTCTGTTCATTGATGCCTCCATTGTTTTTTATATCAACAGAACCTTTAGTGTCACCATCTCCGCGTATATTAGGCTCCTTGTTTACCTTTCATTTCTTCATTTTCCTTCTCATTGCTATCAACCACCTTACACCTAGATGCCCGCATTTTTTTTCTAAGCATATTTTCTCCTGATGTTGCCCTTGGCTTCTGTGGTGGAGTGCTTGTACTGATGGTGGAAGCCCTTGGCTGAGAGCTAGAAGTCTTCCTTAGTCCACTGCTGCTTGTTAAAAACCCTAAGATGTTGCTGGACTTTTCTTCTTTCTGGGACACATGCGACGCATTAGAATTATTTGAGATGCTTGATACATGTTTCAAGCCATCTTCCAAAATCTTGAGCCTTAGCTTGAATTTTTCCTAATGCATAGATAGCTACATCGAGCTTGAGAAATAGAGTATTTAAAAAAGGATTAAAGGTTAAAATGGCAAAGAGCCTCAAATTTCACCTTAAGCTGTGCTTCTGCCTTTGCTGTCAGCTAGCTTGTCCTTCAATCTTTGCATCATAAAGGAAAATACAATGAAAATACAAAACGCAAAACTGCCATGTATTAGAGAAACTATTATTATAAACTGCAAATTTAATTCGGTTGGCCAGCCAGACGATCGCCCACGGTGGAACATATTGCAGCTATAAACAAATTGTACCAAAAGGAAATTATAAATACTATGATAGTTTTTTAACTAAAGCCTATGCCTCTAGTTGAAGTTTGTTTGACGTCCCTTTCATATTCACACATACATAGCCCCCTCTCTTTCTCGTCCGATAATTGAAGCCCATTATAGGCGATACATTCCGAGTTTAGCAGTTGTAGGCCTGCCCACGTTTCAAGTTATGATTTTAGGCGATAATTGGTTTGCAGATCGCCCCCCTCTGGTGTTGCCGACAACTGAGTTGTAAGGACGGTTGGAGTATCTGCCAAAGAGGCACCCAAGGTTGCTTTGATAACATATTTGTCTGTTCCGCCAAGAATAATGGAATACTCCTACAAAACAACAATGACATCTTCCAATCTTCCTATTTACAATTGTTCTTTGATACTCAACCGCCTTCCTCATAAAAACCCTTCAATAACATTCTTTCAAAATGAAAAAAGAGAGAGAGAATCTCCATTAATTTGTCACGAACTCGAATGGAAATTAGGAAATGGAAGAAAGGATTTAAGAAGATAGAGAGAAGAAGGTTGAAGAAAAAGATGAACTTTCATATATTTTTCAGATAAGTGAAAACGGTTATATCAATAGGCTTAAACCAAAAAACAGCCATTGAACTATGCATTTTTTCTGCTTTTGGCACTTAAACTATCATTCGGGTAAAATAGGCCCTTAAACTGTCATTTTTTGTCACTTTAAGTCCCTAAACTATAATTTGGGCAAAATAAGCCCTTAAACTATCTTTTTTGTCACTTCAAGTTCATGGTTATAAAAATATCATTTTATAAACTTTTCTAACATATATAAATATTGGCTTAAGCCCCTAACTTTTGTAAAAACAACAATTTCATGCATGAGCTGTCTGTTGAAGAAATCACTGCTTCTCATCACCGGGCTCTGTCATTGGGCTTCCTATATCAAGTCCATTATCCTGGGCAGCATCCAACCCAACCATCTTGGTTCCTCCAACGACGTCGTTCTTATCCTTCATAATTAAGATTGAACTCCTTTTTATTTCCAAATTATCCTTCTCAATCGATTTTCCCTTTCTCACCTCACTTTCTGTATGAAACCCTAGCTTTTTCCCCAATTCTTCCATTTCCATGACATAATTTTATTAAGGTTTAATTTAGTCTCGCTCCTTGTACTCTTGAACTTTTAAATCTTCATTTACATGAATAGAAATCTCTTGTCCCTTTTGGTGCTCTAGTTTATATCTCACGCTAAAAAAAAAGTTTAGAGTTTAATGTTATGAATTAAGGTTAGGGTTTAGGGTTAGAATTTAGAGAACTATAGGGTGTATTTTTAGGGTTTATGTTTAAGATTTAAAATTTATGGTTAGTGCTTAAAATTTAATTTTTCAATGTTGTGGTCTAGGAAGGGTATCAAAAAGGGGCAGAAGGTTTTTGTCCCATTTTTATACATACACATTTTTAATAAAAAGAATTGTTTCAAGATTAATCATAAGTTCTAATGTCATTTAGAATTAAAATAATATTTTTTATGAACCCGTGGAGTGGTCCCATTGATAAAGGATGATGTATTTCATCTAAGTGACCCGAGTTCGAGCATTATGTGTAGAAGGTGTGTGTGCCTTATTAAAGACTAAAAACCTAAACAGATATTATCTTATAATCATACCAACATATTCAAAAAATGTATTTTTTATCCGTACATGACATGATTAATAATTAATGGACTAATATGCAATTTTTATAATTTGTTTCATGTATTTTGCTTGTTTATGTGTTTACCTGCAACTGATTGTCCCTCGTCCAAGCATTTCTTATTTGGTATCGCGTCTAAACCAAAAAGTATGATACACAGGGATTGGAAAATAGAGCATGGGTTTGTTTAATTAGTAAGTAATATTAATAAGCATCGTCATGAAATAGCAATCACCAAGCTGCTCCTATGTCTGAAATTTGCCTGTGGCCATTACTTCTTTTTTTTCCCACTAGAATTTCATCTCATGCTGAGGTATTCCAGATAACGAAAGTGGGCCAATATGCCCAGCCTTTTGTTTAAAGCATATCAACACTGAAATGGAAAAGCACCAAGATTCTCCTTTATTTTCCTATTTGTTTTTGTTTATCCACGTCACTATTAACTCCTTCCTTGTACTGTTAAAGAAATAAAGCTAAAGTCAGAAAAAAGCTTGCTTGCTAGGCCAAGCCTCCCACTTTTATGCTCAAATCAAGTCCCTTGTTTTTTTTATTAAATAAAAATATTACAATCCCAAGATAAATATCATAATTCAAATTTCATGCAAAATAAAATAATATGTGTATCTTTGTTCACTCGACCAATTAATAAATATCCAAGTTAGATGCAAACTCCATACAATATGACATTCTACGATAAATGTCATATGCACTAATCAGCCAATATGTGCCAGCCCAATTGAGACAACAATGCATATTCAGATCCTCCTTATCTCAAGCGTGTTCGTAGTTTTCTACCGAGTACAGAGTATTAGTGACCCATAGGCTCGCACACACGCGTTGCGAGCCACTAAAGGCTAATTTCATGTGCAAGTGCACTGCAAGCGTAAAAAAATTGACCGTATCATTAGAGATTTTTCTCAGTGGCATCTTTGTAAATAGAATCAAATTTCAAAGTCAAGTTAGAGATATAAGTTCCATGATTCCATCCATCTTGCATCTACATCTATATCTATATCTATATCTATGCGCTCCAGCACGAAGCTCCCATAAATAAAGTCATCATATACTTCTGGAGAGAAACATAGACACACAAGGTGGCAAGGACACGGGTTTTGTTTGATGCTCGTCCAGTAAGAATCTAAAAGCTGACTATTATTTTACAAAAGGTATGCCAATGGCCAACTCCTCTCCTATCTTATCTGCTCATGCTTTCATCATTACAATCTTCAATTGTTTCCTAGATCGATCAATTCAGAGTATTATGTTCACAATTCATGATCTGGAGAAGAAGAATGGTTAGGTTAGCCTTCAGTTTAATATATATGCATTTGCGTTTCTTACGCTATCAACAAAATTTCATATTGGTAGGAGCTGCTGGAGAAAATGAAAGTTTGGCCCTTTCTAACGTGATAAGAATAATATAAAAATACCTTCTTGTTTTGATTTCTATAAGCCACTTTACAGAGCAGTTAGATATGCTTTTTCAAGTTTTTTGCGGTTCTACTCGATATCAGAATATTGAGTCTTCCTTCTCGGAATAAATTTTTCTAATCGCATTTTTTAAATATCTAATCTATCATCTCTTTTGTGTTTCACTTGATTATGGTTTTGGTTTCTTAGAGAAATCTTCCTCTTACCTTATGCCCCCGTCTCCATGTTGGCTCCTTTGGTTATTGCTCTCTTTTTTCTCTGTTTTTTACATCATTTGCATAGTCTGATATCTGTTATTTTCTTGGATTTATTTTCCAGGTCGTCTTTGTTCCTTAATATCATTGCGGTGCACAACCAAAGCAATTGACGGTTCAAATTGATGCTGGGGGTCAATTCAGTTTTATCCGCGTATGAAAACTAGTGATTTTGCTCAATCAAGCAGCTGATGCTATTAGGGTTGAAGAGTGTTACTTTTATCCGAAAATTTTGTTGTCATTGCAAACATCAGTCGGGAACAATATGTTTTCTGGTTGTTTATAAGTGTGTTAGATGCGAACGTCTCGGAAACACCAAACTCCAGCAACTATACACAGGCTGTATGAAGAAAATGATCCATTTTGTTCATCTCATTTCCAGATATTTGACAACAATGCATGTTCAGATATGGCCGGCCACGGAACTGATGTCTCCTTTCAAAACTACAAGGATCAAGTTTTTACCCTGGAATCATCCACCGCAGCTGTCGGTTTTGATTCCCCTTCTGCTGTAAGCATCTCATCGAGCAGGAGTTCTTCCTCCCAACATGGTTCTCCATCATTCCCTTGACAACACTTATGGATCACCATTCAGTGGATCTTCCGTTGTTGATGATAGCAATGAATTGAAGCACAAGCTTCGGGAGCTCAAACTTTCGTTGTTGGGGCCTGAATCAAACACTATTGATAGCTGCAATGGCTGCTTCATTACCGGAGCACACCACGCTGCTTCAATGGCGAGCTTCAACTGTGATCAACTGGTGGACAGGATCCCTAACTTCGACTTGAAACAGGCTCTTGTTGCCTGTGGTCAAGCACTTCATGATGCTGATATGTCCGACAGTGACAGGTTTAATGCGTGTATTGGAGAAAATGGTTTCGGTGTCCAGGGAACCTATCCAACGATTGGGTGCTTACGTGCTGGAAGGGCTTAGAGCGAGGTTGGAATCCTCGGGGAGTACTATCTACAAAGCCCTAAAATGCACCGAGCCAACAAGCTCAGAACTGATGTCTTACATGCATATTCTCTTCACGATCTGCCCTTACTGGAAGTTTGCATATGCGTCAGGTAATGTTGTCATCAAGGAAGTCATGGAATATGAACAAAAGATTCACATCATTGATTTCCAAATAGCACAGGGGACCCCAGTGGATGTTTCTTATTGCAGCACTTGCAAAACGCTCCGGTGGCCCACCGTTTATCAACGTAACAGGTATTGATGATTCACAATCAAATCATGCTCGAGCTGGGGGACTTGATATTGTGGGGGCAGAGGCTATCAGAATTTGCTCGGTCATACAATGTGCTGTTTGAATTTCATGACGCTGCTATGTCTGGTTGTGAAATTCAACCGGAGCACCTTAAGGTTCAACCGGTGGAAGCCATAGCCGTGAACTTTCCATATGTATTGCATCACATGCCAGATGAGACTGTAAGCATCTGTAATCACAGAGATCGACTGTTGAGGCTGGTCAAGAGTTTGTCATCCAAGGTTGTGACCCTTGCTGAGCAAGAGTCCGATACTAATACATCTCCATTCTTTTCAAGGTACCTTGAGACACTGGATTATTATTCAGCTATGTTTGAATCCATATATATAGCTTGTCCAAGAGACGATGAACAAAGGATCAACGTTGAGCAGCATTGTGTTGCTCGCAATATCGTGAATATGATTGCTTGTGAGGGGCCTGAGAGAGTAGAAAGGCACGAACTTCTTGGAAAGTGGAGGTCAAGATTTATGATGGCCGGTTTTTCACAATATCCGTTGAGCTCTTCCGTAACTATGGCTGTAAGAGAGATGCTGAAGGAGTATGACAATCACTTTAGACTTGAAGAGATGGAAGGGGCTCTCTATCTTGGTTGGGTAAATAGAGCAATGTCGACATGTTCCGCATGGAGGTGAAAGACTGGTTCTCCAGAAAATCTGCAAATTCTGTCCAGATTTTTGTTTGTTTTCTGGCTTTCAATTTAAGAACAAGGGCATTTAGTGTCGATGTAAATATAAAGAAAGATGAGCTTAGCTTTTTCATTTTGTATTGTTATGATAGCAGTAGGCTAGGGAAGCAACTTGAATGGCAAAATATCAGTAATGTATCTCCATTCTGCATCTGGAAATGACAAGGCCATTCATTTTTCTTTAGCTTTTGGCGTCTCATTCAATGTTTCAACTTATAATAGCTTCGCAGTTATAAACATATTCAGGGGGGCAAGGATTGAGAAACTTATAAATGATGTTTCTAAGATCAATTCAGCTGTCAGCCACCATCAGAATCTAGTTCTACCTCGTAAAATGTCTGCAAAGCTCTAACATTTACTTATTTTAAGGGATGGATGGATATAAGTCGGGGAAGAGAACGTTGGTCACTCGGGAACACTAGTTCTTTCCATTAATAAGCATGCAAACTGATAACCATTGTGCACTAGTTTTTGCTCAAAAGTGAGCAAGAATTTCCCTCTAAATTTCTAATTAAAGTTTTAAATTCATGAATCAAAGCACCATTGAGAGACATCGAGGCAAATAATGGAACTTCAAAACAAATCAATTTTCATGTAATGTTTTTTCTACCTGTTAAAGCTAAGAGTCAATACAAACCAAAATTCAGCCAGCCCTTCTAGTCATGAGAAAACACTTCAAGGCACCTCTTTTTCGTATCGGATTCCTTAATTTCCTCCTTGTCCTCTTCTCCATCTACTACTTGGCAGTTTTCTGAATCACCTTCGGTTCTTTTCCTCTGTGGAATTACTTGAAAGAAGGAAGCTTTCCAGTCTTTATTCTCCAGGAACTTGAGGAGTATCTCTATAACTTGGTTGACAGTAAGGACCTGCACTCATAGGATTGGAATGCTAATTAAGAAGAAAAGCTTAGTATAAACATTTGCTTCTTTAATCGTTTGTTAGAAAATTAGTCTGATAAATGAGCCAACTACCAAGCACGACCATCATCAGAAACAATAATCCACACCCTAATCATTCGTCGAACAAAAACATATAATTGCATCAAAATAAACATGTTAATAAAATATTGGAGGCCCTCTTGGGAGTGCAGTTGTTCTACATGATGAACGAAAGTAAAGCATACCTGAGAACTGGACATCTTCATATAATCTCCAATTGGGAGTTTTGCTGTGTGAATTCCCTGTTCCCCCGCTTTCTTCATGGTTATACCATTCCACCGATTTCTATCCACCAATCCCCCAACAATATAAATTTTGGTGGGATCAAGTTCATGGAGCACAGTTTCAGAATCTGCCGTAAGGTACACCAAATCAACTTTCCGTTCGGAAAACGATTCAATATACGATTGATTTTCCTTCTCAATAATCCATTTATCAAACCCAGGGATTCTCTGCAATTGAGTTCCCATTTCCCCTTGGCATCCAGTCAACCAGAGGTGAGCAGGCAGACTACATCTTCCATTTACAGCATAGCAGTACATAATCTGCAGTGTATCGACAACAACATAAAATACATAACTAATACGATGTAATAAAAGGAACATCTTTAGTCATTCGCTAAAGATTCGAAGACAACCTGTTGGACGAGGCTGTGAATCTCAGAGTAGGTCATGAGATGGGAGAATTCAAGATCGACGACAATGTTTTGGCCGGTCTCTTTGGCTTGTGTCAGTTTCTGGATTTTCAGGCCTCTTTCCTCTGACTTTTTCTTCATTCTCTCTTTCCTTAATTCTCTTCTTGAATCTATGAGTTTAAGCCTTTCGTCTTCGGGCAAGGCGGCCAGTTTCTCCTCCCATTCTTTTCGCTTCTTCTCCGCATCCCTCTGTTTTTGCTCTTTCATTTGCGCTTTCTTCTCTGCTTTCTTCGCCTCGTACTTCTGTTGCTTCAAAAGCTTCTTTTGGGCGTTCTTCGAAAGGGTCTGAGGCTGGCGATCGGGAGGGTTTACTTCACTGTTTTGTTCATTTTGCGTTTCCTCCATCGTTGAGTTCATCTGGGGGAGAATTGGATTTCCCTTCTTTGCCTTTTGTCTGCTTGGGTGTAGGATTTTGCTTATGAGCAAGGCATAACTGTGTGCGGTTTCTTTACCTGTAATTAAGCGGACGCCGTTTCTTTAACTTTGTGCAGTTCCTTTACCTGTAATTAAGCTGCATTTTGAAAAATATAATGTACTCTAAATGCTAATAATGATTTATTGAAAATAATCAATAATTAATACCACTATTTAATAATAATAATAATAGTAACACATATATAACTAAGAGGTATTTGGTTCGCAGAAAATAATAATAGTAACACATATATAATTAAGAGGATGTTTCGTTCGCAGAAATATATTATTATCAAGAGGAATAATCTTTTCGAACTTATATATCCAAATTGAGTTTAAGAAAATTTCCTACATAAGGTAATACTATATTCTCAATTGTGGTTTCTTTTCTCTAAAATGTTGAGAATGTCATTTTCACCCTATTTTTAAGTATTAGACAATTTTCACTATTTTGGACTTAAACACCCTTAAAATAATATTTTGTATTCAAATAAATTATTATTTTCTATTTTTTTCAACAATATTTTTTTATTTTGATATTTTAAAAAATTTCTTATCTAATCTAAATTGTTGCATAATAAAATATATAAACCACACTCATCATTAAATAATAATAATAAATACTATAAATAATTTTTAATATTATTTCTTCTCTAAAAAATAATGTTTTTATATTTATATGGTAAAAATATGTATTATTAAATTTTAAATCGCATTACAATTTTATTTGAAATTTTAGATTTTAAAGAATGACTTTTAATTTTAAAATAATATAAATTGAGTAATAAAACATGTAAATATAATATTTATAGTTAGTTATTAGTACATTTGATTTAGTAGCGAATATGATAATTATTATAAAAATTTATAAAGTTATTTTTTTATATTTTTTAAATATATAATTATAATAATCACAAATATTCAAATATATAACATTGTACTATAACATTAAAAACTCTATCCAATTATTTGTGTAAGCACTTTATAAAAGAAAATTATATAAATTAAAAATAATAGAAAGCATATTTCCTATAAATTTTTATACAAATATTTTTAATTTAATATTAGAAATTTGACTAGTTAAAAAATAAATATATCAGAAGGATAATTTTGTAAAATATATATTATGATAATCTTATAATGCATCAATCAAACACTGTAATTTTACATTCCTGTCAAACAAAATAGCATTCTTAGTAATATGACAAGTAATGAATCATTCTGAAAATCCTATTCTCAAGGGTAATGTTATATTCCGTAAACCCAAAACCCCCTAAAGGTAATTATTTCATACACAAGAGCCTTAGCTTTAGGAGTTTGAGAGTAATAGTTTTAAATTTAAGGACTGTTGATAGAATTTTAGTTTTAGAACTAAAATTTAGAGTTTATAATTTAAAACTTAAATCTCTAACCATATTACCATAAAATCTAAATTCTAAAGGCCTACACTAAAACCATTAAACTATAAATGCTAAACGAAAACTCTAAACCCAAAAATTAAAGCGTTTGTGAAAATAAAAAAGTTTTCACCAGCTCAGAGATGAAGGCGTTAATAGGTTGGGAAAGGTGTTGCCTCTCCTAGATTTTTTGGTATGATTATATTTTATATTTTTTTTAGTTTAAATATTAAAAAAAGGTCTTCACCCCTCTTAATTTTTAGAGTTTATAGGCTTAATAGACTTTGTCCCTCTCTATTTTTGATCTTAATTCCGTCTCCGTACTGTTTGTGTATAGAATAATAATTATATAACTAATACTCCCTCCGTCACATTTATTTTGTCCATTATTGATTTTTCACACAGTTTTAGGAGAAAAAAAATTTGTGTAACAATATGTAAGAAAGATGATGTAAAATAATTAAAACGACAATTTTATTCTTAAAGAGTTAAATTTTGTTTTGTTGTAAAACTAAAAAAGATATAAAGAAAAACGTAGCTTATAAAAGTTGTTGATTTTTTCAATGAAACATTTTAAATGAGACAATTTCAAAACGGATGGAGTAACAAATAATAGTATTTGTATATTTATATATTTATGAGAATAAATATATATTTATTTATAAAATCGAAAGTATTGAGAATATATATTTAATAACTTTAACAGTAAATAAATATATATTAATAATGATAAATAACAAACCAAAAACAATTGTATGGGTGAGTTTTAAGGATCCGGAACAGGGGGCTTTTGAGGCTGCAAGATGCAGGTCTCGGTTTTAAGAGGAATAAATGACGAAGAGCCAGAGGGTTACCAGTAGGTCGGAGTAGAGAGGCCTGGGAAGGGCGCTGGTGGCGCACGAGGCTGCTGGAGCGCGCGGTTGCTGTTGCGTGGGTCTGGTCAGCATGAAAATGCCTGTCAAAAGGGACGCGTCGGTCACTGAGTGAAGGGAAGCCGAAGGGTGGTTCACGGACTACGAAAGAGTGAAGGGCGCGAGTATAAGCAGGGTGAAAGGGACTCATGAATTGTGTGGGTGATGACCGATGGTTGCTTATGGAAAAAATGTGGTGGTGACAGGGTAAGGTGGAAGAAGGCTTAGGGTTCCGATGTGTTCTATTGAGAAAGTTTTTTTTTTAGCAGCTATTGAGGAAGATTTTGAGCCTCAAAAAATATTATGTATATATATCTCGATAAAAATAT
Organism: Hibiscus mutabilis; assembly: GCA_019671005.1. Taxonomy (NCBI): domain Eukaryota; kingdom Viridiplantae; phylum Streptophyta; class Magnoliopsida; order Malvales; family Malvaceae; genus Hibiscus; species Hibiscus mutabilis. Next base: position 44,350,061 of record CM033752.1, on the reverse strand, counting down.
TATATATATTAAAAATAAAGGGTGTATTTTTTAAAAAAATCAAATACAGTAGCAAATAGTAATAGAAAAATATAATATAATAATAAAAGGATAAATAAATTTAAAAAAATCTCATTTTAGAGTTCCAATTCAGGCAGAATTAGGAGAATAATACTGTGGGAAATTTTTTTTTTGAAGAATAAGGTTGAGTGAGTTATATTTTAGTTTCTACGGTAATTGTTATAGTTTACCAGCAATTTTTTTTATAAAAGTCGATTAAATATATTTTAATTATATTTGTTTTGATTTGACATTATTGCATGTGGTAATTTTTTTTTCTTGAACGATTCTTGCATGAGTCGTTTAAATATTTTTTAAATATTTTTTATTTTGATTTAACATTATTGCAGGTGTTAATTTTTTCTTCTTCTTTTAAACGACTCATGCAAAAATCGTTCATGTATATTTAAATTATTTTTACATCACTTTGACATTATTGCAGGTTGTTAAGATTTTTTTCTCTCTTGAACGATTCCTGCAAGATTCGTTCATGTTATTTAAAAATTTTTTGCTTGCAGCCGTGTCAAATAAAAAAAATATTAAAAATATGGTAGATACTTCTGCAGGAAAAGTTTTTTCTAAACAACTGTAGCAATTAACGTAAAAATCAAAATATAACTCAATCAACCCTATTCTCCAAAAAAAAAATTCCAACAGCATTTTTCTCCTAATTCTGCCTCCAATTCAACCCGAAAATCAGAGATTTGTTTCATTAACAAATAAATGGGAAATTACGTGAAAACCATCAAACTTCCTAAAATTTCTAATATTGCCACCCAAACTCTGGAATAATTATAAAATTGACCCTAATAAGAAATTTACAAACAAGTCCATGAGCTTTCAAAAATAGTACCAATTTGTCCCAAAAATCCATTTTTTTACAAATAAATCCTTTAAGAAAATAGGTTTAAAAACTGAAAAATCTCACAACTTGGGCTTTTTAATTTGGGATTAAACACGAGTTGAGTCGAGTTTTTTTATCAAATCGATTAAACTTATTTTCTTTTAAAAAAAACAAACCAATCAAATTTCATATCATATCTTAAGCCAAGATAATCGAATTGTCTCAAGGCCACTCGGTTTGGTCCAATTAGTATTTTCCGTTAAAAAACAAATAATTTGACTCAATTTAAAAGATCGATAGTAAAAGTTATAAAAATATATATGTGTGTTAAAATAACAAAAAAAAAACTAAACGTTGGGGAATGATTTTATCTCTAAATAAAATATTATATATGTTCAGGAAAAAGTGAGATGAGAATGGTCGTCCACGTTTTAGACGGTTCATTGTTTTTGTTTAGACGAAGAGTCATGATCAATGATAACAGTAGAGAACGAGGGAAAGAGTGGTGATATGGTTCTAGTTAATAGTATCTCATTTGTTGGTAAGATCTATCAAACGTATCAAGTCTATGCTTTGTAATATATATAAAGATGGTAACGGAGCGGGTTTTTGACCGTTTCGGGTCCGACCCAAAAATTCAAATACAATACTCAACTTCGACCCGACCTGAAATGAAGGAGTATTAATATACCCACTTCGACCCCGAACCGAAAAAATAAAGATATACCCGCCCCGCCTTGACCATATTTTCCGTTGAAATTTTCTTACATTTTCTCACAAACCAAACATCCCAAACTGTGTTTAGATCGAAAATCAAACATATATCTTGTTATACTTTTAGTTATATAGAAAAAGGAACAAAGCAAATGAAAAATATAAGGATAAAACAAAGAAAAAAAATCAAAACATCAGAAATAATCGAAGGAAAAAACATCAAGAACAAAAAGCATAGATTGAATATAAATGTGCAAAACAAATGAGCAAATCAAATGGCTATGAACCCTAGACTGAAGACAAACAAGTTAAAAAGAAACTTTCTTAAATGAAATCACGAAGTAATATACAATACCTGGATTGTTAAGTAATGGCCTGCAAAAATTATGGACAAGAAAAGAGAAAAAGTAAAAAATTTGGAGAGATAATTGAAGAAATGAAGAGTTTGCAGAGAGAAACAAAAGAGGAAAGTGAAGGAGACAAAAAGATAATGACAGACGAGGAGAAAAATAAGTTAGAGTTAACATAAATATATATATATATATTTATAGGATGGCATTTTTGTAAATATTATAATATATAATAATATTTTTGTAAGTATATTCAGGTTGGGTGTTGATTTTTCACCTTAAATTTAACGCCGTCCGATCTCGACTCTCTCCATCAATAATCTACCTCTCTTCGTCTCAAAACTTGACTTTTTTAAAAAAATCTGCCTTTATAAGGTCGGGTTAAATAAAAACTCGTCGAGTTCAAATTTTTTTGTCATCCCTGATTGTTGCAACAATATAACTCTAACATGTAGTTGTTAGTTTATAGGCATAGCTGGTAAGACATGCAGATTTAACGTTCATCTCATTAAAAACGTTGTAATTTCTTGATAATGTTATTCTGAAGGGTTTCAATATTTCACATTTCAAAGAATTGGCTGACTAGTACTTGTTAATGATGTGTAAAGAATGATAACGAAAAAAATATTAACGAAGAACTTAACCAACAGAGACATATTGTATAAGAGAAATAATATTAGAAAATATAATGGATATAACAACAGAGACATTAATATTTTCTCAGTTGAATCGATTTTTTGAAATTAAAAATGACAATTATTCGACAAAACTCATTTTATAGTAAAAAAATATATCAAACCGCTCAAAACCAAATCGAGTATCCGAGGGTGTAGAATTTTCGGCCTAAACCAAGAAAGGTTGACCCCTAGGCAAGTGAATCATACACACTTCTGTTGTGCGTATCATGTTTTCGGATCCACCCGACCCAAAACCAAAACAGCAAAAATGGCAAAACGGGTCCTAATTAAACGCATGAATTGAAATTAGAATGGGTAATAGGCCTCCTACCCTTTTCTTCATTCCTAACATATTTCTCTTCCTCCTACGACCAGGTTACATTTTCCTATTCATTTGCTATTTTATTTTTTAAAATGATATTTTTCCTTCTTTTTATTTGATCATTTGATTTGTGGGTTATTCTTAAGATCAGGAACGCAAAACAATTATTTACTGGCGGTTTAGCTCTCTCAATGTTGTTTCCTTCCTCTTAATTCCATCCTCTGTTATTCAAATATAATTTTGAATTTGTTTATTTATCAAAAATTTAAGCATAAGTTTTTAAAATCCGTTTTGCAGAAAAAGAAAATTATAAATAAAAAGGTGCACTGGAAACATGTATATTTATTAAGGTTGTGATTCTGTTGAATTTTGTTTGGGGATGATTATGGAAGGGATAGCAAGAAGATCGGAGTTGCGCAAAGAGCTAGAGAGAGAACGCCGTCGTTTAAGGGACCGGGAAAGAAGGCAGTCTATGAGTCATGAGGAGAGAGAGAAACATCTCGCTCGACGCCGGAGAAACTATCAATTGCGACGGCAGAGAGCTGAAACTGCTCGGTTATACACCCTTCCGCCTCCCATTCAATTCGAAGAAACAACAAGAATTTCAACAATTCACTCGCCCTTAAGCAATTCCGTTTCAAGTTTAAGTCCTCAGTTTAATGCTGCTGCTGTTGTGGATCCCAATCATGGACGTGATAGACTTATGCTGGATACGAGAAGCTCCCAAAGTCGGCTTCCACTGCTTTACTTCTGGTATTAATGGTTTCCAATTTTCCATGCCTTGTGTTCTTACTTTTTCCTTGTAATTTATTCTACAGGTTTGGAAATCCCTGCTCATAAGCTAGCTATTTTGCCCGGAAAGGTACGCTTGAATCGCATAAAACATCTGGCACGAGTAATAAATGATCCTGTTTGCAATGGGGTTGCAATGGGTGGGATAATGAAGGAAAATGGAACTTCTAATTGTAAGTTTACGGATTTCATCTTAGTTTATATTGTTTAAGAATGGATGTTAATTATCTGACAATTCCAGATTCCAAATTTATGTATAAAAATATCTGTTGTTCAGGTTTAGTATCGAAAAGATTACGATTAAGCCGTATTAAACGCATCGCTAGGTCTGTAAATCCTATTGTGCAAGTGACTCCTAGTCAAAGCCGCCAAAGCATAACAGAAGGTAAGAATGTATATGCACATTCTTTAGTTTGTACCGTGTCAGGAACGGTAAATGTTTTTGCTTTCATAAATTTGATTTCAAAATGCACTTTTTATGTTGCTGAAATGAATCAGCTTTGGGGAGAAACTCATTTGATAAGGCATAGTGTATGTATATATCTTACAGTTCAATAATATTTGATTTGAAAAATGATGATTTAAACAAATTATAGTTTTTGATGGTATTATCTGATAAACTAATAGTTGCTTTTATGATGCAACTTAGTCAGTCCAACAGGTGTATTCTCTGAGAAGAAGAATTGAAAACTTTTTGCTATTATGTTTTAGGGTGAAGATCTCTGTTGTACCCCTGAAGACAGAGACAGCCTTTCCAAATGAGTCTTGCACAAATTTGTTTTGGCTCTTCACCAGATTCTTTCGGTTGAAGATTTTGTAAGTTCATTACACTAGTTAATTCTTTCAAGAGAATCTTGCATATAGTTTTTATTCTCTTCAGTCACGTTGCATTGCATACAGGGATGGACCGAGGGTGCTGGAGGGGGCACTCGTACCCCTAGAAATTTTAAAATCCCATATAATTTAGATATTTTTTTGTATCTTCTTTTGACAATCTAATTTTGCACCTCTGAAATTTTGTAATTTTGTACCTCCTACATTTCTAATATAACTTCTTAATAGATCGCATCCCCTTACATAAAATCATCCATTCGTCCCTGATTGCATCTACTGGATTGGTTACATCAGCGCTGTGTCTGTCTATAGTCTTGTTTTGTCTGAAACGGATGAAATGTTTGTATGAAAACTTTAAGTCATAAGCAGGACATGGGGTATGCTATTTCCGGAGAAGCCTGTTGTTCTATAAATATTCCAGCAATATAGAATAATAGCTATCCTATACACGATTTGGAAACTTTGTGCTTTGAACTAAACCAGTTATGCTTTCATTTTTTGTTATCCTATAAGACTGCAGGTTGGATAAAAAAAGGATAATCGCAAAAGCCGAGGAGCACCACAGATGTAGACTAGTTGATGAACAAGGGTGAGGAGGGATGCTTAGAATTTAGTAGCGTGATGATAAGAAGAGATAGATAGGGTGTAAATGAACAGAACTTTCGATGAGTCGTTCGTATAACATTCTTTTATATTTGTTTATTAAGTTAAATAAACAAGTATGAATAAATCTTTTATGTTCATTTAATAATGAAAGAACACAAAAAAGGATGCGTTCGGTTCGTTTATGTTCACAAACAAACCCGTGTATCGACTCGTTTATGACATCCCCTCTATTTTATATTTCAATTTCAACCCATTAATATGTGAAAAATTTATACTATTATGTTTGCAACCAATACTGATAATTTGACAAAAGTAGTCAATGAAGCTAATATTTAATAAAATATTCATGTTATAAATAACAATAAAAACATAAATTTTGAATACATTGATTATTTATTTATACCGTTATAATTAAATGAACATGTTCGCAAACGCTAAAGAAACGAGTCTGAACACACAAAATAATAAAATGGACCAAGTTTGAATCTAATATTAAAATTTTAAACGAAAAAGAATTGAGCATGAATATTTTTTTTGAACAACTTTAAAAACAAACACGAACACAACTTTATTTGTTTAAGTTCGATTTATTTACATCACTGCCTATGCTAACAAATATATGTTGTTTTGCTACGTCTTTGATATAGGTTCGGGCATTTTCGCTTTGAATTTGGATCAGTCTGGAGCTTTATTCGACACATCAAGTGTCGGGTTTGATCCCAAAATACGTCTCTCTTCCTTTATAAAAAAACCCGTAAAATATGTCACTATTGGGCTTTGCGTTGGGCCATCTGAAAGTTGGGTCTTCGGGTTCCATGAATATATTGGATTCTTAACTCTCGTGCAACAGCAAACCCTAGTGAGCGGCGGCCATTAAAGCCAGGCCATAAATTAACACCAGAACACCTTGTTAGTAAGCAGCAGACCAGCAGTAGACTATTTTTTCTCTACAATTCGTGTGCAAATCTTGTAGCCGATTAGATTTAAGTCGGAGCTTCGTTGGAAAGATATATTTTGCATTAAGCGTTTCTAGTTTTTTTTCCAACGTAATTCCTACTTTATTTCTTCTCTTGATTTTGTTTTCAATCTACTGTGACGGGGGGTTTTAATCCCTATTCTATAAATTGGGGCAAACCTGATTTTGTTTATATATCCCTAAGATAACGTCACATAGAAACACTCATTGATGTAGACGGCTCTTCCTTCGGGGAGTTCCTCCGTCGATGGGCTTTCTCATATTCCATCGCCTTGTGGAGCGGCGTCGTCGCTTTTACCATTTGGGACTTGCCATGAGACGTACATTCCAAGTTCTTTTACTTCCTTTTAGATATTTGTAAATTCTCTCTTTAATTTTATTCAGGTTAAAGATTTGTTTTACTGATTGTAGTCTGAATATGACTGGGGATCAAATTTCCTTTCGTTGTTTGGGGCAAATCGATAAATTATGTTTGTATATCCCAAAATTAACGTCATACAAAGATGAGCATCGACTTTGATGGTTCTCCTTCCGGGGAGTTCCTCCGTCGACCGCAGTCTCATATTCCATCGCCTTGTTGAGCGGCGTTGCTGCTTTTACTTCTTGGGATTTGCCATGAGACTTGCATAGATTTATATTTTAAATATGAAAGTTGTTTTGAGGTTTTAAATATGTGGGCTATGAGGATATCAATTACAAATTACCATCTTTCGGGACTGAATGGCTTCAAAAGCCTTGCTGTTAATCTGCAATTCTGATGCCCCTTCTAAATTACGTCGTTTTTTTACTCCTACTTCTTTTTATTGTATTTGATTGCAATGGTTATATATTGTAAAATCTGCTTCCTTTGTTAATTGTAGTTCCGTGTTTTCAGTGTCCGTTATCAATATTGTATTCCATGATTTTCCAACAGCTGCCCTATAATAAATATGGTCAATTTTTTTATTGTAGGGATTACAGAGAGAAAAAATATTTATACGCATTTTTTTGTCTTCAATGATTAATTGAATGTATGTTTAAAATATTATTTTCATTGTTGTAAAGATGTTTTTTCGAGTGGTAAAATATAGTGTTCTAAATGTACATTCATTTTGAAACCATGCTAATTGTATTAAATATCAAACACTTAATAATAAAAATTGATTATATAATATTAATACCTCTTGTTTAGGCATAAAGTTAAAAGCAGCCTCCAACGTTTGACCTTTTGGTCACTTTAGCCTCTATTCTTTTTTTTTTGCTCCGAACAACTACTTAACGTTTTATTTTTGTTTAAATTTCACCCTCGTTAAATAGAAACCGTTAGTCAACGCCTGAGGCTGACGTGGCATGTCTACATGGCATGGGACGCTGATTTGGCATCGTGAATTTTTTTGAGAAAAAATAATTATTTTTATATTAATTTTTAACCAATCAGATGCTGCCATGTGGCACCATCAAAGATAGTCAAAATTCAAAGATGAGCTTGAGGAATTTGAACCTAGGTCACTAAGTTGGAAGACACAACATACAACCACCAAACTAACTTAGTATGTTGTTATTTTCTCACCACTTATGTTATTCATTCATTACTTTATTTGCTTGAAAGTGAAGAAATATTCATTAAAATATTCACTAATATATCCTAAAATCCTAAACCCTACAAAACTAAACCATAAACCATAAATACCAAAACACTAAAAACATAAACCCCTAAACCCTAAACTTGAAATCCTAAAATTAAAACCCTAAACACATAAAACCATAAACCCTACATACTGAACTTTAAAACCCTAAACCCTACATACTGAACTTTAAAACCTTAAACCACAAAACAATAAACCCAAACCCTAACCCCTAAATTTAGGTTTAGAACATTATGTTTAGGGTTAGGGTTTATGGTTTATACATTAGGATTTAGGGTTTATAGTTTAGAGTTTATTGTTTTATGTTTTAGGGGTTTGGTTTAGGGTTTAGTTTTAAGGTTTAGGGTTTAGTTTTTTAATGTTTATGATTTTAGAGTTTAGGGTTTATGTATTAATGAATATTTAATGAATATTTTGTCACTTTTAAGTTTAGGGTTTAGGATTTTATGGTTTATGGTTTAGGATTTTAACTTTAGGGTTTATGTTATTAGCATTTTGATATTTATGGTTTTGGGTTTAGTTTTTAGGGTTTAGTTTTTAGTGTTTATGATTTTTGGTATTTAGGGTTTAGTTGTTAAGGTTTATGGTTTTGATATTTAGAGTTTAGGTTTTGGGTTTAGTTTTTTAGGGTTTATGATTTTAAGGTTTAGGGTTTAAGATATATTTGTGAATATTTAATGAATAATTCTTCACTTTTAAACAAATAAAATAATAAATAAATAAAATAAGTGCTGAAAAACAACAACATAATAGGTTGGCTTGGTGGTTGTGTGTTGGTCTTCTAACTTGGTGACCCAGGTTTGGTCATCAGATGATGCCACGTGTCATCATATGATGGTGCCACGTGGCTGCATCTGATTGGTTAAAATTAATATAAAAATAATTATTTTTTCAAAAAAATCACGATGCCACGTCAGCAAAGTGTCACGTCAGTGTCTCATGCCATGCAGACATGTCACGTCAGCATCAGTTAGTTGACTAACGGTTTTCATCAAACGAAAGTGAAAGTTGAACAAAAATGAAATGTTTGGTGGTTGTTCGAACAAAAAAAAAAGAATAGGAGCTAAAGTGACAAAAAAGTTAAACGTTGGGGCTACTTTTGACTTTATGCCTCTTGTTTTACGATTGAAAGTTGTCTCTCTCGATTATACATCAATTATAATGGTAGTAATAATATTAGTAATAATTTTTTTATATGGAAGCAGAATTTGTCATATTATATAAAAAAAATGTTTTTAGTGATTTTTTTGAAGATGTTGCATTTATTTGTATAGTTAAAAATTGTAATTGCAATCAATATAAAAATAATAATAATGACGACGGTGATATTTCTAAAGGGGTAAATGTAATTCAATATGAATATAAACTTTATTCAATTAATTATTTTAAACTAATAATACGTTTATTAATGTTAAACTCAAAATAAGTGCTCAAATTATGTTTTTTATTGTAATAAGTGTCTAAAGTATTTTTTAGTTGAAATAAGTACCTAAAGTTTTATTTTTGGCTGAAATTGGTGCCTAAAGTATTTTTTTGTTGAAATATGTGCCTAATTTTTTTTCGGCTTGTTTTAAAGTCAATTAAGACACCTACTTGGGTACCTATTTCAGTAAAAAATACTTTAAGTACTTATTGTAAAAAAGATACATAATTTGAGCACTTATTTTGTAGTTAAGCCTTTTATTATATATTATTGGTAAAACGCTTTATTTTATTAAATTGCTTTAAATTTAATTCTTTTGAATAAGATTAGGAGAAAGAAGCCTCCGTGTTAATGATATATCCTTGAAATGTTCCTTGCCATTTGCGAATAATTAATTGTAGTCCTCGTGAAATGACACCCACAAGACACTACAAATCCAATAATCATTTCTTACAGTTTCGTTTAATGTAATTCTTACGTTAATACATAATTACATATATATATATATTATATTAGCTCATTACTAGCTCCAAACCCAAATCGTTCAGCCAGCCAGCAGCTTGACTTTGTTTTTGTTTGAACTCAGATAAATATATACAAGGCAATTTAGTTTGAACTTTTGATGAAGTTATATTCTATTCTTCTTTGTAGGCTGTAGACGAGACGACCGACCACTTCCCTGCCTGTCAGGGTAGCTCGTAATTAACAAGACTTTCTTAATTATTTAATTCATAACTTAAAGGAAAAATATGTGCCCAAAGTATATTTATTTTGAACTTTAGGTGCCTAAAGTATTTTTTTGTAAAAATAGGTGCTCAAAGTTTTCAAAGTTAAAATTTTAGGTGTCCTGCGGTTAAAAAAAGTAAAAAAAAACCGTTATCCATTTAAAACGTGACACGTGACACATGTCATTTTCATTTTCTTTAAATTATATTTTTTAATAATTTAAAATTTTACAAAAAAATCTTAAATTTTTAAAATTTTCTAAAATAGTCCCTAAATCCCTAAAAATCCCTAAATTCGAAATCCCCAAATCCTCACCGTTGTCATCGTCGGTCGTCGTCACCGGCCCTACCCTTTCGGTCGCCAGGCTCAGCCGACCATTTTCCCTCACCCCGTCGTCAAAAACCGGAGAAAGATGTGCGAATCGAACAGTTATTTCACTTCGAATGTGAACCATTCGATTCGCACACCGTTCGTCGATTTCAGGCGACGAGGGGTGAGGGGAAACGGTCGGCTGAGTCCGGCGACCGAAAGAGTAGGGCCGGAGACCGCGGCAGGCGGCAGCAACGGTGAAGATTTTGAATTAGGGGGTTTAGGGACTGATTTGAATGATTTTATAAATTTTAGTTTTTTTAAAAAATAATTTTAAAAAAAATAATTAAAAATTCAATATTTTATGCGACGTGTAGTGTTTTAAATGGTTAACGAGTTTTTAAACAGCCGGGAACTTAAAATTCTAACTTTGGAAACTTTAGGCACCTATTTTTACAAAAAATAATACTTTAGGCACCTAAAGTTCAAAAGATGTATACTTTGAGCACCTAAAGTTCATTTAAACCTTAATTCATCAAGGCTTATTTGTATTATACACATGGGGTAGTCCAATAATGTAAATCTTGTTAATTTGAAATAGTTAAATTAAAGGGTACAACTTTGATACACATATGTGTATTTACACTATAAAAAACTAAATCTTAAATTCCTAACCCTAACCCTACAAAACTAAACCTCACACTCTAAACCCTAAACCCTAAATTCTAAACACTAACCTTAAATTCTAAATTCTACAACATAAACCTATAAACCTTAAACCCTAAACTAAAACACTAACCCCTAAAACTAAAAGGCAAGTGTAAACTAAAGTTTACACGGCCTGTGTATCAAAATTTTTTCCTAAATTAAATGACCCTCAAATCACTAGACTCACTAAAATTACTCTCATTTCTTTCTCTATAGTCCCTCTTCCTCTCCCCTCCTTTTAGGCAAAGAAATGGAGCCATAATTAGCATGTGAGGGATAATTCAACATTTTTTGATATAATTTACAATTAAAATTTCTTTTTTGTTTAAATAATAGTAAAATAAATCTTTTGTCTTTCTCAATTTTAGCTAGGTCCGGGCGTGAATCAATTTAATTACTTTAGCTTTGTTTTAGTTTAATTTTACATGATATTTAGATGTAAATATCTCATTTAACTCGTTCATATCACTCACGTTTTGTTTTGTTTGATACTTATATTATAAGTACTTATACAACCGATTTTGAATTTGCAAATACTCATTTGACTGCCTTAAATTTTTTTAATTACTACAAGAAAATTAAATGTTTTCTGTCCAAATGGCATTCCTGCTAATCCCTAGTGTTTTAATACAATCATCTAGATCAACAATTCCTACAGTGCTTCGATCATTACCCACCATTAACAAAACCAAAACCAAAGGCATAGATGCAGACATTAATTTACAGAGCAGAACAAGAAGTCAATCTGAAAAATAACTTTCAGACCAGCACTCAATAGGAGCCCGCCAAAGGGAAAGGATTCAAGTAATTGCCCCCTTCGCGAGGGAATCTGCTTCAACGTTACACGACCTAGGAATATATTTCACCAAAATGCCAGCTCTTAAAACATTTGAGATGACTTTATCAATAGAAAATAATCTTAAGTTTAATGTAATTTGAGAATATTTTATTTTTTTTCCTTCTGAATTATGCCATGATTTATTTTAATTCAAAATCTTACTAAATCAATGTACTAGAATATATGGACCATATTATGTATTTTTTTTGTTACATATATAGATTATTTTATGTTAAATCAAAGATTTACTTATAAAAATTATTTCATGTTAAACTGAATGATAATAAATTGATTTTTTTTGACAAAATCTAATTCTAATCATAATCATAATTCTACATATAGGGAAAGAGAATGAAACTCTAGGGGAAAGAAGGGATGCTCTTAGTAGGTTTAAAACTCATGACTTAAGAGAATACTTTTATAAAAATGAAAATATTTTTATAAATAAAAACCTAAAATATTGCTTGCTCAAATTGAACATTTTTAAATAAATTTATATTTGAATGAAAACAATTCTAATATAACTATACCCCATTTAAAAGTATGACCCATGAATATATTTTTGATTTGATTTGCTTTCATGAGTTAAATCAGATTTGTATACAAGTAATAAGAATGTAATAAAATATATGGTTAAATTTTCATAACCGATCCATTATCCTTTTTAACTTCAAAAAGTTTCATAAAAGGACCCAAATATATAAAATTATGAAAGCTTAATGATTTGATTTGGTTTAATTTAAACCGCGTTAGGACGACATTTGAAATTAAATTCAAACGTGGAAAACAGAGAAGTTAGCGATCTCCTTAACAACTTTCTTGTAATAAAAGGATAATAGCCCACGCTACCCTCGCTTCTCTTTCTCTCTTCTAAATTTTTATACTAATAAATACAAACATTTTCTCTCAGCCTATCTGTTCGATACACAAAATCCATTCATTTACACCGCATACACATATTTCTTTATTATTTATACACCCAAATTCCATTGATATTCAAAAACAGTAATTGGAAGAACAGCAAAGAAGAAGAAGAAGAAGAAGAAGAAAAGGAGGGCCTTTCAGCCCTCTCTTCTTGTTATGCTTCCTCTCAGATCTTAGATTCTCTTGCATTCCCGTCTGGGTTCCCCCTGGTATATTTAATATAAAACTTGTATTTTTATTTATTTATTAATTTCTCATTAAAGTTGATGCTTTGGTTTCTGGGAATCCTGGATTGTTGGTCGGTTCATAGTTGATCCGTATTCGGTCTTATGTTGTTCGATTGAATCCAGCAACATAAGTAACCAAGCTCGGGTTGATTTCCGTGTTCCGACAAGGCTCGGTTATCTTCGTTTAATCCACATTGCGATGTTTATGTTGGATTGTGTGTTGCCTTTGAATTGAAGCAAGCAAAGTCTAGATTATATCTGGCGTTATTTACGTGAAATTACGAGTCGAATTCTAGATCCGATGCTTGCTTTCTTCTCTTGTTGAATATCTTTTGATTTTTTTTTTATGATATGTTTATTCATTTTGTTTATGATTGATTGGAAATCGAATATTGAACATGATTATATTGATATTGTGTTCAGAATGGAAATGGAGGTTGGCCAGCTATTCATCGGTGGGATTTCTTGGGGTACAAATGAGGACCGTCTTAGAGAGTATTTTGAAACTTTTGGGGAAGTTGTGGAAGCTGTGATAATGAAGGATCGGACCACCGGTCGTGCCCGTGGATTCGGGTTTATTGTTTTTTCCTGACCCGGCTATTGCAGAAAGGGTTGTTATGAAAGAGCATATGATAGATAGTAGAACTGTAAGTTTCTAACCTTTTCTTTTTACTAGTAATTTGACATATTCTGAAATATACCTTTGCTTTGTTATTATGAATTGTATGACTATTTTTCTTTTCAATCATGATTGGTCGTCTCTTTTTAATTAAAACATGACTATTTTTTGTTAGTTTTGATTTGATGCTATTATTGTACATTGTGAGGTTTGATTGGCAGCATGTTGCTATTGAGTAAGAACTACTCTAGTAACATGTGAAGGTGATAAATTGCCAAACATCAGTCGATGTCAACAGCTTCATTCTGCAGTTTTGATCACCAATATGTAATCGCTTCAAGTGGTAGAATAAATTTTGCTAAGACCGAATGCTTATCCTAGACGATACTTGAATGACACAGATCTTCTTCTTTCAGTTTCATTGAGATGAACCAATATATTCAGAACACAATTTGCTAAATTGTAAAATGAACCATTGGTAATTATTTGGCATCAAAGAGATCAGCTTTAGGTGGTGCCTTTCTTTAAGATTCAAAGAGTTTGTGTACTTCTGATGCTAGTATTATGTTGTAAGTTGAAATTGTTTATAACTCCATTTTCTGTCTGGTTTTATCATCAGGTTGAGGCAAAGAAGGCAGTTCCTAGGGAGGACCAGCACATTCTCAACAAAAACAATATTGGTGTTCTTGGATCATCCGGTGCTTCTCGCACAAAAAAGATATTTGTAGGAGGCTTAGCATCCACAGTCACTGAGAATGACTTTAAGAGGTACTTTGATCAGTTTGGTACAATTACTGATGTTGTTGTGATGTATGATCACAACACTCAGAGGCCACGAGGTTTTGGATTCATAACTTATGATTCAGAAGAAGCTGTGGATAAAGTATTGCAGAGAACATTTCATGAACTCAACGGGAAAATGGTTGAGGTCAAGCGAGCTGTCCCCAAAGAATCATCTTTAGGTCCAAGTCGGAACCAGTTAGGTGGATATAACCTTGGCCTAGGCAGAGTCAATAGCTTCCGTAATGGTTACATGCAGGGTTATGATACTAATTCAGTCAGAGGTTATGGTGTTAGAATGGAAGGTAGATCTAGTCCTGGCACTTTTGGTCCAAGTGGATTTTCTCCATCGAGCCCTGGTTACGGAATGGGACTGAATTTTGAGTCACATTTGAGTCCAAGCTCTGGATGGAACTCAAACTTTAGTTCTAACCTGAGCTATGGACGGGGATCGAACACTTCATTTAATGGACATTCAAACCGGTTTGCCATCCCTTTTGGGTATGGTGTGGGCAGTGGAGTGAATAGTTCTATCTTAAACTCTGCAGATCAAAATATTTGGGGAAATGGAAGTCTTAGCTATGCTACTAACTCCACAAACTCTAGTCCTATTGTGGGATCTCGAAGTGGGAAAACAGGTATTAGTCCTTTTGGCAGCATTGGATCACTTTGGGATTCCTCTCCTGAGTCAGGTCTGGGTGGAGGTGCTGCTTCTGCTTACGACATTCTTAGGTATGGAAGTGGAGATTTCGGTGTTGCATCCGGAGGGATAGGCCATGAGAGAACCAGTGAAGCCCAGGTATCATCCCATGGTGCTTCAAATTGTGGTTATGCTGATTTTTATGAAAATGGTTCACTTTATGGGGATTCTACTGGGCAATCTTTGCCCTTAGACCTAGAGCTGTCTAGTTCTTTCGATTTTGGTCTGGGAAATACAACTTCAGATGTTATAGCTAATAACTCTGCTGGTTACATTGGTGGTTATACTGTTACTAATAGGCAGACAAATGGGGGTAAGACTTGATTTATTTTCTATTTTACTGTTCCATTACTCTCTTCTTTTCTCCTCTCATATATATAGCCGTTTTTAACAAATTAATGACTCTGCATCTTTCATGATATAGAACATTATCAACCGGTGTTTAGTAATGAAAAGAAGTCTATTTATGAGTTATTAGATGACAAACAGGTGCTTTATTGTGGTACTCATTTTCTGTTGCTTACCATATTTTCCAGGAATTGCCACATAGGCTGATGATGATCTGATAAGGTAGGATATTTGTATGGTGGAGCGGGCAAATGAATGACGATATTTCGGTTTTCATATGAGAATACGAGTAGAGCTAATTCGGTTTACCTGTCTTGACGGACCTGTTATAGAGACGAGCTGCATAGAATTGATGTATGTGCTTTTTTCATGTTCTAGCACAGGCTTTCCTTTACTGGGATCAATTAAATGTAAATCCAAATTCTGGGTATTTTCTTTATTTCTCTTTCCTTTGGACTTCAGAGTGGTTCCATTTATTTTAATGTTGTCAGCTGTTATACCCAGTGAAGTTTGCCGGGTTCATGTATATTGTAGGCATTTACATTGTGGTGGGAATGAGATACACATCTATGATCCCCTAGGATAATAAGATGCTACAAAAATGGTGATTTTGTTCAATTATAGAATGAGTGAATCGTCCATTGGGGATGTATTATTGTAAACAAAAGTTGGCATGAATCATGAACCAACCCGATGAGGCATATTCAATTTATACCAGAATTGTGTGGTCATTTTGGCTTCTTATCTTCTTATCCTTTCCTATAGCTAGACTTTGCAGTCATTTTCATCACCTTCGACTCCCATAACTGGGGATTCTTGTCACCCACTGAGTGGTCCTTTTGTTCACAACTTAACATCAATCGACCTTACTCCTCAATTGCACATTCGTACAAATGCATGCACACGACATGACCAATTAATTCACACGAGAATAAAGGGTAAGGACTTTTATTCTTCCCAAGCTGTCCTGTCCCTTAGCTTCCCATCTAAAAAAATTATATATAAACAATAGCTCAATTAATTGATGTCAGCAAACGCCATACAATAATATTTATTTATATAGAGAGAGTTAAGGTAAAATTTAATTAAGATCGGTGTTTATTCTTCTAAGCTAACGTATTTTATGTTAAAGGACCAATAACATATTGACACTTATACACAAAAGTGGGGGCTATTTGGATGTGGCTCCACTGACAGGTTTTTTTCAGTTTCTATTCTAAAAATTCAAAGGAGCAGTTGACTTTCTAAATTTATAGGATACTAATTAGGTAATTTTACAGTTTTACTATAATACTTCGAAGGTTTAGATGGATGGGGAAAATATTTTACGCATAGGTGGATTAAAATTTTATTTTTCACAAACCCTTATTTTTTATGGTTTAAAATTTTAATATTTGCTGTTAGATTTTAAGATTTAAAGTTTAGAGTTTTAAAATTTTGAATGTAAAATTTAAGACCCTAAAAAAAATATGTGACCGTTTTAAAAATTCGCTTGTAAAAAAAATTTATTGACCATGCATTAAACAATTACCATTAAATAAATATACAATATTTTTATTGCTCTATGTTCGTGGCATGTATACGAACAATATCCACCAGAAGGGATCCAAAAAAGGTTAATTATCCTATTAGTATATGAACTACACTAAATTAATTACCCTATTAGTATATGAACTATACTAAATTTTCAATTTCATACATAATGTTTTAAAATTCTCAATTTCATAAATAAAATATTTTGTTGTTAACATATTTACCCACTTCCTTGACGGAATAAACCCTTTAAACTACACAAAAATTGACACATGGTATTTATTTTAATTTTTAAAAATTTCATTTATTTAAGGGTCAATAACATATTAGTGCTTATTGTTTTATTAATTTTTTAATTTAACCCTTCAAGCTTAATTTTTTAAAATAAATATTTATTTAAAAATATATAAAAAAATAGTAGACCAATCATGTGACACGATATTAAAAAAACTTTTTAAAGTATTTTTTATTTATTTCATGTAACTTTAATTTTTCATTTACCTGTGTCGTTTTACTCTTTTTATTTATTTATTTATATTAAAATAAATTAAAAAGAAGTCACGTCATCCTCACCCCATTTTATCCAACCACCTCCGTCGTTCCCAAATCCATTCTCCAAAGCCATCATCGTCGTTTGCTCAACTGTCGTCGCTATCTCTTCACGCTGTTGCCTGTTAGCTCTACTTTTCCTTTTAATATTTTTCAGAACATGCTTCTTTCCTCTTTGAAACCCTTCATTCGCAAATTCCCATCTATATGAATCGACTGTTCTAAATCCCTAATAGAAATGTAGAAACTAAAGAAGCTGAAGATTCATGAAATATTGGATGCTAAATTGCTACCATTGATGTCGATATGGTATGTAAAACGATATACTCAATTTCGCTGAAGTTTTTACAGACTAAAATGAACTCAAAAATTAAGGTCAAAATATTGCTTGTCTTGCTATTTAGCTATCAAATTACAGGCCAAAATGAACTCAAAAAATATTTTATCTTCAAAATACATGACTTCGTCAAATAACTGTTCATCTTCTCTGTATTAGCTTCTTCACACAACTGTTCATCTTTATAATAAACGAAATTCAAGACCCAGCAACCCTTTTCAATACCTTCTTCATTTCTTCGCTCAAATTCCCTTTCATTAATTTCTTCTCAATGTTTCCTCTGTCTATTTTTGGTTGATTTCTTGTCATTGTGAAATGGATATAGTTCATGTCCATATATGAAAAAGCTTCCGGCTTGGATTGGATATGCGAAATTGTTCGTGATAGAGATGATGACACAGAGAGGAGAAGGGAGGAGAATGACCATGAACAACACCGACGATAAGGCTGAATGTCCTCTAATGCCTTCAGATCGGAGAGATGAAAGCGGGGGTTTTACAAATGGTGGGCGGTGGTGGCCGGAGAAGGAGAGAGTTGGGTGAGAGAAAAGAGATGAAGGTGGGGGTTTGTATGATTTTTTTATAATTTATAAAATAAATATTTAGTTTCTAAAATGTTTAAATATTGTGTAAAAATGAAATTCAATAAAATATAAAGGACTAATTTTGTTACTGTACCTTAAGTTAATAGAGATTTTTTAAAAATATATATATGCTTACCACGTGTTAGTTTTTTACTCGTTCGTACATGTCACGTCAACTTTCGTCACGGAAGTGAGTAAAATATCAATACCGACAACAACGAAATTTATAGTAAGAGAAAAATCTGTCGACTTTAAAAATCGTGAGGGTTCAAGTCCCTCTATCCCCAACCTCAAAAAGTCTGTTTGCTATCTATTTATTTTATCCTCCTTTTTTTTTTGTTAGGGATTCAAAGTTCTTTATGTTTCTCATTCATCTTATTCTTTGTCATTTTACAAGCGTATCCTAACAGAATTTTGTTCTCTTATCACATCACAAGTCTTGTGATATATGATATACGTACAAATCTCTTGAGCAAGGAATACCTATTTGAATGATTCATAATCCATATGATTACTCATACGGAAATTTACAAAGTCTTCCTTTTAAAGATCCAAAAAATTTCCGTTCGAGACTTTTCATTTAATATTTTTTTTCTTTTTTTTGTTTTCATTTTTAATTGACATAGACCCAAGTCATCTAGTATTATGAGGATAATGCGTCGGTAATGGTCGGGATAGCTTAGTTGGTAGAGCAGAGGACTGAAAATCCTCGTGTCACCAGTTCAAATCTGGTTCCTGGCATATAATTTATTTGTATGAGTAACTTCTCTACAAATTAATTGATATGGATCGACATAATACATACTTATCTAGATAAGTATATGGGAGTAAACCTTTTTTTATTTTTTTATTTATTCTATTTTGTATTTATTTTATCTTTTTTAAATGAGCAAAAAGTATATTCTAATGTGTCTATTATAATGTAGTAAAATAAAAAAATTGCTTATCTTTCATCTTCTTTTTTATTTGTTCACACTTTATCCGCTGGGTTACGAGGGGCATTTTACCAGAGGTTTATATTGTATCAATCTACCCTTGTGTGAGTGATTCCTGTTGAAGCATATACTCGGGGTGGGTGCAGGGCGAACGATTTCAAAGATGACTCCCCATTCATTAGATAGAGAAGATCACCAAGATCTCGTGACCCGCTGCCGAACTTATTCCAATTCAATGAGCGTTCTCAATATTATGCCTTGAAGATGACTCGAACCTCGACGCTCTTTATCACGAGATTTTGAGTCTCGCGTGTCTACCATTTCACCACCAAGGCATCTTGAAAGTGAATCGTATTCCATGAACATGATATCTATCTAGTGTGATGTATGGAATATATGACAAATGTGGAGTGTTAGAGTACTTCTATTGATCGGTCATGTTATATAGGCCCGAGTCGGACATCCAATTGCTTCGATTTGAAGTACCCGAATGATGAACAAGATCTATTTTGCATCATATATAAGGGATTCCCAGGCTCGGACCGAAGAAGCAATGTCACTCGATCATTATCAAACTGACTGCAATTTTTTTTGCCCGTGAGGATCCCACCAGAGCGCCTTCTACTTCTAATAGGCCATGAACTAGATCAAAATCATTCTCAACGAACCCATAAGAAGTGATCATATTTTTTTCATCGGGTCCGGGTAGAGACCAAAGGTCTTGAGCGACTGATCCGACAGAACAACTCAAAAGTTAAAGAAGTCTCGTTAATTTCTTTATGCTCGTTCCAAGCTCAAAGTACCATTTGTACAAATAAGAATCACTTTCGTTACATGATTTATTCTTCATATAGTAGATATAGGATCTAAGGGGCAATTACCGGTTGGTCAGATCTAGTATGGATTGTACATTGACTGTAGTTGGAGTCGGCGGCTCCCCTAGGGATCCCCAGGGAAGAGGATCAAGTTGGCCGTTGCGAACAGCTTGATGCACTATCTCTCTTCAACTCTTTGAGCAAAATGCGACAAAATAAAAGAAAATCCATGGACCAACCCCATAGTCTCCACCCCGTAGGAACTACGAGATCACCCCAAGGACGCCTTCGGTATTCAGGGGTCGCGGACCGACCATAGAACCCTGTTCAATAAGTGGAATGCATTAGCTGTCCGTTCTCAAGTTGGGCAGTAAGGGTCGGAGAAGGGCAATTACTCATTATTAAAACCAGCATTCTTAAGACCAAAGAGTCGGATGGGGGAAAGCTCTTTGTTCCTGGTTCTCCTGTAGCTGGATCCTCCGGAACCACAAGAATCCTTAGTTAGAATGAGATTCCAACTTAGCACCTTTTGAGATTTTGAGAAGAATTGCTATTTGGAGAGTACAGTACGATGAGAGTTGTAAGATGTGTTCGGGGGGAGTTATTGTCTATCGTTGGCCTCTATGGTAGAATCAGTCGGGGGCCTGAGAGGCAGTGGTTTACCTTGTGGCGGATGTCAGCGGTTCAAGTCCGCTTATCTCCAACTCGTGAACTTAGCTGAAACAAAGCTATATGATAGTACCCAATTTTTCCGATTCGGCAGTTCGATCTATGATTTACCATTCATGGACGTTGATAAGATCCTTCCATTTCATTTAGCAGCACCTTAGGATGGTATAGCCTTAAAGTAAAGTTAAGGGTGAGGTTCAAACGATGAAATACTTATGGTGGATACCTAGGCACCCAGAGACGAAGAAGGGCGTAGTAACCGACGAAATGCTTCGGGGAGTTGGAAATAAGCGTAGATCTGGAGATTCCTGAATAGGTCAACCTTTTTAACTGCTGCTGAATCCATGGGCAGGCAAGAGACAACCTGGCAAACTTAAACATCTTAGTAGCCGGAGGAAAAGAAAGTAAAAGCAATTCTCGTAGTAGCGGCGAGCGATATGGGAGTAGCCTAAACCGTGAAAATGAGGTTGTGGGAGAACAATAAAAGCGTCGTGCTGCTAGGCGAATCGGTGAAGTGCCGAACCATAGATGGATATAGTCCAGTAGACGAAAGCATCACTAGCTTACGCTCTGACCCGAGTAGCATAGGGCACGTGGAATCTCGTGTGAATCAGCAAGGATCACCTTGCAAGGCTAAATACTATTTGGTGACCGATAGCGAAGTAGTACCGTGAGGGAATAGTGAAAAGAACCCCCATCGGGGAGTGAAATAGAACATGAAACCGTAAGCTCCCAAGCAGTAAGATGAGCCAGGGCTCTGACCCCGTGCCTGTTGAAGAATGAGCCGGCTACTCATAGGTAGTGGCTTGGTTAAGTGAACCCACCGGAGCCGTAGCAAAACGAAGTGGAGGTCTGAACCGACTGATGTTGAAGAATCAGCGGATGAGTTGTGGTTATGGGTGAAATGCCACTCAAACCCAGAGCTAGCTGGTTCTCCCCGAAATATGTTAAGGCACAGCAGTTGACTAGACATCTAGGGATAAAGCACTATTTCGGTGAGGGCCACGAGAGCGGTACCAAATCGAGGCAAACTCTGAATTAAAAGTTAGAAAAGGCCCACTAGAAAAAATGAAGGATGGCTGGATTCTACACATTGATTTTTTTTTCACAATTTTTGTTGAACCGTATGCATTGAAAGGTGCTTGTACGGCTACTAAGGGATACAATTTTATCCTAATCAACCGACTTTATCAAGAAAGATTACTTTTTTAGGCCAAGAGGTTGATAGCGAGATCTTGAATCAACTTATTGGTCTTATGGTATACCTCAGTATAGAGAATAATACCAAATATCTGTTTTTGTTTATAAACTCTCCTGGCGGATGGGTAATACCCGAAGTAGCTATTTATGATACGATGCAATTTGTACAACCAGATGTGCATACAATATGCATGGGATTGGCCGCTTTAATGGGATCTTTTCCCCTGGCCGGAGGAGAAATTGCCAAACGTCTAGCATTCCCTCACGCTCGGCGCCAATGAGTTTTTTATTTGATGGAAATAAAATGGAAGACTATGCCTTCGCCATATGAAGTATGAATTAGTAAGTAATAATAGCATGGCACTTCGAATTCGATATGAATTTTTTTCTTCAAAATATTAGATTATGTATCGAAAAAGTAATATGAGAGAAAGGGTATTTCCAATTTTATCTTAGCTGTCGTGGGCCCATCTCAGCGTCACAAACTTTTTTATTTTCACACCAGAGGCTATTAACAATATTTATGTTATAAATACAAAAATAAGAGTATGAAAAAAAGACTATTTTTTCTTCTTTTTTTTCAAAAAAAAAAGAAACTTTGGGATTGCTGAATCACAGACGAAATAAATAACAAATATATAAAGCAACGGACATATCATAGTATTTTTTTTAACTTTATCCAAGGAGGCGTGCAAAGGTTTTCTCGGGCCGGACGGAGATTGGCCCTTGAGTGCAAAGGCAGAAGGGAGCTTGACTACAAGATCCATCCGTCGAGCAGGGACAAAAGTCGGCCTTAGTGATCCGACGGTACCGAGTGGAAGGGTCGTCGCTTAACGGATAAAAGTTACTATAGGGATAACAGGCTGATCTTCCCCAAGAGCTCACATCGACGGGAAGGTTTGGCACCTCGATGTCGACTCTTCGCCACCTGGGGCTGTAGTATGTTCCAAGGGTTGGGTTGTTCGCCCATTAAAGCAGTACGTGAGCTGGGTTCAGAACGACGTGAGATAGTTCGGTCCTCTCGTACTAGGGAAAGGTCCTCTCAATGCTCTAACGCCCGGTCGCGAACAGTGATTCGATCGATGATAAAGAAAGAGAATTCTTGGTTTAGTTCTCCACCTACAATACCTGGGTTGAATCAGATACAATTTGAAGGATTTTGTGGGTTCATGGATCGAGGCTTAACAGAAGAACTTTATAAGTTTCCAAAAATTGAAGATACAGATCAAAAAATTGAATTTCAATTATTTGTGGAAACATATCAATTGGTGGAACCGTTGATAAAAGAAATGGATGTTGTATATGAATCACTCACATATTCTTCTTAATTATATGTATCCACAAGATTAATTTGGAAAATCAGTAAGGATATGCAAGAACAAACAATTTTTATTGGAAACATTCCTTTAATGAACTCCCTCGGAACTTCTATAGTAAATGGAATATACAAAATTGTGATCAATCAAATATTACAAAGCCTCGGTATCTATTATCGATCAGAATTGGATCATAATAGAATTTTGGTCTATACTGGTACCATAATATCATATTAGGGGGAGGTTAGAATTAGAGATTGATAGAAAAGCAAGGATATGGGCTCGTGTAAGTAGGAAACAGAAAATATCATATAGTAATAGTAGATGGGCGGATGTAGCCAAGTAGATCAAGGCAGTGGATTGTGAATCCACCATGCGTGGGTTCAATTCCCGTCGTTCACCCATTTTTTAATTTAATATTAAATATTTTAATTTAATTATTTAATATATATTATATATTTTTTGTTTTTGTAAAGACGAAGAAATAAATTTTATCTCCTATTTACTACGGCGACGAAGAATCAAATTATCATTATATTTATTCTTTTTTCTACTTCTTTTTCCAAGTGCAGGATAACCCCAAGGGGTTGTGGGTTTTTTTCTACCAATTGGAGCCCTCCTTTCACCACCCCCATGGGGATGGTCTACAGGGTTCATAACTACTCCTCTTACTACAAGACGTTTACCTAGCCAACATTTAGATCCGGCTCTACCCAAACTTTTCTGGTTCACCCCAACATTCTCCGCCTGTTCGACTGTTGCTGAGCAGTTTTTGGATATCAAACGGACCTCCCCATAAGGTAATTTTAATGTGGTCGATTTCCCCTCTTTTGCAATCAGTTTCGCTACAGCACCCGCTGCTCTAGCTAATTGTCCACCCCTTCCAATTGTGATTTCTATGTTATGTATGGCCGTGCCTAAGGGCATATCGGTTGAAGTAGATTATTCTTTTTGATCGATCAATCAAAACCCTTTCCCAAACTGTACAAGCTTATTCCAAAGCATACGACTTTTCGTATGTAGATGATGATATCTATACATATGGATATATATCGTATAATTCTTATCGTATAATTCTTATATATATTGTACAATGAAGTACCACTTGAGTGGATATATAGGAATCCAAATCTGTCGAACCACTCATATTATGATCTTCTACATCATAGGTCTTCCCGTTCCGTCATCTGGCTTATGTTCTTCATGTAACATTCAGACCGAATGACTCTATGGAATTATGTCGATACTTCTACATATTATGGGTAACGTATGAGACATCTCTATTTTTTCCTGAGGGAATCTTTAGAATTACCACTGCATAGCTTTCAATTCGCCACTGACCATCAAATGAAATTCGAACTGCTGCTGAATCCATGGGCAAACAAGAGACAACCTGACGAACTGAAACATCTTAGTAGCCGGAGGAAAAGAAAGCAAAAGTGATTCCCGTAGTAGCGGCGAATGAAATATGAGCAGCCTAAACCGTGAAAATAGGGTTGTGGGAGAGCAATAAAAGCGTCGTGGGTATCAACCCACCCTTAGTACCGAAATGGGTACTTTACAAGAAAGAATTACTTCTACCAATGAGGGATCCATAACTTCTATTCAAGCAATTTATGTACCTGCGGATGATTTGACCAACCCTGCCTCTGCCACAACATTTGCGCATTTAGATGCTACTACCGTACTATCAAGAGTATTAGCTGCCAAAGGTATATAATATAATTTTAGAATATAATTTTAAATATAATTGAATTGGCCCTTGGATACAAATCACGAAAATGTATATTCTTCCTCAAATATTTCGTTGAAAGGGAAATGATTAAATCCTTTTAAGAAATAAAGTTTTTGCTCAGAATATGAATCAAACCGAGGGACCCCTTAACTCTTAAAGGGGATTAATAGAACGAATCACACTTTTACCACTAAATTATACCCGCTACAATGCGATTATTGTATATAAAGGTACCCTTTGTCGAACAGGGGAATTTGGGCGTAATCAAGATAGGATTACAAGATAGAAGCATAAAAAATCCTAAAAATGAGAGCCTTGCCGCCTTTTGTCAGAAGGCTTGTGTTATAGGAGTTTTGATAGATAGGGTTCGACAAAAGGACTTAGTCATAACATAAAAATGGATTGTGCAAAAATCCATAGTTTTTTTTTATTTATTCTAGTTATTCTAGTAAAATAAATGGAAATAAAAAGAAATAGGAAGAAAACTTCAAAAAAGTATTTCAAATTTCTAATTCTAAAAATATATCTTGATTCATTTTCTTATACAATCATAGGATTTTTTAGATCACTTAAAATTGATACAGTATTTGTATATTCACTAAATTAGAAATGGGTTTTTTCTCAAGTGGGTTGAAAACAAGGGAATGATATATAGTAATTCAGAGAAATAATGATTCATAAAGTTACAAAATTTAAACTTAATTTTTAATTTAATGGATTAGTTTCGACAACTTAGTTAAAGCTCTTATGTATGTACTCTCATTTAGTATAAATATCAAAATTATTATTATTATTTATTATTCAAAATTCAATATTATAAAAATAACAAATTATTATAACACTAACATAACAAATGGGCGATGGGGAAAATAAGAATCCCCACCCCCGGAAATGAAAAAAAAAGATATTCAAAAATTCAAAAAAGAAAACCTTAGTATCTTATTCGAGTTAAACCAATTCAGATTACTCCAAATTTATTTGTCGTACAAAAAGTATAGTTTAGTGGTAAAAGTGTGATTCGTTCTATTAACCCCCTTAAGAGTTAAGGGGTCCCTCGGTTTGATTCATATTCCGAGCAAAAACTTTATTTCTTAAAAGGATTTAATCTTTTCTCTCTCAACGAAATATTTGAGGAAGAATATACATTCTCGTGATTTGTATCCAAGAGCCAATTCAATTATATTTAAAATTATATTCTAAATTAAAATTGAAAAATTGGATTATGAAATTATGAAACATAATTTTTTTGAATTGGATCAATACTTCCAATTGAATAAGTACGAGAAAAAGATCCATGGATAAAGATAAAAAAGTTTATTTCTAATCGTAACTAAATCTTCCATTTTTTTGATAGGATAGATTGAAGCAAAATAGCTATTAAACGATAACTTTGGTTTACTAGAGACATTTACATCCTGTTTTAGCTCGGTGGAAACAAAATGCTTTTCCTAAGGATTTTATCAAATAGAAATAGAGAACGAAGTAACTAGAAAAATTGTTCTATTCTAATCCCACTCTTCTAGAAGGATCATATAGAAAGCGAATTGTTTTGAATGCATTCAGACAGAAAAGCTAACATAGATGTTATGGCCCAAATTATTATTCCATTTCATTTTTGTTCCTGCCTTATTTATTATATATATATATTATTTATTTTTCCTTATTTTTTGAATTTATCCATCTTCCATAAAGGAGCCGAATGAAACCAAAATTTCATGTTCAGTTTTGAATTAGAGACGTTAAAAATAATGAACTGACGTCGACTATAACCCCTAGCCTTCCAAGCTAACGATGCGGGTCGATTCCCACTACCCGCTCGATATTCGAATTCTATCTGTTTGAGTATTTATTAATTCAATTCAACGGTGCTAATAATAAATAAGATATAATATAAGATAAGAATAATATAATAATAGATATAATAATAAAATATATAATATTATAAAATAATATAGAAATATAGATTTATAAATCGAAATATATTAATACAATTTTATATTTATATTAATATAAATATTATTAATTACTTCAAATTAATAATAATAACGAATAATATAAATTAATAATAATTGATAATAACTTGTAATTTGATTAATCGATTAGCATTTGAATTGTTATATAATTTAGATTGTTAATTGGTTTAGTAGTGTAAACCTGTTAAGGCGAAATACTCAATCTATGAAACTGAGAATTTTAAAATATTATATATAAAACTGAGAATTTGGTATAGTTTATGTACCAATGAGGTAATTAACCAAAAAAAACTACCATCCTATCATTCTATTGATTATATGTGAGTATACTTATAATAATTTTTTTGATGAAAATAACAATTTTAATTTTTTAAACATATTTGAATGACAAAGTGTATTTACATTTTAGTTGCTTATGTCATGATTAACGGTATATTTTGGTAGTATATATTCGTACATATTCTTAACTCTTTGAAAATGTACACATAATTTACAAACAAAGTGATTTGAACCTGTATATCATAAGATGAGCATTATCCGTTTTTTTCACTAGATCACTTACTGAGTTTATAATTAATTAATATGAACACTATAATTGTATGAAAACATAATTTTATGCGAGTGTCATTACGAAATTTTCAATTATCTAAACATATTTAACCAACATAATGTAATTATTATTAAGGACAACGCTAAGATAAAAATAAATCTTAATTAATCTCATTCAAATCTTATATTATATTATTTTATCTTATCTTTATTAATTTTTTTTATCTAAATCTTATCATATATTTAATATTTGATATCCCTTATCATTGTATATTTATTTGTAATCTTATATATGTTTCAATTATAAATATTATGGATTATCAATAATACAAATCATTTACATGATAATCAGAGCTAAGTAGAATTTCTCTACTCAATTTTTTAAAATATTTGGATATATATATGTAAATTTCACTTATGTATTTTTTAAAATATTATTTAATAATATAAATAACATTAATAATATATCAAATACAGGCTATGTTAATTTTTTTTTGAATTAGGCTATTTTAAATTTTGGATATTATAACAAAAATAATTTTTTTAAAATTAATTTTGAAAATTGTGAAGGAGAAATCTGATCCGAACGGATGGTGGTTGAAAATTAAAGGTCTGATTATCAGCACTGGGAAGGTGATTCATGTTATTAGTGTTTCTTCTAGTAACAGGATTTAAACAAAGAAAAGTAGGTACCTTTGTAATTGAAACCGAACCGAAAATACAATATTATTAGGTGTTTTCAGATTCTGTGAGCAGAGCAGCCCAACGCGATGCATCATCATCAATCTGCGATTTGCATTAGCTAACAATTTCATCTGTAAGTTAATCCTTACTTTAATGGATGTTTACAGTGGGCCGCGTTTTAGCCTTTAACCTTTAAAGTAGGTAACTGTATCTATGCTCTCACTCGCAGACACGTTTTCGCGCGCTCTCACACTTCCTCCTCAAAAGTAACGATTCCTTCATTTCCCCCCAAAACAATCTCAAAAAAATGTCTACGCTTCCGATGGATGTAATCACCGACGTTTTGTATCGTCTCCCGGTCAAGACTTTCGTACGCTTCAAGTCCTTGTCTAAACCGTGCCGCTCTTTGATCGACGATCCGGATTTCATCAGAGCCCACTTGAACCGTCCCGTCCAAACCGGATCGAACCTCAACATAATTCACAAAGGTTTGCATCTCTATTCCGTTGAATTCGACACCTTAGAAGTCGCCGTCCCACTCGACTGTCCTTTGACTGTCGGAGCTTGTACGGAAGCCTTTGGTTCTTGTAACGAACTGCTTGCAATCCTTATGTCCGATGAGAATGTTGCCTTGTACAACCCTTCAACGAGACAGTTCCGTCGGCTGCCTGTGTCCGAGATTAATCCTCCCCATGGTGAATCGTGTAGACCTGGGTATGTTTTTTTTTGGGTTCGGTCAGAATGTTAGAACTAATGATTACAAAGTGGTGAGAATGGCACAGTTTAAGGAAAATGACGATGAGGATGATGAAGGGCACTCGTTTGATTACGATGTTAAGGTTTATAGCTTGAAGAATGATTCATGGAGAAAAATCACTAAGCTTCCGTTTTATCTTCGATTTATGTTTCAGTTTTTCTACCATCTTTTGCATAGGCGAGGCTATGGTGTGCTTGCTGCTGGGGTTTTACACTGGGTGATGCCTCCAAGAATGGAATTGGGAATTTTCAGAAATAAGATTGTTGGTTTCGATCTTGGAACCGAGAAGTTCACAGAAGTACCTCAAGCCCTCAACCTGAAGGTGCTGAGAGAGGATTTCTCTTGGATGTGGGTGTGCTGGAGGGATGCCTATGTGCTGTTTGTAATTATGATCAAGTCAATATTGATGTTTGGGTTATAAAGGAATATGGGGTGAAAGAATCTTGGACCAGGTTGCTTTCTGTTAAAAAAACTAGAGCCATTAACCCTTTAACGTTTTCAAAGCCATTAGCATATTCCAAGTATCGTGATAAGGTTCTGCTAGAGGTTAACAATCAAAAGTTTGTTTGGTATGATTTGCAAAAGAAGAAGATGGGAGTGTGAAAATTGGCGGTAATCTCGGTACATTTGGTGCAGAAGTTTATGTAGGAAGCCTGATTCAGATAGAAGATCCAAAAATAGCAGAAAATCAGAAGCAAAATCAACAAGATGAACGAGTCTGAGGAACGGAAATAGAAAGAAGAGGTAAAAAGTAAAACCATGCACAAACTCAGACTTTTTTTAATCTTAAGACAATTGTTACTTGGAAACTTGTAAGCTTTATGCTTAATATTGGTTCTTTCTTTTTCAGGGATGATTTCCTTTCACAAGGATTCAAATTGGTTTTATAGTCAAAAATGATGAAAATGTATAGGATATGGATGACGAGTGCCGGATGCTGAATAACTCATAGAGGTACCGGTTTATTTTTAAAATTCTCACTGGTTTTGGTTTCTGTATTGGTTTTGGAATAATTTGATGCTTTTGACTTGGAAATTGACTTGTATGTTTTGAAGGGTAGAGAAGCTTGCATGTTCCCTTTGTCTATCTTCGTCTCTCTGGCACAGTGGATCCCCCGGGAGGGTTGGCTTGAGAGGGTCATATCTAGCTGGCATATGATTTGCTTCTTGTTTGAAGATAATTCTTTCATTTAAAGAATCATAGTATGTTTTGAAGTACTGGATTTGTTTTTCTTTTACAGGGACCAGATTGTGTGTCCATATACTGATCTCGTGAAAAGAAGTGTTGAAGAACACGATTTACAAAGAGGAAGCGTTTGAATTGGAGTTATGTGGCAGATTTATTTCATATAAATGCGAGTGCCAGAATTTTGTTTGGATCAATAGAGGAACGAGAGTGGTACATTCTGGAGGTAAGGAGTTTTTTTGGTGGTTGTAATACGTTGATAGCTTTTATTGTAAGGGCATTTAAGAATTCTGTTATTGGTTCCTGCGATCCTGTATCTGGACTTAAAGGTGATGTTTAAGCCAAAGCAATGGTTGGAAGAGTACCGTTTCACACAAAGTTATTAATAGTTGAGAAAACGACTATTGCTTGAAGTAGAACCAGGTGTTTAAATCTTTGACATGAACCTCGTGATTCTTAGCGAGTAACTATGACCATGGAGTTTGTAGCTACAATAGACTGTAATAGTTAGGACTTATGAATGTTCTACTGGGCCTCTCCGACGGTGACCTTGTCCTTTGCCTTCCTCTCCAATGATAGACTGGTCCTCGCCTCCTCTTCCTCCCTCCTCCAATTCATCGACGCGCTTCTTATCCAGACGCGATGATTCGGTAGGGTTTCTTGCTGCATTACCTTCATTGTTTCCATCCTTCTACGCCAACAGAAGCGCGTATGCAGGTTCAAGATAGTAGCTGGCTTGGTGTTCCCATTTCTCTCCCTTGTCGGGTCTTGCTTCCCCCGTTGTGTTGGGGCTTTTGCTTTCCCCTGCTCTGTTGTGTTTTCTCCTCTGTTTAGTGTTGCATGTTCTGTTGGTTGATTTGTCTTCATGTTTTTGTTGTTTCCTGTTTGTTTGTGGTTTTGTTTGATTGTTGCTCTTGTGTCTCGTCTTCTCCCTCTCCCCTTGTATCTGTGTTTCTTCTCCGTTTTGAATGTTTGTTTTGTGTTGAATGAATGCCATCCTTTGTTGGAAAAAAAGAAAGAATGTTTGGGTATGGTGGATACTTGCAGATGTACTAGGTACAAATGCGGATCCGCCATGCAGATTAATCTTGGAATTGGAATTGGAGTGGTTTTTTCTTCCCTTTTTGGTGCATAGCGCGTATGAAAATGAGTTTTGCGGGGTGAATTTAGGCATGCATGGCTTTAGTTTGTGAAGATTGCCCATCTGGTGATGTGTAGATGCACTATCTTGTTCTGGATCTCATAATCTATCATCTAATTCACTCAACTTTACGCCCTTATACTCAATTTTATGTATTCCTATTATCTCAATCTCGAACAAGAATTGCTCGCATCTTTGTTTCATATTACATCTTATATAATTACTGGTATTACGTCACATACGTTCGTGTGTGATATTATGGTCCATAACCTTGTATTTAATTCTTTATATTTGTTTCAATAGAACCCTTTAATTTATAAAATTATTTATAAGTTGCAATTAGAGAGTAAAGGTATTATGGTCAATAAGTTTTTTTTTTTTTTATAATTTATAAAATTGCAGTATGGTCAATAATACTTTTGTTTCAACATAGCCCTTAAAGAGAGGTCATTGTTTTCCTTTTAGTTCTCGTATCAACAATTTATATGGTGAAGGTATGAATCAATCATGATGAAAACAAGGCAACGGGGGCGGTGTTCGGGTGTGGTCAATGAGACTCACAGAAATCCTTAAAATCCTCTTCTTTGCATTGCCTCAGTTATATTTTAGTAATCTTTTGTATTGTTTTTGGAATTTGTAGTGCATGGGAATTTAGGTCTGTATCTTAGCCCTTTTTCTGAATCTTGTAAATATATTGCAGTCTGCTTAGTTTGTGGCACAGGCTGGAATGGTGGGGGCATGGTTTCCCTTTGATTTTGTTTGAAATCTGTTGCAGAAAACGAGAGACAAATTCAAGAAAGCATATATTTGCCCCAAATAATATTGTGGCATTCATCTCACATGTTTTTGTTATAATCCCCCGTTTCCCATGTCTGTATATTCTTAAGCAATATTTACATTATGTTTGGATATAAAAGTAGAAAAAGGGAAGGGAAATAAATAATTAGGATTGTTAAAAGCATAATGATTTTAATATTTTCTCGAGAGATAATTTTTGTCTAAGTGGTTACTCGATTTTTAGAAATTTTATAAATATTCAAATAAAAAGAAAGCAGTAAATTTGGTAAAGCAAAGAGGTAATTCTCTTGGAATATTATAAATAAATAGTACTCCATATATATTACTGCAAACATAGTAGAGATCACATATTACATCACACCAACTCAAAGCATACATCCACCACTACCAGCATGGTTCGTAATGTATATGTATGCATGTTGATCCTTCTCTCCCAAATGTATGCTTAAATTAATAATACTATATAGATATAGATATATTATATCAAACCCCAAATAGAGCGAAAATAAAGAAAAATAAAACTCCTCATCACACATCCATCTCTCAGCAGAACAAGCACAAGAGTCTTTTGTCACCTTCTCTAGTCCTCGGCCTTTTCAACAGGAACTTCTGCTTTTTCAGCATTTTCCTCCTCTGCTGGTGCTTCCGCCGTCTCTGCTTTCACCTCCTCCGTAACTGTTCCAGCCTCCGCCTCTTCTTTCGCATCCTCAGCGGCGGCTGGCTTCGCTTCCTCATCAACGTTGGCTTCTTTGGTATCAGCTTCAGCAGCTTCGGTTTCCTTTGCAACAGGGGATTCTTTGGTATCAGATTCAACAGCTTCGGTTTCCTCTGCAACAGGAGCTTCTGTTGTTGCTTCTTCTCCTTTCGCGGCCACTGCCTCCTCCTCCTTTGGTGTCTCCTTCTCCGGCAATGCTGTTGCCGTTGGTTGAACCTCAACCTGCAAGGGAAGGCCCCATATCATTCAAACAAATGACGGATTAAGATATTAATGTTGTTCTAAACCAATCAAACAAACTCCATCATCGCTTAATTCCATCTTATTAAAGAAGTAAAAACACAGCTAGCTAATGAAAGATATACACACACACATATACGGTATACCAAGCAAAATCCATTACCTCAACACTGGCCATTTGGAAAGAATGGGAAAAGGAAAGCAGAAGAAAATATTAAAAGAGAATGGAGATGAGCAAGATCTTAAAAAACTGCTTTGAGGGAAGTGAGGTGAATGGTTGATGAATACGAGAGGTATTTATAGGATGTAAATGGCTAGTTTTAGCAGTATAATTAATTGGAGGAAATTAGGGGCATAACAAAGCGACACACCTCCATGTCACTCACACTCTGGACATTACCATTCTCCATGTTCCTACTTCTCTCATCAATAAAATATTCATTTGATTAGGTTTTTTTGATATAATTATATCGCGGAGGCCATTCATTTCGAATATCGGATGACATTATACATGTATTTAGAATGCATCGAAAGCCAATCTCTTTTTAATTTTTTTTACAAAATCAACCGTTAATAAGCAATGAATGAATGGACGCTAAAAGAACCAATTAATCATATGTTACACAACAATGATCAAATTAATGTCGAGTTTAATTGAAATTCAGTCAGTTTCACCTTTCAATTCCTTGATTTTGATTAGATATAATAAATTCCATTGATAACTGATCTATCTGTGATGCATATATGGTAATTGATATTTGCCAAATGAAAGAAGAAAAGAAAGGACAGGCAAGAGTGTAGGACGGTGGCAAAGCAACCAAAAAGGTCCCACTCTCCCAATTCATTTTGAAAATTTGCTGCTTTCATCATGTGAATGATGCCTCTCTGCTTTATCGTGGCCCTCTGATTTGCCACGCATGATCCCAATCATCCCCACGAGATCCTGTCCTCATAAAAGGCCATAAAGCCACCATCTACCCTTCCTTTTATATTATACTAAAACAAATCTCCCCAAACGTCTACTAAGTTTACCGTGAAGTCCTGCACTTTTACCACGTCATCGTCATCATCATGTTACATATTTTTTTTGTCGACCCTGATTTAGGCAGTTTTGAGTAAATCGAAAAAGATGATTTGGTTGCATGTTATCGATTTAATTATTGCCAAGACCAATGCTAACGCTGCTCATCAACCGGTTTGATTTGATGGGTCGAGACCGGGCTTATTAGTATCTTTTGAGGTTCTTGTTACGGATTCAAAAGCTGCCCCTCTAAATATGCATCGACGGGACAGATGCTCAAGGTTAACGGCAGTGAAGGAATGAATAGTACAATCTATCTTATATAATTACCAAGAATAATTTTAAAACCAATCTGCAGCCTTTGCTCGCTGCAAAGAACTAAGAGCCCGGCCAGCTTAAATGTTTCTGCAGCCTTTTGACGGGTTAAGGGCCAGCAAGATATTATAAGGTATCTAAAGTTTCGGGTCACCAGTATAAAGTCAACCGGATGCAATACTAATGATTTGGGTCTTCAAAGAATTCAGACAACATGATGACGTTAGAGTACAAACGTAAGTCATCCTCCATGGTAGGTTGACAAAGAAAGCTTCCCTGTGTGCAAATCTTCTTCTTGCTTCTAAAGCCTAAACATGGTTTCTCTATGTATTTCATCTATTAGGAAAACACTTCGCCTCAACCACCCTCTTCTGACTGCTGTTTATATGTTCTGGTGGTGTTCACCTGATGAGTTTTTTCAACACTGCTTCAGCCCGGTGCTCAAATTTAGGGAGTGCCCACTCATGTTGTAAAATGTCAAGACCATCTTTCTCAGCACTCAGACTCTACTAAGAATGAAACTCAAAGAATTAGGAGGCATGCAAGTTGAGAAATCAAATAAAATCTGTTTTATATTAAATTTCTTTACAGGATGCTTTATAAATTTAAACCATATATACCAACTATTATCACAAAAATGGATCTTGATTTCTTAAACCAAATATCAACCACAAAAACAGTTTGGTTCATCGTCATTGAATTAAAAGATGCATGTAGTTGTAATCATTTTCGTTGTTGATTTGATCGCATAGCAAATCAAAGGGTAGGGGGACATAACCTGGGGTTGTTGAGGAAAAGCATTGGCTGAAATTCCTACCACAAGAATTCTCAACAGGTAAATATCAAACCCCCAAAGCATGGGCGGTTTTAAAGATGAAGAGAAATAAACTAAGCTCTTGACTAAAAAGTTGGCCATTCATAATAATGCCTCAAAAAGACAAAGACACATAATTTCTTTGATGAAGAGCCTGACCCACATACACATCAGTGCAAACAAATTTGAATCTGGCTGCCCAAGCTGCACAGACATTAGAAGCACAAAAGATTGTGGTAGCACATTGATGGGGCAGTGAAGGTCCATCATCATGGGAATGGAATTCCATATTCCCTGTCTAAAAAAATTTCTAATTGACAAGCAAGTATTGCGGACAACATCAAATTGTTTACTGCCCAGCCCACAGTAACAGCAATCATTTGTTGTATGGGTGGGAATTGTGTGGGGAATATCCGAAAACCGTAGGGATCCGAACCGACAGGATGAGAATAACCGAAATCTTCACCCATGGGGACGGGGAAAGTTTTATCACCAAAGCTCAAACGGGGATGGGGACGAGGGTTGTTGTATCTAAACCGCGGGATAACCGAACCGTAACTGTATAAATAACCGTGGGATCCTAAAAGATATTAGCAAGGATCCCGATATTTTACAAGATTTTTAAAAAATATATACTTATTTATCTATATAGCTCTAATATATATCTTAATAAAAAAAAACTCTAGCTATATTTAATATTATCGTCACTTCAACTTTATCTTAATTTTTAGATATAAGTTAAAAACTCTCATCTAAATCTTCCCCCAGCACAACACAGTTTCAATCTTCATCATCTCGTAACTGCTTCCAATCGTAACCAAACTTTATATTTTGAACTGAATTGGCCATATATTTTGGTCAATAAAATAATAATTTTGTTTAATATTTTTGGAGTGGGGATTCCCCAAAAAAACGTGGGGATCCGCGCGGGGAGGGTATGGGAACGAAAAAATTCCCGAAGCATTTAATGGGGATTCCCTGAAACCGTAACCGTAAGTGTTGGGGACGGAGTGAGGAATGTAAAACCGTCCCCGCACTACCCGATTCCCACCCCTAATTTGTTGCCTAAGATCACACTAATATATGTTCCACAAGCCATTCTCCTAAGAGATATAAATAAAGAACTCTTAGCCAATTAAGAAAAAAGATGGATACAATATCAAACATCTTTGTGCCTCCACAAAACAGCTTGGGGATGAGTAGAGAACTTGTCATAAATGTATGTATATAAGGTGGCAAACCTTGTTGCCTGTACGACCAATTAAATTCTAAGCTCAAGGGCACTTTGGAAGACAACTGTTCAAACTCCGAGGCTGAAACCTGTAAGTTCTATTATTCTATATTCCCTACTCAATACCAGTTAAGGTGTTGTCCTAAGCTTATCTACCAAAACCCTAAGAAACTTGAGTATTGCAAAAGGGTTTCAACTAGCCTAAGATCAAAGTGTTAATAACTTAAATAAAAATTCCAATTTGCTTCCTATACATGCTACTTGTGGAAAATAATCTCCAATAAAAGACAAATAACAGGATTTTGACTAATATAAGACCATATGAAACTTGTAAGACTTCTTGAAGCTGCAACACTCAATACAAAAAGGATCGAATCAATACCTTTGATGGATCAAAACCAAATCCACTCATCTGCATCATTCGTTGAGTATCATCAGTTGCTGTTAAAAAGGAAAAAAAGAAAGATTACAACTTTCGTTATGAAACCTACAATAGATGATGAATCCAAGAACCGAGAAAGTGCTGATTGCTATCTAATATAAAGCATAATAGGAAGTTCATGATCCAACACTAACCATTTTCCTCTCCTAGAATTAGACTAAATAAACCCCTCAAACCAAACAAATTGAGGAAATACCTGGATATGAAAGAATTTGTCAATAATTGGTGTAATACTTAGTCAAGAAAGTATCTCAAAAAAACAATTAAAAGAAAATTTATGAAAAGCTTCATGCATACGAAATAAGACCAGTACCATGAGCGGCTACTAACATAGCTCACATCAACTGTGCTAAGGTCAATTCCATTCTGTAACATTGATCTGAACCTCTGAGTCAATGGAAAGGGTATTTTCGCTGCAACAGAGAAAACAAATAGAAGAGGCAACTACAGTATCATTACCAACAGCACAATAGTACCAATAAATAAAAATCTTAATAACACTATCGTGACCAGTTAAGTTAGACTATGATTACAACCAACAAAAGACTGTGTCCATCAGGACCGTCACCATGCAGAAAAAATGAAAATGGAACAAATCCAATCTAATAGGAAAGGGGTTAACTTTGGAAAATTCAATACATCAGATACATGAAATCAATTTTGTACACAGATCTGCTAATTCAATCTCAAATGTAGCATTAGCACTCAAAATAAAATACTCAGAAATTTTGGAACTAAAACAGTAGTAAAGACTAAAGAAGTAAAGAGCCAGACCTGCAACAAATCCAGAGAAGAAGAAGTTGACCCATGCAAAAGTGAGAGTCTGACAACAGCATCAAGTTTATAAAAACAGTAAGTTCTCTAACATGAGTAATTACACCAAAGCATACGAACGTCGAACACCAAAGGTGCAAGCACCTCAAAAATACCTGAGGTATAATCATAGAGAGGTTTTTCTTCATCATATCCATAGCCATGTTAGGGTCAGAGAACATTTGAGCTTGAGCATTTTGAGCCTGCCCCTTGGGGACAAACAGTAATCCATTTTCCTACAAAGTGCCATAAACATAGCTTTAGTTTATTCCTTTCTGAGAGGGAAAGGAACTTAAACTTGATGGATTATTTTCATCAATTTAAACTG
The DNA here is from genome assembly GCA_019671005.1 of Hibiscus mutabilis. Classification (NCBI taxonomy): domain Eukaryota; kingdom Viridiplantae; phylum Streptophyta; class Magnoliopsida; order Malvales; family Malvaceae; genus Hibiscus; species Hibiscus mutabilis. Next base: position 44,312,002 of record CM033752.1, on the reverse strand, counting down.
ATTTTAACAAAGCTGAATATTAGCAGATCCATAACCTACTGATTAGTAGCAATCCCAACAAAATAATAATTCATCTACGGCTAATGTGCAATATGCTAACCGCACAATAAGCTCTAAACAAAAGAAGAAAACAGAAAAAGAGAACAAAGTTCGAAGAAAGGAAATTACTAGTAATAATTGTGGTCACAGAAGTTTTAAAAGAAAAAGGAAAGGAAAAAGGCAAACCTCATTGCTGAAATAAGACCTACGTGAGCGGAAGGACTTGGGAGGGATAAAATTAGCAGCAGCTCGCAAATTCCGAGCCCGAACAATTACTTGCCTGGAAATAGAAATTTGGGAATCGATGAATCATAGATCTATTTATCTTTATCTAATTTTTGTTATACAAAAAAAAAAAAGAGGTGGGAGAGAAATACCCCTCTTTGACAATCTTAGGATCGGGAACTTGAGAGGAGAGCATGAGCTTAGAAACAAAGTAGCGGAGGATGCCAATGAGAACCATCACCGCCGATAGGGGTATCAGCACCCAATCTCTGATCGCCGTATCCAGCACCAGATCTTCCGCCATCACTACTATTTGCTCCGACGACGAAAACAAGAGTTTGGCTTATGTTGTATCTGTGCTTTACATGTATCCAATTCTTTGAATCTTCAATTTTTCTTGGGTAAAGTACACCAATGGTCACCAAATATTTAGAGTGCGCTCACTTTGAACACTAAATTTTTAATATTTTTATTGGGGTCACTTAATTTTAGTCCGCTTTTATTTTGGTCCTTCAGCCTCTTTCTTTTCTTTTGCCTGTTTTTTCTTGCTCTGTTTTCTTTATTACAGGTTTCTAAGCAGCAACAATGTTATCAACACTGAGTGCAGTGCCTTTTTCAAACTTCAGATTCTTTCTAATTCCAACCAAATCCCTATTTTCTTTGTTGATATATTGTTTCTCTTGTTAGCTGAATGAGCAAATGAAAAGTGAAATCAAGTATGACTTTGAAAATTAGAGTTTCTTGCTTTTATTTAGCCATAGATTATATTTTGTTATAGTTGACTTAATGTGTACTAATTCTTGTTTTAGATGGACTTTGTCTAATAATTTATTTTTTAAAAATTTTATTTTTGGGTTAAAATCTTTGAGTTCTTTTGGTTTATACTTATAGGTGCAATAATGGAGGTCGAAAAGAAACATCCAAAGGAAGGGTTTTTTTTTTTTTATTTGTTTGATTGGAATGGTAAATCTCGAAAGAAATTGTTCTTGAACAATGCTAAAATCTTAGGTATATCTATGTCCAGGTTCTTCATTATGTATATGTGTCTCTTTTTACTTTGTCTCGAATATATTCGTAATTCATGTGCATCTATGTCCATGTTCTTGAACATGATGCATTTTCCTGATTAGACTTATCTATTCCATGTGTGTGGTTGTTTGCAGGACCAAGCTAGAAAAGCTTTAGAAAGTGCACTTGGCGGAAAGAATTTTGAAGTTGAGAAGCGGCACAAGGAAAATAATACAAGAGGTGGAGGTTGGTTTGGATGGGGTGGAAGATTTGGTTGGTACAATGGTGACCACTGCTGACAAGAAACTCAGCAAACAAATCTAGCAGTTTTGGGTATCATTGTCATGATATGATGTTTACTTTTCATTTTGATTTCGTTTTAATATTGACATACTAATATGCATATGTTTGACCCCTAGTACATTTGTTTTGAGCAGCAGCATAACATTGTTCTTTGTTTCATTTGCAGCACCGTATAATTGCTAAGTGTTGCATGCTGTCAGTCCCCTGCTTGATGCTTTTCAAGGATCAAGAGATGGTTTCACCTATGTAGAATCAAGAATCCTGGTGAAGAGATATGCAGATGGTTCTACTGATGCTTTATACTTTTCTTACAGGTTTGGACATCACTTTTTTGTTCTTCATGTCACTTGTATAGCTGTGTGGCAATGATTATTGTGTTTCAGTTGTAGTATCCAGAAACCCCTTTTCATTTCGTGTAAATTAATGAATTGGTTGAAAGTTGAAAGGTTAATAAGAAGTTGTCTCTTTTCTTTACCAGTGTAGCTCAGTGCTAATCTCCAAATTGTGATTATAAATTCTGAACATCCTGCAATTCTTATTTAAATCAAAACTCTCCAGGGCTGCCTGCATCATAAACGGAGTATGATATTTATTTCCTAGTCTTTCAAGGTATGATTGAGTAAAGGCTACTGGCTATTGCTGGTATGATCCGTTTGCCATTCTTAAGATGACATGGACTGCTGGTAGATGAGCTATATTAATGTCATCGCCAGCTACAATTTCTTCTTGGGGAAGGAGGGAGTCAGTTGCTGAGCTCAAAATCTCTTACTCATTCGGAAAATTGTCATATCATATTGAAGTAGGTTAGTTGTTGTTCTTCAATATATCTATTATGAGGACAGCACCACCTCTTAAACAGGCAATTGTTGAAGAGTGCAGTTTTGTAGATTATATATATGTTATTGAAGTCATTGGTTGAAACATGAATTCCTCCATCTATGCAGGTGTCTAATGAACGAATGTTGGTTGTTGTACAAACAGAAGATGGAAGCAACGTGCAGAAAGCATTTTTTTTACTCACGTCCAGAGTAGGTTTCTGAACCGATACAAACCAGCTAATCACTAATCAAAAATCAATTATAAAAATGGGTATTTTCTGAAACAATGAATAATTGACTCCACTGATGATTGTTTACCCACGAATCAGAATATATTAAATCACAGCATGCACAGGGACATCTATTCTCGCGTTAATCACGCATAATCCTTCCAACCAATCTCGGATTCATCATTTGAAATGGAGATATGGGATTAAGACTTAACGATTGAAAGTACGAAAAAGATTGAAACTTTCTCAAAGGGTGTGAAGGAAAATAATGCGAATGGATTCAAATCTTCCTCCGAATTCTCGCCCCTGTAATAAAAGTCATTGAAATTTAATGTCTAAACTGTGTGAAGCCAAAGAAGCGATTTTGACAACTTATCCAAAGGGTTGCAACTAGCAAGTACGCCATGTAATTCAGAACCCATCGCTACTCAAAAAGTTGATTCAGCGTACAGAGTCCAACACATCCGAGGGTTCATAGCACTAGCAGTCAGCACAGGCTGTATGGTCGGTCTACCAGAGTATGATAAAAGTAAAACCCTGTCATTGCCAATTCTAATTACATCATTTCCTCCCTTTATTCCAATCATTATATCTGTCTCGGAGGTAAAGGTCAAAACCAGATATTAAACAAAGGGTCGAGGCAATCTAGGCTGTTAAATAAGAAATTTTTTAAAATCGAAAAGACGGTGCTGGAATCGTGGTCTTCGTGGAAGCTAGTGCAGGAGTGGTCTTCACGATCTGGCCACCTCTCTTTCTCTGTCTTTGTTTCATTTCATGAATATACATATTTCGGATCCCCACATGAGTCTTCTCTGAGTGTTTTGAACTTTCCCTCGACGAACCCCATCTCCCTCTCCTTTTTCGTTTTCTTGTTCGAAGGGTTATCCTATTCTTTCCTTGGTATTTGGTTTCTGTTCACCTTTCTTGGATTCTTTGACTCATCTTTTAATATCATTATTGTAGTTTCTTTTTGTTTTGAATTGGGGTTCCCTTCCCTCATCTTTTGTTGTTTTCTTCTGAGATTCTTCCTTGACCCTAGTAGTGTTTTTGGCTTATCTTTTATGCTCTTTTGCGCTTTGGACAATTTTGTTAGTTTTAGTACTAGAAGAAGTATTATATATTCTTGGTGAGTGAGTTTTGCCTCTTTTCTCTTTGTACCTGTTTGATGGGCTGTTGATGTCTTTGGCGGTTGGTGAGGATTCGAGTTCCAAAAGCATGGGGTTTGCCAAAGACGGGACTGTTGTTGACAGTGAAGCTTCAGAGACAAAAACAGCACCAAAGATGCCTCCAAACGGTGGTAGCGTTGAAGGACATCACCCTGGATTCAGTAGAAAAGCTAGCGAGAGTTCTTTTTGTCCAACTGAAGATGAAGACGACGATGACGATGACGATGAAGAGAGGGAGATTGAGTTGGGCCCTAAGTGCACCCTTAAAGAACAACTCGAAAAGGATAAGGTTGGTTTCCTTCATATCTCAGTTTCAGTTCCTTTTTTCCCTTGTCTTTTAGTTCTTAGTATCTTTCTTTTCTTTGAATTTGAGGATTCA